>CM070606.1:14585989-15086258 GCA_036346395.1 Hsuehochloa calcarea | reverse complement strand
TGGGACCTCTCTTGACTTAGTACTTTAGCGTGTGTTAGCTCCAAGTCGAGGAGGTGGGTTGTGTGTTGTGTGAAAAAGAAATTGTGTTATTGTTGTTGTGTGCGGTGGTGGAGTTCCTGTAGGTTCTCCACCTCGAGGGGCATCGAGTTGTCCAAGGCTTTACCCGTGAGGGTAGTTGACCGAGGCTTTACGATGACTCCACACAACGAATGGTTTCTATCCATACGGCGACTCGTAGTTAATACATAATATTGGAAATGTCTCAGAGGACTTAGCCGTGCTTGCAAGCATACCTAAGGAAGTGTGCTTTATAGCTTGGCAAAAGGCGGTCCGCGTGTGGGTACATTGGTACACCCTGGTTAAATCTATTTGAATAGCCTCGCCCTAGGTTATGGACAAGCTTGGTTATTTTCCGCAAGAATTATACTACAACCTTTAATTAAAACTTGACATGGGTGGTATGAATGGGTAATTCATGCTATGGTTGTGGTGACTATTGAGTTAGTCACCTCCAATATTGTTTTCATCTATTTATTGTTATTATGTTGTTATTTCCTGTTATTTAAACAAATAAAAATAGATTTGTTAAATTGCCTTCAATCTATTACAATATTGCAAATGAAATATTGCTTTATGCGCCAAATGAACCCTATAACCTTCTCCTTTGATTCACTTGCATGTAGCTATGTATAGGTTTGTTATTCAGAAGTCTTGTGGAGTACATTCTGTACTCACTATTTGCTTTTATTTACTAATCTGGACAAAGGGTAATGAGATCGAATCGTAAGTAAATTATTGCACATGATCGTCGATTTGCTTTGGTTTCAACTCACCGGTTATGCGCTGGGTTATGGCAAGCCATTGGGACTTTATTAATGGTTAATTTATGATTTTATTTCAGTTTATTTACTGTTTTTCGCTGCATGCATTTGATATTTATCTTGTCATTTGGCCGGTCGGCCCTTTTGTACGAAACTGAATCTCGTATGTTCATATGTTGTAAACTATAATATTTTTGGTGTTGTAATAACTTGTGTATGGATTGATATCGATGTTTGTGAGGGTGTATGTGTAACGCTCCGAGGTACATAATACAACGAGGCGCGAATATTTGGTTTGTGATGCTAGAGTCAAGTGGACGGCTATGCATTACAAGCTAAATACTCCGGTCTCACAATGTAGACGTAGTAATGATGACACGAGACGCAGCGGCTCGTAGGAGTAGAAGTAACTTGGTCCAATTGGGGAATATGGCATTGCAAGAGCTAAAAGTCCTATTGGAGAAGATGTGGTCAAGTAGAGGATGCAGGCAATGGGTCAAGCAAATGGTTGCATCATTAGGTTGATGTCCTCATCATTGACCGCTCGCATGCGCTAGGGGTTTATCATGAGAGCATGTTCCCTCTCTTCGACCGCCTCCCATCCACCATCTCACTTCACAACTTTTTGTTTTACCTTTGTTGCAAAACAGACCAATAGCATCAATTTGAGTTCCGCATTAGTTTGCAATTTAGGATGCAAACCAATGCTTTGGTAGTACTTATGGCCGTATCAAAGGGGAAGAGACGGGGAAGTGGCGACGACTAGGTCGAATGTGTGCGGGATGGGCCGCGAGAGGGGTGAGGTTGGGCCATGGGAAAACCCCCGAGGGAGAGAGACAGAGAAGGATCCAATTTGAATTTTCGATCTGTAATTTTCAGGATTTGTTTTGATTTTGAAATCAAATGATGAGGGTTTTGTACACAATTAAACTTGTAGATTATTGCAAATCCAAGTTTGAGGCAAGGGAATTATTTTAAATTTCCGAATTGCAAGGCAAAGGTTTCCAAAAACCTTGAAATGCAACAAAAGTTTCTGAAATTTATGCTTGTTTTAAACTGGACAAAGTTTGGCGGTTACACGATGAAACCCTCTGTAGCTAGAACACATGAATGGGTGGCCTTCAATCTCGGTAGAGCATATGGACGCTGTGTTGAAGAGGTGGAGCGCTCCAGATCTGATGCCTTGAAGGAGGGAGAAGGCACTATGGGTGGAGAGAAGGCGGCGACCGGAATAACATAGTTGCACAATTCGAAATGCCTCGCATTCCTAACATACACATGCACTTGCCGTCGTAATACATTATACATGTTTTCACAGTTCTGGCTATGATACACAAGAGTTGGAGCTCACTTGGAGAGAGACCCTTACTTCTTCTTGGCTTGAGAACCTTCAGCTTGTTTCTACCCATGGATTATATATATACACACTTGGAGAGACCTTCACTGTTTCTACCCATGGATTATATATATACACACTTGGAGAGAGACCTTACTTCTTCTTGGCTTGAGAACCTTCACTTGTTTCTACCATGGATTGTGTGAGTGAAGGTTAGAAGAACAGATATATATATATATATATATATATATATATATATATATATATATATATATATGATGGAAGCTGGCCGTTGGGGCTTTAACTTCTCACATGGCGTTGCCATCAGAAATGATGTGCATCTCCATATATCAATTAAACATGATTCGACAATTCTAAAACTCCTTATAAGAAGCAAGGACTAGGATACAATTATGTCCAATAAGAAGCCAAAAGTTACTCAAATCTTGAAAAATAGGTTAGTTGAATTCAAAACCCAACCTGCAAAAACTACCTTTAAATCGCAGGTTTTGCGCAATCATCTTTAAGTCAAAGGGTGCTTCTCCCGGTTGTATCAAGTACCATTGCACCTATTGCAAAAGGATGAGTATTTGGTTGAGTTCATTGGCATGAGGTTGAAAATGATAAGAAAAATTTTGTTAAAATTTCATCCAATCAACCTAGAGCTTTTATGAGACATGATAACATAGAAAAGAAGAAACTCGATTTAGGATTTGTGTCACAAGCTCTTCATCATGCTCCTAGACAGATAACTCTCATGTTAATTTAACCATTGCTCATAATGTAACTTCAAATAGAATCAAGAATAACACTTCTACTTTGCATACTACTCGCAGACGTATCTCAAGATCGGGTTGCTAAGTCTTGTTTAACTAACCCTAGTATCGAGACACATCTTTTTCAGGCCTTGATTTTTAGAATTTTCGCGAAAGAGGAAGGACACGTTGTTTGTCGACTCCGCTATTCACGCCACATGACCGAGACTCAAGATGATTCACCTCTTTCACGCGGTCGACAGTGATGATTTCATCACCTTTGGAGATGATGGACAAGCTAAGCCCCGAGCTAGATCGATATTTCAAAGACAAGAACTCGTGTGACTACTTCGCCTTCAGATGAGGCTCTCGCTGCATCTTCGTCATCGCCAGACTGCGGAGGTCAAAGAGATGCTTTCTCTCGGTGCACCACTTCACTACCGGCCTCAGGCGAGGTTTCAGCGCCTCCGAGCTTCCCATCGCCAAGCCGTTGCGCATATTCGGTATTTACATTCTACCCTCTTGTATGGCATTTGGTATTCTGTTCTTGGTCTTTGTCCATTCTGGGGTTTTCTGATTCTGATTTTGTGGGTACATCACTAGATAGGAAGAGTACCTCAAGAACTTGTCACTTCCTAGGCACTTCTCTTGTCGTGGTCTTCTAGGAGCAGTCCTTTGTTGCACAATCCATCAAGCCGAATTTGTTGTCGCCGCTAGTTGTTGTAGTTAGATTTTGTGGATGGTAACCACTCTTAAGGACTATGAGTTAAATTTTGCTAGTATTCCTCTTTTCTGTGATAACACTTCTGCCATTAATATTGCTAAGAACCCTGTGCAACACTCTAGGACCAAGCACATAGACATTCGCTTTCATTTCCTTATAGACCATGTCGAAAATGGTGATATTGTGCTACACTTCGTGGAGTCCGAGGCTCAACTGGCTGATATCCTCACCAACCCTTTAGACGCAACAAGGTTTGCCACCTTGAGGAGCGAGTTAGGGGTAATTTATCCTTATGGGTTGGTTTGAGGGGGAGTTCGATCTTTTCTGATCTTACCTTGTTCTTCTGATCTTTCCTTGTTCTTGTCTGAACTTATTGATCCTTTTGAACTTTTTAGGTTTTTATACTTTCTTGCATCTCATTGTGTCATATTGCATTCATATGAAAAATTCAAAAAGATGCATTGTAATATAAGATTTTTTGCTTATGTTTTAAAATTGATGAAGCTTTGCCTATTACCCTTAGGAGCTTTAGTATTTCAATTCTTGCTCAATGCCATGTCTAGTTCTTGACTTGCTAGAATTATCATGTTTTCATATATATAGATAAGTTTTTGCTGTATGTGCTAGAACTCTAAAACAACTCAAACTAAAAACTGCAATTTGTGGATGTTTTAGCTAGTTGCAATTAGTGCTCCTTTGTGGCATTGGCCCTATCGTAATTGCTTTGTTAGCTCTTGAATATAAGATTTACCATTACTTGAGCTTGTGTTCTTGAGAATCTAAAACGCTTCTTGTGAAAAATGAAAAATCAAATCTCAAGATTGTCTTATGCTTAAATTGTGTCAAACTACTCTTACGAGACCGCATATCAAAGACATGAACTTGGAGATAGTTTGATGATCCGCACGATCTCATAGAGACTACTTGTCGAATCGACATGAACCTCAAGATTTGTCGACCGGTAGAAGCTTAGGAAGAGTTTGTGGATGGCTCCTAGTCAGGATCTTCTTCACTAATATATACCTTTAATCAACTTATGGTCAAATCTTGGGATGAGTTTGTGGATGGCTCTAGTCCGTGATCTTGTCACTAAGTTAGACCATTAGTCAACTTCCATATTCAGAGCAAATGAAAAATTATTGAAAAATGGGCGTTTGAGAAATTTGAGTAAAATGATTCAATACAGGATCTGAGTGTCTCTTAATGAGGTCATTGTTAGCCTTTTGATCTCACTTTGACATTTTATCATGGCCAGTTTCACTTTAGGATCCCTGTTGATGAACTTGCTAAATTTGAAGCTTTGCTTAAATTGATCAAATTTATTGCTTTATATTGAGCTTTCATGCTTAGCTTTGATATATATGTCTTATCATGATCTTGCTAGCGTTGTTAGGCTTGATATGTTGTTTGTGCAATATTAGAAATGCTAGCTTGTTCTTTTGGGTAATCTCCAAAGCTTGTTGTAATCAAAAATTGAAAAATACAAAAATGAAGCCACTCCATTGCACTTCATGCATACTGCTTCTTATGCTTCTTTCTCCATTATGCATTTGTTATCTCTGTACGAGAGGAGGCGTGATTCCTTGATGACTCCATTGTCAAAGTGGGAGAAGATATCTCAATGTTGTATAAAGGGGAGAAGATATAAAAATGTTAAAAAGGGAGAGAAAAATAGGAGAATTTGAAATTTTCTGAAATCTGTGGATCATAGTGAGGGGGAGCTTTTGAATTGTATTCTTATCATCTTATTGCCTTTTCTGAACTTGAATTGCATTTCTTAATCCTCATGATGATCGAAGGTCAATTGAACAATTGTTCTTTCATATAGATCTTAAGTGAGATTTTTTACTCTTTTCTGGAATTTAAAGTTTTTATGATTTCTTTTGCCTTATCTCACTTGCCTATGCAATTCTCATGCCAGCTTAGTTATTTTCATTGCTTTCTCTTGCTTAGGGACCAAGTTGTGCCTTTATGCGAAAACGAAAGTATTTTACTTTTCAAACCTTCAAATTACATTTTCTTGATTATTGCCAATGTGTTCATCAAGGGGGAGATTGTAGATATCATGGGGATTTGCTCCTGATCTTAGGACGATGTGACAATTGGCAATGGCGTTAGAGGTTTGTCGTTTCATGTGTTTTCGGCAAAGAATCGTATTTGTCGGGCCCGTTGGCGGTCGGACCGGCGAACCGGCGGTCGATCAGCCTAAAAGCGGTCCGACCGGCCACCCTTGGCGGTCGGACCAGCCAGTCTTGGCAACCGACCGACCATAGCGACGGTCTGACCGCCTATTTCGTAAAGTAGTGTTTTGAGTGGGCCAAAATAGAGGTAGTAGGCAAGAGAGGGATTCTATTGCACTTGGTCTCATAATTTTTTGGAGTCTCCAATCAAAATTCTATTCGCTTAAAAATTCAGAGGTTTTGAATTTGTGGGCTGTTTTAGCTAAGTCCCAATCTGGCGGTCCGACCGCCAATAGGGGCGGCCGACCCGCCAGTGGCGGTCGGACCGGTTTTCACTTAGATCGTCGTCCTTCGTGACGGCGATGTTTGGTTGTTAGGTCAAAGTCATGAGTTTCAGTGCATATGTGTTGCATGATGCATGTTTTGACTAACATGGGTCAAGTTGTGAAGAACTTGGTCCCGGATTCGGCTTGCTTGTCTATTGTTGTGCAGGTTGATTGGTGGTCAACGACAGTCAATGGCGAGGATGATCGAGACTAGGCTTGGAGAGCGGAGGTCCAGAACGATCGACGATGCCAGGTGAGGTCAATGAACTCAAGTATGGTGCAAGAAGGACAAGGTTGACCTATTGGCCAACTCGTGGCTCAAGATAGCGCAAGGTGAAGCAGATTAGGTCAAGAGGCGATAAAGACGGCGCAGTAAAATACGTGCGTGTGTGATCCGTTTGTTTTGAGCCTTAACGGGAGTCCAATTGAGTCAAACTTCTAGAAGGTCCAAGCCTCCATTATAAATAGAGGAGGGTGGTGGCGCCCTCTCTCGACTCTTTCATTGTTTGAAACCCTAATTTGCTTAGGGAGAGGTTTTGTGGAGGTTAGGGTTCTTGAGAGTTTTGATTTGATTTCGTGCTCATAGATTGAGTTTTGTCCTCCATTGATGGAGTAGCTGTAAACCCAAAGTATATCAATTCAATCCAATAAAAGTTTGATCAATATTTTATCTCTTTGCTTTCCTTCTCTCTTTTTGATGATTTTAGTCTTTCTTTGATCCGTGAGTTTTTACTTGATTTCTTCACATGATCTAGCTTGCTGTGACATGTGGGAATATATCTAGGATCATCATGATCATCAATCACCCACGAGCAAGTTTTTGGATCTAGTTTTCGTTTTGACTTGGTTTGAACCATCCTCCTCTCAAATGGAAAAGGATCGTAATTCTTCTAAGAATTTCCATAATCTTTGATTGGAATAGGTTCCTGACATCATAGAGAAGGTGTGTTTCAAATTTCATCGAGTTTGGAGTTGTAGATCAAAAGTTACATCTATTTGCAACTTCGCTTGTCCGTCGTTTGATCTGTTTATGCCGCGGCCGATGACCAGTGGCCACCAACAGACATTAGGTCGTCAAATGACCGCCATTGGCCCAATGGGTCGACCGCCCAACACCGAGTCTTGTTTTAGCTTGTGTTGTTTTTCGTGGTTTTGTTTAGTGGGTTAAATTGGATTCAATACTAGTCTTCCACAGATCTTGGTATATTAATCTTCGTAGCTTCCATAGCTCACGGAGTAAAATTTTATTGAATCAATTTTTGTGAAAAAGTGAGCGTGCACTGTTCACCCTCTAGTCGCCTTTTCACCCAACAGCTTGGTGTGCCATTTCATGTACATGTTAAGCTCTTGACCGGGCACCCCAATGTCTCGTGTAATAATAACTTGTTCTAGAGATTATTGGCTCGTAACAACTCCATCAGACACCGTGCACCTGTAGGAGCAATCAATCCGTCTAGTAGTGCACCTGTAGGAGCAATCAATCCATCTAGTAGTGCAACGCTACCCTGTTCTCACATAATTCAGTTTTAACCAGCAGAGCAACACGTACATGTACAGCTTGCAAAATATGACTCTCTTATACCGCGTAATCGTCACCCCGCTTACGGGATTTTCTTCCAGCCACGTGTCTCCGCCTGTCCCATGGTTTCGTTACCGAGCCGGCCGACACGCGTCACCGCTCGATTGCCGGCCCCTCGATGGAGCATTGTGCGTAGCTTGTCCTCCCTTTTCCTTCGACCGAGTTCTCGCGTCATGTGTGGAAGCCTCCGAATCCTCCCCTCACTCGCCCGCCATCATTTCCCCCCTCCGCTCCATCCCCATCGCAGCCTCCTCTTCCCTTGCCCCACCGCTTCCCCACGCCCCATCGCCATCTAGTCACCTCTCCGCACCGCCACCTCTCCCTTCCCACTGCATCGCCCCTCTAGCACTAGAATCATCCCATTTCTTCCTCGCCCTAGCGCCACACCCCGCCTCTATTCCGCTCCCATCACCGCCCTCTTCCCGCCCGCCGCCTCTATGTCGTTGTCCCCGCCATCTACTCCTCTCCGCACCGCCGCTTCCACGCTGCCAACGGTATCTCTTTCTCTCAAGCGCTGTCTCTACCGCATCATTGGGCTTGCATCTCCGCCCTAACCCACGCCGCCCCGCCTCACCTCCTCCCCATCTCCTCTCACATTGCGCTCCAAGACCAACCGAATCCCTCCAGGCAGCTCTTACACGTCAGAATTGCCTTGCCCGCCTCCTCCGTGTCCCTTCCCATCTCCTACCACGAGGCCCCCACTAAAATTTGCGAGCACACGCCTCATTTCCTCCCATCTCTCCCGATCAATTCCATTATGTAGCATCCTAAAATTCACATTTTGGGAATGTGTAATAGAAATGCATTAGGAAAATAAATTTTGAGTATATTACATATAAGAAACTAACCATGCATGATTTTTGAGCTTTTGTTCAAAAGCGGATAATGAAATTCATACAAACATGCACCTAGAAGAAATTTAGATAAAACATATTAAAAATAGGTGAGAGAATTATTTTGGTCATAACTTCTCATGAAAATATATTAAGCAACTTCTATGAATTTTCATTAAGGGTAACAAATGCAATTACATACTTAATAGAAACTTGTAAGAATTTTTAAGAAAATCATAAACAGTATAAACACTGTAAATTTTACATAAAAACTAATCTAGGCCTGGAGCCCTTACAAAAATTTCATAAAATTTGACTTTGTTTGCTCGGTACAAAAATTCAAAGAAAGCCTCAACCGTTAAATCTAAAATTCCATAACTTAACTCTCTCTCTCCTCTCACTAACGCATGGGACCCGCTATGACGACCTTTCGTCCACCTCAGCCACCTCGCTACAGGCACGCCACTGAAGCTGGCGCCGCCCGCCGCCTTCATCGCTTTGCCGCCGCCCACCGCTTTGGACCACAACCGCCTCCTGCCGCCTCCGCCTACCTCTACCCATGCCGCTCTACCCCTTAATGACGCCCAATTACCACCACCGCGAGATGCCAAGGTTTGAACGCATGTTCTCGCCATGGCCCCTTCTTCTCAACGCATCTCACGAGATTCTCACCCCTATTTAAGCTTCCGAAGCGAGTCACTCGCCAGCTCGCCTCGTCACTCAGTGCCGCCTCGAGCTCCAAGCTCCTTGAATCACGAGAACGAGAACACCACTCGCCGCGCGGTGAGCAAGCTTCGCGAATCAAGGGTTAAGGGTAGGCTACACTAACGCAAATTAATAAAAATTCTACCCGTAAACCAAGATCATCGCAGCGATTATAGATCACGGTCTTACCACTAGACGCGCAGTGCGAAACCGATGCAAGACGCCAAGGCGAGTAGTCGTACTAAGTTGATGCAAAGACGCGTCGGGCAGAGTAGTCGACTACTTCCTCGCCTCGCCGCGGCCCCACGCATGCCCCTCTTGCGGTTCGTCCAAACACTACAGATGCAATACCCAAAGGTATCCACACGCATGGAGAAAAGCGACGACGCCGGATCGCTAGATCCGCGTGAGCGACTAGGGCGTGGGAGAGGTGGCGCTGTGGTTTGAGGGTTCAAAAATCGCACTCCAAACCTCAGGCGCCTTGCCCTCCTTTTATATACGCCCTTTCAATGGGCTTCTACCAATAGAGGCCCATTAGGACTCAATGCCCACTCTAATTCGGATCTAATCCGACTAAGCTTCACCCTTAAGTGTGTGACTCTCTAGGTTCGCGTATGTTTAGACATAACACGAGTATACATACTTGATCAATAGTTGGTAGCGCCTCTAGCAAGACGTCCCAACTCCTAAACGTACACAAAGATCATATCGACAAACCAACACAACGTTATGTACATGCCAATCCTTTGCCTCACGATATTCTGGCCGAGCCCAAGTCGACCACTCTTTCTCGATCTTGTGATCCTAATCCCTTACTAGGTTAACTCTTAACCTTTAGTAGCATGGCCATGCATTTCTCGGATCCGATCACCGAGGCCCAGAGATATCTCTCTCGTAGAGAGGGGCAAATCCCATCTTGATCGACCATGCCTCGCAAAGATGCTTCATGACAAACCCGAAAACTACCTTTATAACTACCAGCTATGGAGTAGCGTTTGATAGCCCCTAAGTAGGTCGATTCACATCTCAAGTACATGCGACAATCTTAGGTCTAAGGACAAGGCGTATACGTTGTGTAGAGAACCATAAGTATAATTGTTATGTCTCATGTTGGGTCGGTCCAACCCCATGTTCTAAACATGTGTCCACATTATTGGTTTGACATCTCCATGTCTATGACTCGTGAAACATAGTCATCAACCGATACATGTGCTAATCCACCATTCACGTGTGTCCTCACATGAATTCCGACTAGGGACAACTTTAGAATAACCATACAAGTAAAGAGTTTCACAAACAAGTCACATACTTGTTAATCAACACAAAGGCAATATTCAAGGAACATTTATTAAATCATGGATACAACGAAATATCATCATCTCTATGATTGCCTCTAGGCATATTTCCAACAGCCTCCCACTTGCACTAGAGTCAATCTAGAAGATATCTAATACCCATAGCTCTTGTGTGTGCCTCATGCTTAGGTCAGGAGAGGCTTCACAAAGGATCTCAAATATTCAAACTGTGTGTATTTTGCATATCTTTAAATCTCCTCGATTGAGGATCTCTCGAATGAGATGAAACAATTTGCAAAGATGTGTTTGTTCTTTTGGTGATTCCTCGCTCCTTGGCTTGCGAATGGCTCCACTGTTATCACAAGAAAGATCCGCAGGATCGCATGCACTAGGAACCACACCTAGTTCAGTTATGAACTTCCTTATCCAAACACCTTCCTTTGCTGCTTCAGAAGCCGCAATGTACTCGGCCTCCGTTGTAGAGTCACAGCCTCCTCGCTTGGAACTCTTCCAATCGACCGCACCACCGCTCAAAATGAACACAAAACCCGATTGCGATTTGTAATCGCTTTGTCGGTTTGAAAGCTTGCATCGTGTAACCATTTACAACGAGCTCTTCCTCACCTCCGTAGACTAGGAACACATCCTTAGTTCTTCTCAAATACTTGAGGATGTTTTTAACCGCTGTCCAGTGACTCTCACAGGGATCAGCTTGGTATCTGCTCGTAACACTTAGAGCATAGGAAACATCTGGGTGAGTACATATCATAGCATACATGATAGATCCAATGGCGAAGCATATGGAATCTTACTCATGCGATCTCGCCATCGCTTGTCGAAGGACACCGAAGTCTTGCCAAGATTTATGCCATGAGACATGGGCAAGAACCCTTTCTTTGCCTCCTCCATGTTGAACCGCTTCAACACTTTGTCAATGTAAGTACTGCTTAATCCTATTAGCATTTTTGATCTATCTCTATAGATCTTTATACCCAAAATATATGTCGCTTCCCTAAGTCCTTCATTGAAAAACTATTTTTCAAAGGAGGTCTTAATGACTCGAGCATAGGAATATTATTTACAATCAGTAATATGTCATCTACATATAAGATTAGAAATACGAGCGAGCTTCCACTTGCCTTCTTGTAAACGCAGGATTCTTCTTCGTTTTTGATGAAGCCAAACCCTTTGACCACTTCATCAAAACGAATGTTCCAACTCCGAGATGCTTGCTTCAATCCATAAATGGATTTTTGAAGTTTGCATACTTTTCTAGCATTGATTGATCGACAAAACCCCGGTCGTATCATATACACATCCTCGGTTAAATTTCCATTAAGGAAAGCCGTTTTGACATCCATCTGCCATATCTCAAAGTTGAAATATGCAGCAATAGCTAGAATGATCCGTATAGATTTAAGCATCGCTACAGGTGAGAAGGTCTCATCGTAGTCAACTCCTTGAACTTGCCGAAAACCTTTATGCGATAAGTCGAGCTTTATGGATATGAACATTTCCATCCATATCAATCTTCCTTTATAGATCCATTTGCACTCTATGGTTTTAACACTATCAAAGGTCAACCAAGTTCCAAACTTGATTGTCTCCCATGGATGCTATCTCTGATCTCATGGCACTATGCCATTTCTCGTAGTCTGGGTTCATCATTGCTTCCGTGATAGGTCGAGGCTCATCATTGTCTAACAATAATATATCTCGCAGACATGGAGCCTTTCCGACCTTGGTGGTGGTGCTTCCTTTGCCATGGGTTCTCAACTTGTTCTCGCCACGTGGGCATCATTTTTCGAGTCTTCCCGATTGGTTCATCTTGAACCTCTTCAAGCCGCACTGCTCTTCCACTTGTCTCCTTGTTGAGAAACTCTTTCTCTAGGAAAACACCACTTCAGCGACAAACACTTTGCCCTCTCGTCGGTTGTAGAAGTAATATCCAAAGGTTTCTTCTGATATCCCACTAAAATGCATTTATCCGACTTGGGTGTGAGCTTGTTCGATCAGAGTCGCTGACAAACGCCTCACATCCCCAAATCTTTAGAAAAGACAAACTGTGACTCTTCCTAGTCCATATCTCATATGGTGTCTTAACTACGGATTTAGATGGTACCCTATTAAGTGTGAAAGTCGCGCTTCTAGAGCGTAACCCCAAAATGATAATGGTAGATCCGATCGCTCATCATCGATCGAACCATGTCCAACAAGGTCCGACACGCCGCCGGATACCCCGCTTTGATGCTCGGCGGTGTTAGCTGCGGAACAATTCCGCAACTCTTCAGATGATTGCTAAATTCATGACTCAAATACTCGCCACCACGATCAGATCGCAGAGCCTTAATTTTCTTGGCACGTTGATTTTTAACTTCATTCTGGAACTCTTTGAACTTTTCAAAAGTTTCAGACTTATGCTTCATTAAGTAGACATAGCCATATCTACTAAAATCATCAGTGAAAGTTATGAAGTAATGAAATCCACCTCTAGCAAATGGTTTCATTGGTCCACATACATCAGTATGTTATGATTTCCAACAAGTCGGACGCCTCTCAAAAGAACCTTTGAAAGGTGATTTGGTCATCTTACCAAGCAAACAAGCTTCACATGTCTCGTATGATTCAAAATCAAATGAAGTTAGAAGACCATCATCATGGAGCTTCTTCATGCGCTTTTCACTTATGTGACCCAAACGACAATGCCAAACATAGGTGGAATTCAAATCATTAGGTCAAGTCTTTTAGCATTTATGTTAAAGATGGGCGATCATCAAGATTTAAAATAAATAACCCATCCACAATGGGCGCAAAAGCCACAAACATTTCATTTTTAGAGATCAAACAACCATTGTCTTTACTTGCAAATGAATAACCATCTCTCATCAAACATGAGGGGGATAAAATGTTTCGACTCATACTAGGAACATAATAGCAATTATTCAATTCCATAATAAATCTTGAAGGAAGCTGGTTGCATGGTGCCTACGGTCAACGCAAAGAACCCTTGCTTTATTTCCGACGAAAATCAACTTCACTCTTGCGACTACTCTCTACTTATTAGCCCTCATCGAGTTGCAAATGTGAGCAACCGATCCGATCAAATACCCAAGAGTTAATAGGAGAATCGCGAGAAAATGTCTAAAACATTTATGACAAGTGTACCATGGTGGAAGTCTTACTTCATTCTTCTTCTTCTTGCATTCCTAATCCATGTACTTCTTGCGCTTCTTCCGGTGGCGCTTTACAATAGAAGCATACTATCTCACCTGTGTCCAAAGATTAGGCTTAGGAGTTGGCTTCGAGATCATATCTTTAACCTTCCCTTTATTGTTTGCCCATGGCTTCTTACCCTTTTCTTGAAGCTAGACTTGTTCTCACAGACAACCATCACATGGCTAGGCCTGCACACTTCTTAATATCACTGCTATTTTGAGCATCCCACAAAGCTCATTAAGGCCCTTTTCCACCCCATGCATATGGTAGTTCGATATGAAATGTCCATAGCTAGGTGGAAGAGATGCCAAATGAAATCGATTGCCAACTCTTGGCCAATTGGAAAACCAAGTTTATCCAAAGTCCGATCAGAACCAACCATTTTGATCACATGTGGGCCTACGGTGCACCTTCGTTAGCTTGCATTCCGTAAAAGCCTTAGAGACATTGAATCGCTCACCCCGGCACGTGTTTGAACATGTCTTAAGCGCCATGATCATATCATACGCTTCCTAATCTTCAAACCGCTTTTGAAGGTCGTTCCATGCATGCAAGCATAAGACAGCTAATCTCAAGAGAGTCATCACATGCTTTCTTGTATGCATTTTTAACAGCAGCAGCCGCATTGATAGCAGGCTCTTCTGGGATTGGGGTGTCCAGAACGTTTTCCTTTTTATCTGCCCTGAGAACAATTCTCGTGTTATGGACCCAAATCAATAGTTTGTTCCATTTAATTTTTCTTTCTCAAGAATCGATCGCAAAGCAAAAGGGTGTCACGCGTTGCTAGATGCCATTGATCTACAATAGGAAATGCAAAATACTAAGACAAATAAAACCATGATAGAGTAAACTATATTAAACAAATTTAATAGAATGTACTCCCACTAAAATCAATATCCCTCTATTGATTCTTAGCGATTCAAGATCCGCAATTAACGAGTCTACTAGTGAGCTTTTGCTTCACCGCTAGGAGACACCGTAATTCGGTAAGCAACACCTTGCTAATCATATCTCTATATGACTCTTGTTGTTGGGTGACATCTCTATGCCCCGCGCCCAACCTTTATGCCCCAAGGCCCATAACCTTTATGATAACCTTGTTAAGTTCACCAACTTATGCATGTAGGTATCCGATACAAACCCATCTAGTCAAGGAAAGTTGATGGTGCACTAATTTTATAGACCCACCATCAATTTACAAGACATGGGATGGTGCAGAGTTTAGTTGGGAGGGCATATGTTTAACTTAACATTTTGTGAGGGATCGTTATACTTCTACCATTCAAACATGCATAGGAGTAAAACAAAACAGAATAGCATTCACACAGCCAGACTCAAGATGGCCCATTTTCTCATGGTGATCTCCATCGCCATAGAATCTGTCCACCATGTTGATCTCCATCTCCATGGTTAATGTGTGCCATCCCTCCAAGTGATGTGTCCTCCGAGTACTAATAAAAGCTATTACTCATAACAAACTAGTAATAAAATACATGGATACGAGTGAATCATCACAAGTCCAGACGCAGTCGTTAATACAATACTTTGACAACACAATGGCTCCAAACAGTTGTTGCGAACCCATGACACGCAGTCATGAAAATATTACAAACATGCATCACATACACATTAGGCCATATCGTCACATACATCCCGCAAAACAAGTTATGCATAGAATCGCAATCTACCGGATAGGGGGTCGAGGGGGTTTCCCCCCGCGGGGTTCGAAGGGGCAGCGCCCCTCGCGGTATCTATTTACCACAAATCACCTATTGTTCCGATTCGACCAATTTGTATTGATCTTTGCAAAGATGCCGTGGTTTGAGAACCGAGACAACTTTCGCTCATGGAGCCCGATAGCACGATCACGGACATCGATTATCAATCTAGGTTCCGATTCGACCAATCATATTGATCTTCGCATTCCGCAATCGGTTTTACGTGTCACCGCTTCACCCGATGGCGAATCCGACCGTAGGGGTATGTTGTTTCACGACCTTAGCAAAGATGATCACGGAACATCGATTATCAATCTAGGTTTCGATTCGACCAATCATATTGATCTTCGCATTCCGCAACCGGTTTTACGTGTCACCGCTGTCACCCCGATGGCGAATCCGACCGGTAGGGGTATGTTGTTTCACGACCTTAGCAAAGATGATCACGTAACATCGATTATCAATCTAGTACCGTAACAATACAATCGATCACATCGATCATACCGACTTACATATCGCCATATGCAAATCACCCAACCTATAACTTGACAAAGAACCGCTCGATACCATCAAGGGTTAAGGGTAGGCTACACTAGCGCAAATTAATAAAAATTCTACCAGAAACCAAGATCACGCAGCTTATAGATCACGGTCTTACCACTAGACGCGCAGAGTAAAACCGATGCAAAGACGTCAAGGCGTAGTAGTCGTATTAAGTTGATGCAAAGACGTCGGGCGAGTAGTCGTATTACTTCCTCGCCCTCGCCGCGGCCCCACGCACAACTCCCTCTTGCGGTTCGCCCAAACGCTACAGATGCAGCGCCTCCAAAGGTATCCACACGTACGGGAGAAAAGCGACGCATGTCGGACTGCTAGATCCGCGCGAGCGACTAGGGCGTGGGAGAGGTGGCGCCGTGGTTTGAGGGTTCCAAAATCGCACCCAAACTCATGCGCGCCTTGCCCTCCTTTTATATACGTCCTTTCAATGGGCTTCTACCAATAGAGGCCCATTAGGACTCAATGCCCACTCTAATTCGGATCTAATCCGAATTAAGCTTCAGCCCCTTAAGTGTGTGACCCTCTAGGTTCGCGTATGTTTAGACATGACACGAGTATACATACTTGGTCAATAGTTGGTAGCGGCCTCTAGCAAGACGCCCCAACTCCTAAACGCACACAAAGATCATATCGGACGAACCAACACAACGTTATGTACATGCCAATCCCTTTGCTCACGATATTCTGGCCGAGCCCAAGTCGACCACTCTTTCTCGATCTTGTGATCCGGAATCCCTTACTAGGTTAACTCTTAACCTTTAGTAGCATGGCCATGCATTTCTCGATCCGATCACCGAGGGGCCAGAGATATCTCTCTCGTAGAGAGGCAAATCCCATCTTGACCGACCATGCCTCGCAAAGATGCTTCATGACAAACCCGAAAACTACCTTTATAACTACCCGCCATTTGAGTAACGTTTGATAGCCCCTAAGTAGGTCGATTCACATCTCAAGTACATGCGACAATCTTAGGTCTAAGGACAAGGCGTACACGCTGTGTAGATAGAACCATAAGTATAATTGTTATGTCTCATGTTGGGTCGGTCCAACCCCATGTTCTAAACATGTGTCCACATTATTGGTTTGACATCTCCATGTCTATGACACGTGAAACATAGTCATCAACCGATACATGTGCTAATCCACCATTCACGTGTGTCCTCACATGAATTCGACTAGGGACAACTTTAGAATAACCATACAAGTAAAGAGTTTCACAAACAAGTCACATACTTGTTAATCAACACAAAGGCAATATTCAAGGAACATTTATTAAATCATGGATACAACAAAATATCATCATCTCTATGATTGCCTCTAGGCATATTTCCAACAAAGAACTCCATGTGACAACCCGCATAATTAACACATTTGATAACTTGAAGCATTGCAATAATAAGATAACATCATCTCAATACATTAATTGTTCCAAAATTAATTTTACAACCAATTGCAATGTTTTTTACAACAATTAATTAAAACATAATCCACTTCTTGCATTCTTGTAGCAGCAGCCATCCTTGTCACCTTGTCCTTTGAGCGCCAAATTATAGAACCATCTCGCATCCATTTTCATCGCCATTAGGAAAATCATAAAACAGTTAGCAAGCTAAGTGGCTAGCATTATTCGTGAGTATTAGAATATAGGAAGTGGTCAGCCGATTTCCAAAGTGTAGTAGGATATCCGCACCAACCCGAGTAGCCTCTTGATCGCCAAGATATCCAAACCACCCGTGGTCATTCGCATTTTGCCACTTCCGTGGGTTTCTTCATCCAGTATTATTAGAACCCAACACCCTTGAGCACAGGTAGCACAACACACCAAAGCAAAACATCCGAAGCCGCCTCGACACAAATTCTACAATCTTCGCCTCTGCTCCTCAATGCCACATCACGGGGCATAGGCGCAAGTGATAAGGCTCAACCCGACACGCATACGAGCAACACAACACATTCATTCCCCGCTGTTCCTCATAGTCACCTCACCTCACGAGAGTACAGCACAGCACCTCCAGAAACCTCCTCACCCACATCCATTCCCCATGCACAACCCATTTCATCGCATACACAAAGCCCTGCCAGCTTGCAATCGCCAGGGATCCAGGGAGAAGGGTGAAGACCGGAGAGCAGGGTGGCGCCGAGACCAGCAGGAGGACGACCACCACCACCACCGGCCATCTTCCCCAAATCCGACAAAACCAGCAGAGGTAACCCATTCCTTCCCAGTGCCCTTTTTGCCCATCAATACCACATCAAGAGCATGCAACACAATAGCAAGAACACTAACCACTAGCTATCACCAGGAGCCCATCCATAGCAGTAGCTCTTAGTTCATCACATCACATAGCAATAGGGGGAAGGGAGTAGAGAAATGGGTTAAAGGAAGTAGTACTACCTCAGCATAGAAGTGGACCGAGGCGGCCGGCGGCCGGAAGCCAAGCCGGCCGGGTCAGAGGGCGCCAGGCTGGGGATCGAGTCGAGGTGGCGTAATGCCGTGGGAAACCAGAGAGAGAAGGAGCGGCACAGGAGCGCGGCGGCACCATGAAGGCCGAGCCGAAGGTCAGGTGGAGCCGGAGACGACTACAGATGGGAGGAGCGGCCCTGAACCAGCAGACTGGGACCGGGCCGGCGCACGCTAGACCAGGGCGAGCTGTGAGGAGATCGAGTCGGGAGATGCGGCGTCGGGCCATCCGACCGCTGCCGAGAAGGCGAGGAGCGGCATCGACGGCCGGCCTCGCGAAGCGGGAACCGAGGCGCATGAGCAACCGGTGGCGCAGGAGCCGGAGCAGGCGAGTAGGGGTAGCGCAGAGAGCTAGAGGCGGCGCGCAGGAGCCGAGCCGAGGGAGATGACGCCAGAGGAGGCGGCGCGGCACGGGAGAGAAATAGAGAGGAAGAGTGGGAGAGGATAAGAATGAGAGGAGGCAATGGTTGGTGTCGGCCTGTTTAGGGAGGGGTGAGGAGAGAGTGAGTGATTAGGGTTAGATGAGAGGATTAGGTGGGATTAGGTTAGGAAATTAGGTTTAGGGAATTTAAGTGTAGGAAAATTTAGAAAAATTGTATTAATAGATATTCGCACTGGTAAATTCATGCAAGCGAAAGGCGAGTGTAAGCACGAGTAGTAGTGCATGTCGAGTGGTAGTACGCAAGTTCGGCGATCACGACTATAGAACGAGTTAATCGTAAAACGATTTTAGTGGGAGAGTGCTAACTGGGTTGGGATCCGAAAAATATTGTTAAATTAAAATTAGCTAACAAAAGGAGTTGTATTACTCAAGCTCAACTAAGTATTTATTTATATATTATTCGTGCTGCCGCATTGCTACAGAGGACGAACCAGCGCCGACAAGAGTAACTGATCGGGAATTACTTGACGCCGACCTTTCCTACAACTCCAAAGGCAAGCTATTCTCTTGAACATAAACATAGTTATATTAAATGTAAACCGTATATTGCTCTATCATATACGTATTGCATCAAAACTATTTCTCAAAATTAAATCGGATTGAGATGATGAGAAAAGATAAGAGAACAGAGATAATAAATGAGATGATAAATAAGAATTACTAGGTGGGTAAAGGGGGCCCTGGCAGGGGAAACGCGACGACGACGACAACGATGATGATGAGGTAAGAGGTGGGACCCCTTTACATATGGTTAAAATATAAGGACCAACAAAACTCTTTCTCGGTCGAGGTCAGAATTCAAGTGCCAACCATTTTCCCATTTCAAAGAAAGTGTAAAATGCTACCTTGTTACGTAATTATGCTCTCCACAATGGGTAAGTAATGTGTGTGAGTGTGATGGAGGAACCCAGACCGGTAGGAGAAGTCCGTATGGGGATCCAAGGCGCTATAGCACTAAGGTGGAGTGTTGAGTGCGTGATAGAAACCGCCTCAACCAACATTATCGAACTCAGTATGACGAGGTTAACACCGTGACTAAATCAACACCGACGGAATGTAATGGTGGAGAAATTAATCACGAACCGGAAAACATTCTCAGATTCGAACTCAAATCGCATCAAAGGAAATGTGGTGGACCTAGCTCAGAGAGAGCTCAGAGTAGCTATGGGTAAAGTGGTACAAGCCTGCGCAGTGCTATATCAAATCATGAATTCATGCCAGTCTCCTAGATTAGAGTCTACGGGAACCGCTAGAGGTCTATCTTCTCTCCGAGTGACAAGTAGTGTTTTCGTAATTAAAATTTGCCACCTAATGTTTTAATGAGTTATTTTGTAAAAGAGATGATATAGAAAATATGGTAACGAATGCAGATCACCATGTAGTGCATCTTTTGCTATTAATGCTTGAGGAGTACGTTTGTACGCAACCTTGTTAGTATTATCCTTTGTTAGACCCTAGTCCGGCAGGGAACTTTCCCGAGTGGGACAAAGGACTTGCAGGTACCGATGCAGCCGTAGGAGGAGAAGACACCGACTACAAGGACTAGTGGCGAGATGGACGCCATATTTGACGCTGTGGGACTAATAGGGACCGGTACTTCAGAGTAGGCGAGAGCTTGAGAAGTTCCCTTTGTATTTGTGTAATATTTGTAGTAAGAACCATAGCCCTCGTGGCTACTCATCAGAATTGTTGGACCAAAAGGTGACTAGAGGGGGTGAATAGGAGCACGCCACTTTTCACAAATAATGGATTCAACACAAATTTCACTCAAAGAGCTATGGAAGCTATGAAGATCAAGATATCAAGACAAATGGAAGACTAATATTGAATCCAATAAAAACCCTAAGCAATACTATCATGAGATCCCGGTATTTAACTTGTAATACTTAACCATCCGATTGGTCCTAGCATCACAAATCAAATATCTCGATTCTCAAGATATGTACTTTCCAAGATTGTAGTACACATAACCCATACAAAAATTGAGCATCCAAACCATACAAGTCATTCATTAAACAGTCTACAAGCTTACAACATAAAGACATACAAGTTCATATTACAAAGTAGGGCCGACCGCCAAATGATAGAAGATAACCAAAGTAGCAATGAAACATAAGCCATAAGATGGCGATAAACAAAAGCCAAACGGTTTGCCATAACCCACAAGGCAACCGATCGGGAACGCCAAGCTAGTCGTCGAGAGCAAAGTCAAGTCGGTCTCACAATAGTTAACCCCTTGGGGTCAACCTCCTCTCGCAACAATTAAGCAAAGCAACTTAGTACAAAAAGTACTTGCAAGACTTACGAGTAACAAGCATATACATAGCTACATGCAAGTGAAACAAAGGAGGAGGTTATATGGTTCATTTGACGATAAAGCAACATTCTATTTGCAATAGGTAATAGATTGAAAGCAATTTGATAAATTTGTTTTTAATTGATTAAATAACAGCGAGACGACAATAATAAACATAAATAATAACCTAGAGGTGACTTCCCAACAGCCACCATAACATAGCACGAATTACCCATTCGCATTCACCCAAATCAAGTTTTATCAAAAATCGTTGAGTCTAACTCTTGTAGAGACCTAACCAAGCATATCCATAACCAAGAACTTGGCTATTCGAATAGATTATACCTCGCAGGGTGTACCAATGTACCCATGACATGCATCGTCTTTTGCCATGCAATAGAGCACACTTCCTTAGGTATGCCGCAAGGCTAAGTCCTATGAGACGCTTTCCAATGGATTGTACTAATTATGAGTCGCACGATTGGGGTTGACCCTTAGTGAACCACCGCTACGGCTCCCACTAAGGACCCACACATTGAGTCAAACGCACCGCCCACCAAGCAATCAGCTGGGTGCTCCTGGCTATGGCGAACCTAGAAAGGATCCCATCCCTCTCAACCCAAACAAACATTCTCTTTTTTATACCACCAGCGACTTAGTAGTTAATACCACGCAAAGTACTTAGTCAAGAGAGATCACATATCCCTCTCATGTGGTTAGCACGCAAAAACGCTTGGGTCGTTGTCCAAGATGTTCGATCCTCGTTGACTCCTGTACCATTCACACACACAACAACCACACCATCAAAACAATGTGCCCAAGTCTAAAACATTTCACTTTCGGTTTTAGTTTTTCAAATACAATTACATACATGAGTATCCATACTCAAATAATTATAATGATGATAAATGACCATCGCCGAGCGATGATCCCCATTCTACCGCTCTAAGCATTTCTAAGCAACATCAACTCGCAAGCTAAGTAAAGTGATTAGAGCCCATCCATCGAACTCTAAACCACAAATAATAAAACCTAGGCTCAGTGGTAGAGGATGAACATTTACCTACAGTTTATGCAACTATAGGATCAACTACTCGATCGATAATTTAACAACAAAATAGAGCATGCATACATACACTTTGCAAACAAGATAACAGACTTTGAAAGTAATGGGATCAATATGATCAAATGGAAACAACCGCTTGCCTTGCTGGAGATAACTTTCTTACTGCAGAGGATCACTCTGTAATCAATAAAGTCGTCACAACCTATTCGAAAGAATCGAAAGTACAATAAGAATGAATAATACCAAAAGACTCAAAATACAATTTGGTCCAAAAATCATGAACAATTCACAGAAGGTAGAGCATGATTTTATATTAATTTAGCAACAAAATTACTTGATTTGGATATTCCATGCAAAAGTTATGACAATTTGAAAATCGATTTTTCAGAAAATCCAATAAATTGCTAGCTATCACTATTCACCCAAATTTGAAAGTTTTGGTAAAAATTTTCAGAGAGGTGGTGCATATGAATTTTTTATGGAAGATAGAGCACCACATGAGATGACCAACGAAAAATGATTCACCTCATTCGGAGCTAAAATGAATTTTCTATGATCTTTCAAAGACAGGAAAGTAGTACACAAGATAATTATAAAATCATATTTTTCAGAAATAGAAACATGCTTAAAACCTATTTTACAAAAAAGTACAGTAATATAGGAATATGACATAATTGAGTCTACTAAAATTGGAGCTACAGAGAAATACTTATGCATTTTTTAAGTCAAAACAATTTTTAGAGCAATAAAAATATTAACCTAAAGCAATTTTGCCAAAAAGTATTTTCTGGAACAGTAACAAGGTTCAAATTATTTTTATAATAAAGTTCGTGCAAAAAGGAATCTAGCAAAATTTGAATCATCATATTTGGAGCTAAAATGAATTACTTATGCAATTTTGAAGTTAATGCAATTTTCAGTTCATAAATAAAGCAGTACAAAATTTTCAAAATCATAAAAGACTTTTTACACCCAGCCGAGCCACGGTCGCTGACCAGTTGGCCCCTTAAACAGTACATTTTCCATTTTTGAACCGAATAGAATTTCTGGCCTAACAGGTGGTGTCCACATGTCATACAGTACGAAAATCGGGATTTACACCTCGCTTACTGTGCTCGGCCCCACAAGTCATACACAGAGCAAAAATCCGAAAGACAGCCATTTACTACTAAGCAATCATTAGTAGGTAATGAACGAGATTTGGTTTTAATGATGATGCTACAGTGTTATCAGAAAACCGACAACACCGCGATCGCTTCACCGAAGCTCGCTTCGGCGTTTCCGCCACGCGCAAGCGCTAGCCAAGGGTACGGATGGGTCCACAATACCCTTGCGCACCCAACGGTTGTACCCACAGTGGCTGAGCTGGCCCGAGGCGGCGGCGCACCTAAGAGCGGCGGAGGAGAGCTACGGCTAACGTGCACTAAGCAAAACCGAGTTCCGCATTATGCAGTGGGAAGCTGTGCCATAGCAACTACAAGGCACAGAGAGGCAACCTGAGCGAGGCAAAACGGAGAAGGTCAGGGTTGAGCCAGCGACGAGGAGGGTGACGGTGATGTGGTGCTTCACCGAGGGGAGCTCGCTCTGGTGAAGGAGACAGAGAATGAGTGGTAGAGAAAACTCAAAGACAACCCACAGATGGTGTACAAGCAAGGAATCGGCAAGGAGCTTACCACACCGGCTGACGGGAAGAACTGAAGCTCTGCATGGCCAAAATGGTCCAAACTCGGATTTTGCGGGCTCCTGTGAACCGATGGTAAAATAGAGTGAGGGGAAAGATTAAGCAGGCCAAGGCACAGCCGGTGACGCACATGAGCGAGGAAGAGACTCACCGGACACGGAGTTGGCACGGTGGCGGCTCCGGGTGCGAGTTCTGCCACCGAAGAGAGCTCGACGGTGTTCCGAGCGCTACAAGCCAAGGCAAGGCTTCGTATTAGCAAAAATGGAACTAGGGAGGAGAGGAGATGGAGCAGAGGCGAAGCACTAAGCTTACCCGAGAGAGAGCCAAGAAATCACCTCCTTTCCCTCGGCCACCGAGAGGGAAAGTGAGAGCTAGCAGGCGAGAGAGACGGGGTCATAGAGCTCCAACGGCTGGGAAGGAGACGGCGTGAAGAGGCGACGCCCAGATTAGTTGGCGTGGGCGCGGTCACGCTGCCGCTGTGCGACAGAGCGGTGCGTTCACGTGGCGTGCGAGAGCTGAGCGCCTGCCAGCGAGAGGTGGAAGACACACCTGACAGGTGGGCCCCGCGACGCCCGTGACTTAGTCGTGCGAGAGAGAGACAGAGTGAAAGGGGGTTGGCGCGGGCCGTTGGATCAAGATCGAACGGTTCAAGTGAAAGGGACGATCGGCCGGTCCGATCGGCCACTCAATCCAGACCGTTGATCTCCAAATCGGATGATTCACATGAAAGGGGCGATCGGCAGGTCCGATCGGCCACTCAATCCAGGCCGTTAAGTTTCCATCGAACGGCTCCCCAATCGGGCGCGTCACTTCGGACCTAACCAAGGGTTACGCGATCCGACCGGAAAGTCTCCATCGGACGGCCACTCGCGACGCAGTTAGTTGGTTAAATGAACCAAGGAAGCCGGGTCGGAGTTTGACTTGGGTTCAATGTTGGAGATATGCCCTAGAGGCAATCATAGAGATGATGATATTTCGTTGTATCCATGATTTAATAAATGTTCCTTGAATATTGCATTTGTGTTGATTAACAAGTATGTGACTTGTTTGTGAAACTATTTACTTGTATGGTTATTCTAAAGTTGTCCCTAGTCGGAGTTCATGTGAGGACACACGTGAATGGTGGATTAGCACATGTATCGGTTGATGACTATGTTTCACAGGTCATAGATATGGAGATGTCAAACCAATAATGTGGACACATGTTTAGAACATGGGGTTGGACCGACCCATCATGAGACATAACATTTATACTTATGGTTCTCTCTACACAATGTGTACGCCTTATCCTTAGACCTAAGATTGTCGCATGTACTTGAGATGTGAATCGACCTACTTAGGGGCTATCAAACGCTACTCCGTAACTGGGTAGTTATAAAGGTAGTTTTCGGTTTGTCATGAAGCATGTCATGCGAGGCATGGTCACCAAGATGGGATTTGCCCTCTCTACCCGAGAGAGATATCTCAGGCCCTCGAGTGATCGGATCCGTAAATGCATGACCATGCTACTTAAGGTTAAGAGTTAACCTAGTAAGGGATTCCGATCACAAGATCGAGAAAGAGTGGTCGACTTGGAGCTCGACCAGAATATCGTGAGGCAAACGGATTGGCATGTACATAACGCTGTGTTGGTTCGTCCGATATGATCTTTGTGTACGCTTAGGAGTTGGGACGCCTTGCTAGAGGCCGCTACCAACTATTGACCAAGTATGTATACTCGTGTCATGTCTAAACATACGTGAACCTAGAGGGTCACACACTTAAGGGGCTGAAGCTTAATTCGGATTAGATCCGAATTAGACTGGGCATTGAGTCCTAATGGGCCTCTATTAGTAAAAGCTCATTGTAAGGACGCCTATAAAAGGAGGGCAAGGGCGCATGTGTTTGGTGTGCGCTTTTCGACTCCTCAAACCTCGCCGCCACCTCTCCCACGCCCTAGTCGCCGTGTGGATCTAACGACCGGCGGCGCCGCTTTCTCCCGCACGTGTGGATACCTTTGAGGCGCCAGATTCAGAGCGCTTGGACGAACCGCAAGAACGGAGCTGTACGTGGGACGCCGCGACGAGGACGAGGAAGTAGTACGACTACTCGCCTGACGTCGTCGCATCAACTTAGTACGACTACTCGCCTCGACGCATCGTGATCGGGCCTCCGCACTGCGTGTCTAGTGGTAAGACCGTGATCTATAACTACGTGATTTTGGTTTACTGTAGAATTTTTATTCATTTGCGCTAGTGTAGCCTACCTTAACCCTACATTCAAGCCCGAGGAACAATGATTCCAGATTTGAATTGAAAAGGCTGAGATGATTTGAAAGTTTTCAGAGGTAGCTCCACAGCTCTAAAAATTCTGAAGTTTTTAATGAGTGATCCTGACTTCAACATCAACCGTGTATAAAATTTCTAGAATTTTTTGTGCAGTGCATTGCCCGCTAGAAAATTCACAAGCGGCCGGACAGGGGTTTGACCAGGAGACAACAGTTTGACCAGCCCTTAAGAAATAGCAAATAATTTCGAAAATTATGAAATTTCTGGGGATGTTACCAAGATGACCAAGAATTTAGGAAAATATTTCCAGAGGATGATCACAAGGTTTGACTAGAAGACCATGAATTGCAACAATTGAGTCAACAAACTTAATTGAATTTGAAGTCCACATTTCAAAGAGATAAATTCTAGAGAATTCGAATGACAACAAGGATGCATCCAAAAGTTTTAATTTATCCTCATTTTTATACATTTGAATCACAACCCCAGATATTTGGGATGTTACAACTACAAAAGATCAAACACAAGATAACAAATCTCAGCACTCATGATCGAATCGCTGCTAAAGGGCGGTCCGACCGATTTCTCACGGCTCGATCGGTGATGCCGCCGACCTAACTGGCGCCTCCGAATGCATCAACAACACGATGAGGAAGTTGCAATCAGGAAGCTATTCCAATCAAAGATTGTGATTATTCTTGGAGGAATAAAGATCTTTTTCCGTTTGATTAAAGAATGGCTCAAAACCGGGTCAAAACGAAAATTTGATCCAAGATCTTGCTCGTGGGTGATTGATGATCAAGATGATCCTAGATAGGTTCCTACACGTCACAGCAAGCAAGATCACGTGAAGAATTTAATCAAAAACTCGTTGATCAAAGAAAGACTCAAAATTATCAAATATAGAGAAAGAACGCAATGAGACAAAACATTTATCAAACTTTTCTTTGATTGATTGATATGATATGGGCTTACATCCTCTCCAACAATAGAGGACAATACTCAATCCAAGAGCACGAAAATCACATCAAACTATTGAGAACCCTTGCCTCCACAAAAACTCCCTCTAAGAAAATTAGGGTTTACAAAAATTACAAAAGAGACGAAGAGGTGGTGCAGCCACCACCCTCTCCTATTTATAGTGAAGGCTTAGACCTTCTAGAAGTTTGACTCAATTGGGCTCCCGTTAAGGCCCAAAACAAACGGGACACTTACGCACGCATTTTAATGCGTCGTCTTTAACACCCCTTGACCTAACTAGCTACACCTTGCGCCATCTTACGCCTCGGATTGCCTAATAGGTCACCCTTGTCCATCTTGCACCACGCTTGAGTACATTGACTCACCCTAAGATCGCCGATCGCTCGACCTCAGCTCTCCAAGCCTAGTCCCGATCATCCTCGCCATTGATCGTCGTTGACCACCAAGCAACTTGCACAATAATAGACAAGTAAACCGAATTTGGTAATAAGTTCTTCACAACTTGACCCATGTTAGTCAAAACAGGCATCATACAACATATTTGCCTCAAACTCATGACTTTGACCTAACAATCGAGAATCGCCGACACGACGACGATTTAACCAGTGAAAACCGGTCGATCGCCCTTAGGGCTGGTCTCGATCATCCCCTCGGCCGGTCGACCGCCCACTATTGGCCGGCTCGGATCGCCAAGACGACTTAGCCGATTTTCAACATCCAAAACCAAACCTCACGGAAATTTCAAACCAATAGAACTTTTGATCAAGACTCTAAAAATTATGAGACCAAAGGCAATAGAATCCCTCTGCGCTCGCTACCACTACTTTTGGCCCACTCAATCCAACACTTTCTCGACATTGCCGCTCGACCGCCGCATACGCCGGTCGACCGTTAAGGCCTCGACGATTATTATAATCAGGCCGAAAATACGTGAAACGACAAACCGCTTATGCCATTGCCAATTGTCACATCATCCTAAGATCTAGAGCATATACCTATGATATCCACAATCTCCCCTTGATGAACACATTGGCAATAATCTAAAAATGTAATTTGAGGTTTGAAAAGTAAAATACTTTCGTTTTGCACAAAGGCACAACTTGGTCTATTAGCACGAAAAAGAATGAAAATGACCAAGCCGCATCGAATAGCATAGGCAAGTTAGATAAGTCAAAAGAAAGCATAAAAGTTTAAATTCCGTAAAAGAGTCAAAAATCTCACTTAAGGTCCATATGAAAGAACAATTGTTCAATTGACCTATGATCATTACGAGGATAAATAAATGCAATTTCAAGTTCAAGAGTCAATAGGACAATAAAATGCAATCCAAAAACTCCCCGCACTATGATCCTCGATTATTAGAAAATTTTAAATTCTCCAATTGCTCCCCTTTTATCATTTTTATATATATATTCTCCCCTTTGTATAATAATGATATATCTTCTCCCCAACATTGAAATATCTTCTCCCTTTGACAATGGAGTCATCAAGGAATCACTCATTCCTCACATCCAAATAACAAATGTAGAATGAAGAAAGAAGCAAAGGAGTATGCATGAAGTGCAATGCAAGAGCTTCATTTTTTTGTATTTTTCAATTTTGATTACAAGAAGCTTTGGAGATTACCCAAAAGAACAAGCTAGCATCTCTAATATTGCACAAACAAGATATCAAGCCTAACAAAGCTATCAAGATCATGATAAAACATATATATCAAAGCTAAGCACTAATGCTCAAAAGTAAAGTAATAGATTTGATCAATTTAAGCAAAGCTTGAAATTCAGCAAGTTCATCAACAGGGATCCTAAAGTAAAACTGGCCATGTCAAAGTGAGATTAAAAATCTAACAAAGACCACATTAAGAATCAATCAGTCCTGTATTGAATCATTTTGCTCAAATTTCTCCAACGCCTATTTTTCAACAGCTTTTCATTTGCAATCGAATATTGAAGTTGACTAATGATCTAACTTAGTGACAAGATCCTGGACTAGGAGCCATCCACAAACTCATCCTAAGCTTCGATCAAAAGTTGATTAAAGGTGTATCTTAGTGAAGAAGAACCTGGACTAGGAGCCATCCACAAACTCTTCCTAAGCTTCTACAAGGGCGACAAATCTTGAGGTTCATGTCATTTCTGACAAGCAATCCCCATGAGATCGTCTGGATCATCAAACTATCTCCAAGTTCATGTCTTTGATATGCAGTCTCGTAAGAATAGTTTGGCACAATTTAAGCATAAGACAATCTTGATTTTTTTTCATGTTTCACAAGAGCAGTTTTAGAATCTCAAGAACACAAGAAGCTCAAGTAATAGTCCATTTTAGATTCAAGAGCTAACAAAGCAATTCTGACAGGGTCAATGTCACAAAAGGAGCACTAATTGCGCAACTAGCTAAAACATCCATAAATTGCAATTTTTTAGTTCGAGTTGTTTTAGAGTTCTAGCTCATACAGCAAATACTTATCTGTATATGTGGAAGCATGATAATTCTAGCAAGTCTATGTGCTTGGTCCTAAAGTGTTGCACATGGTTCTTAGCAATATTAATGGCAGAAGTGTTATCACAGAAAAGAGGAACACTAGCAAAATTTAACCCATAATCCTTAAGAGTGGTTACCATCCACAAAATCGACTACAAAGAACTAGCGCAGCCTACATATTCACTTCTTCAGAAAGAGATTGTGCAATGTAAGACCGCTTGAGAATAAAACATTTAGATCCAAAGACTCAAAGTGCGAGATGAGGGTTTTCTACAAAATCGAAGCTCATAAGCAGTCTTTCCCAAAGAAAGTCTTACAAAGACAAGATTAGCAATATGGCAAGCAGTAGTAACAGCTTCGGCCCAAAACCTCCTCGGTGTGCTATACTCATCTAGCATCGTCCTAGCCATCTCGACCAAGGTCATGTTCTTCCTTTCCACAACGCTATTTTGTTGAGAGACGTGTGGAGAAGAGAACTGATGCTCAATTCCACGCTCAGCACAAAGAAGCAAATGAGGTATTCTTGAACTCCGTGCAATTGTCAATGCGGATCGCTCTCAAGGCACCCGGAAGTTCAGAAGCCAAACGCAGAACAAGATCATGATAATAATCAAAATCTTCATCCTTCGAAGCAAGAAAGAACACCCAAATGTATCTAGAAAAATCATCGACTATGACAAGAATGTACCATTTTCCACCAACTGACCGAACCCTAGCAGGACCAACAGTATCCATATGAAGCAACTGTCCCGGTCCATCAGTCATGACCATAGTCACTGAAGGGCGTGATGCGGCAACTTGCTTGCCATGCCTACAGGGCGCACAAACAGTATCTTTGACGGCTTTGAGTTTTGGCAAACCTCTCATGAGCTCAAGGTTGCTAACTCGCGTCAGATGATCAAAACCAATATGACCCAAATGACAGTGCCAAAGCCAGAACTCAGAAGAAGATGATGAAATCAAGCATTTTAGAGAACCAAAGAAGAGATTCGTAAAAGTCACCCAAAGATCCTAGCAACTCTAGTAATTCCAAAAACAAGCTCACTAGTTGAATCAAGCACCCGACAAGTATTTTTCTTAAATATAGTCTCATATCAATCATCAAAAAGTTGAGAGACAGAACGCGAATTAAACCTTAGCTTGTCCACAAGGGCGACGTCCTTGAGGATGAAACTGTCGTTCACCCTGATCGATCTCGTTCCTTCAATTCGCCCTTGTTTATCATCTCCAAAGGTGATGAAATCATCACCTGTCGACCGCGTGAAGGAGGTGAACCATCTTGAGTCTCCGGTCATGTGGCGTGAACAGCTGGAGTCGACGAACCACTCGTCCTTCCTCTTTCCGCGGTAATCCTGAAAATCAAGGCAAAGATGAACGATGTGTCTCAATACTGGGGTTAGTTAAACAAGACTTAGGAACCCAGTACTGAGACACATGTCTGCTAGTAGTATGCAAAGCAGAAGTGATATCCTTGATTTTATTTGAAGTTCTGTTATGAGCAATGGTTAAAGTAACATGAGAGTTATCCTGTCTAGGAACATGATGATGAGCATGCGACACAAATCTTAAACCAGGTTTATTATTTTCGATGTTACCATGTCTCATAGAAGCTCTAGGTTGATTAGATGAAATTCTAGTAAAAATTTTCTTATCATTTTTCAACCTACGCCAACAGAAATCAATCAAATGTCCATCCTTTTTGCAATAGGTGCAATGATACTTAATACTACTAGGAGAACACCCTTAGACTTAACAGATGGTTGGGCAATACCTACAGATTTAAAGATAGTTTTTGTACGTTGTGTTTTGAATTCAATTAACCCATTTTTCAAGACTTAAGTAACTTTTGGGTTATAATTATTTTGAACATGATTGTATCATAATCCTTGCTTCTTATAAGGAGTTTTAGACTTGTCCGTAATCATGTTTAATTGTTTCTTACCTTTAGAGAATTTTTCTAAGATATCCTTAAGATAAGTATTTTCTTCTTCAAGATTAACACATGATTCACAAGTTTTACCCTTAATGGCTCTAGTATATTTTTTCTTATATAAAGCGGCTTCAAGTTTAAGAGCTGGACATGAAACACATGTAGAAGACTCAATACTGTCCTTAAGCTTGGCATATTTAGCTCTAGCTACTTCTAAGATATCTTTAACTTCATGTTCGCGTTCTAAGCAAAAAGTGCAAAGGCTAGAATCAACCACACCAGAAGCAACTAACTTGCTAGACTCTAAGCATTTTTCACATGGAGCAGATTTAACCTCAACAAGTTTAGTCCTAACATTTTCAAGTTGTTGCAAAGCAATATCATGACTAGATTGCAGTTTAGCAAATTCTGAGTGCATAACGTGGCAAGATGAACATTCATTAGATTCAAGAGTCTTAGCATTTTCAAGTTCTAAAGTCAAATTATCTATTTGTGACTCTAATTCTTTATTCTTGCCCATGACAAACTCTAAAGCATTATCCTGACTCATGAGTTGCTCAAACAAAGATTCACATCTACCAGAAAGAACATCATAGGAAGGAGGTACCTCATCGTTATCGTCGTCAACGGAGTCTGCCATGAAGTACAAACCGATGAAATCCTTCGCCTTCCCTTCTTCTTGTTTTGAGGGATCTCCTCCTCCTTGTCCTCCTCACTCCCGGAGTCAACATCGCTTAAGGATTGATCCTCAAAAGTGGCAAGCACCCAGTGAGCGGCCTTTGTCAGCTTGGCAGTATCAAACCTTGATTTTTTCCATTAAGGCTTTTTCCAAGCTGTCTTTCCCTCCTTATGGTTGCTCCTACCTTTCAGCTTGGGGCAATTTGTCCGGATATGATTTAGCTCACCACACTCATAGCAAGTCACGGGACCTCCTCGATTTCTATTTGTCATATTGTTGTAGGCCTGTGTGACCTTTTTGACTATGAGAGCCAACTCAGCCTCAGAAAGATCTCAAACTGTTCTTCATGAATTGCATATAAACCAGCAAGCGAAAATCCAGAAGAAAACTCAAAAGACCCATCAGAAGCTCTCTTGAGCGGGTTTGCTACCAAAGCCATGTTTTCCTTTTTGGGATGATCAATCCTTTTGATCTCATGAGTATTAAGCTTGGTATAGAGCAGCTCCAAAGTTAGATCAGACAGATTGACATTCTCCTCAATAGCAGTAGCCTTTATCTCCCACTCCTTGGTGTTGATTGCAGCTAAGAGGTGGGTGGCATTTTCAGACTGAGAATATTTAATACCAACAGCTTTCATCTGATTAATCACTTTATTAAAGCGACTGAAAATGTCATCGATGCTCTCTCCAGGACGCATCTCGAATTTGTTATATTCACGCTTATAGATTGTTTGGTGTACTTTCTTGACTTGGGACAAACCCTCATGATAGGTTTCGAGAGTGTTCCAAATCCCATGCGCAGTCTCAAGATTGCAAATCCGATCATACTCCTGTCTCCCAAGCCCACCATACAAGAGGTTTTTAGCCTTATTGTTGTTAGCCAAAAGGGCTTCTGAAGCCGGCGTAGCAACTTCGGGCACAACGAGCGGGACTCGAACAACCTCCCATATAGCGTGTCCTTCGCTCTCAAGAAAGACTCGCATGCGATTCTTCCAATAGGCATAGTCGTGCCCATCGAAGATATGCGGCTTTGTGGAGTATCTATCTATCACCAAGTTCAGTGACCGGTTAAGATCAAGATTGAACTAACCGGGCTCTGATACCCCTTGTTGGACCGAAAAGGTGACTAGAGGGGGGTGAATAGGAGCACGCTCACTTTTTCACAAATAATGGATTCAACACAAATTTCACTCCAGTAGCTATGGAAGCTATGAAGATCAGTATATCAGTACAGCGGAAGACTAATATTGAATCCAATAAAAACCCCTAAGCAATACTACAAAAGATCAAACACAAGATAACAAATCTCAGTGCACTGCCGGTCGAACCGCTGGCTCAAGGGCGGTCCCACCGATTTCCTACGGCTCGATCGTTGATGTCGGGCCGGCTCGACCACCGCCTCCGTAATGCATCAACACCCGATGATGAAGTTGCAAATAGATGAAACTTTTGATCTACAACTCCAAACTTGATGAAACTTGGAACACACCTTCTCTATGGTATCAGGAAGATATTCCAATCGAAGATTATGATAATTCTTGGAGGAATAAAGATCCTTTTCTGTTTGATTGAAGAAGGGTTCAATACCGGGTCAAAACGAAAACTTGATCCAAGATCTCGCTCGTGGGTGATTGATGATCAAGATGATCCTAGATAGGTTCCCACACGTCACAGCAAGCTAGATCACGTGAAGAATTTAATCAAAAACTCGCTAATCAAAGAAAGACTCAAAATCATCAAATATAGAGAAAGAACGCAACGAGACAAAACATTGATCAAACTTTCATTTGATTGATTAATATGATATGGCTTACAGCCACTCCATCCATAGAGGACAATGCTCAATCCAAGAGCACGAAAATCACATCAAACTATCAAGAATCCTAGCCTCCACAAAAAGTCTCCCTAAGAAAATTAGGATTTACAAAAATTGCAAAATAGACGAAGAGGTGGTGCAGCCACCACCCTCTCCTATTTATAGTGCAGGCTTAGACCTTCTAGAAATTTAACTCAATTGGGCTCCCGTTAAGGTCCAAAACAAACAGGACACTTACGCACGTATTTTAATACGCCGTCTTTAACACCCCTTGATCTAACTAGCTACACCTTGCGCCATCTTGCGCCTCGGATTGGCTAATAGGTCACCCTTGTCCATCTTGCACCACGCTTGAGTACATTGACTCACCCGGCATCGCCGATCGCTCGACCTCACCTCCAAGCCTAGTCCCGATCATCCTCGCCGTTGACCGTCGTTGACCACCAAGCAACCTGCACAACAATAGATAAGTAAACCGAATCCGGGAATAAGTTCTTCACAACTTGACACATGTTAGTCAAAACATGCATCATTCAACACATATGCACTGAAACTAATGAATTTAACCTAACAGCAAAACATCGCCGCCACGGAGGACGACGATCCAAGTGAAAACAGTCGATCGCCACCCGCCGCCGATCGATCACCCATTTCGCCGGCTCGACCGCCCGCTATTGGCCGGTCAGACCGCTAGTAATGACTTAGCCAATTTTCAACCTCTTAAAACCGAAACCTACTGGAAATTTCAAACCAATAGAACTTTTGACTGGAGACTCCAAAAATTATGACACCAAGTGCAATAGAATCCCCTCTATTGCCTGCTACCTCTATTTTTGGCCCAACTCAATCCAACACTTTCTGACATTACCGGTCAGACCGATCTTTACCACCGATCCGCCCCGGCCGGGTCGTCGGACTTGCTAAGGCCTCACAAGATCAGAATCGTGTCAAAACACGTGAAACGACAAACCGTTAATGCTATTGCCAATTGTCACATCATCCTAAGATCTGAAGCATATCCCCATGATATCCACAGTAATAAAGATGTACAATTTCTATCTTATTGTTCTGCTGTGCAACTCTGATAAAGGCTTGTTATTCGTCGGAGCGGTGTTCTACCGGGCAGACGAATAGTAATCCATATACCTAAGTGTGATTACCCCTGGGGTAATGACACAGGGCATGCGTTTCAAGTTTATCGAATATGCATTACCTGTGATAATCTTGTTGATTTAAAATTACATGTTTTGCGCAAACCATCTATTGAGCAATGTCACGGTCTCTTTAAGATGGGTTTAAATACAAGTGTCTATTGTTTAGAACGCAACATGATGCCTACTTGTTTATCTCTTAAATGTATAACTAATCAGAGTAGCGCAGTTGAAGCATGGAATGGTATCAATTGGTTTTCACCCACTTTACTTGACTTTGATATTGGAAAGGTGAAATTTTATCATATGAGTCAGTTGTGCAATTTGAAATGTGATTTCGAGCTATCGATTGTGCAAAACAACGCGAATAACACAACAATTGATTCATACATATATCACGAATATACGTTGTTCTCTTTGTTTAATACATGTTCGGCAAATCATCATCCGCTACACGGAACTTGTTTGGATGATAAATACATATACCATGCATATACGTTGTTTTCTTTGTGTAGCACATTTTCAGGCTATCAAAAGCCGAGGATGGCTTTTTTTGAAGAAAGGGAGGATGAGGAGGATATCCCGACTACTTATGAGGTTGTTTATGAAACAAGAGCTACACTTCTCAAACAACAGGTGCAATTGTTTCTTAACAAGTTTCTTTGTGTTTTCCCTGAGAATTGGATACTACATAAAAGCAATATTTTGTGCATTCTCAGGTTTGACAAATTTAAAGTCTTTGGAACCGAGAGGGAGGCCGGAGCCAAAGCAATAGAGGAGCACGAGGAGGGTACCCGTATTTGTTGCCTGGTGATGAAGAACAAGAAGGTCAAAGCGGTTGGGAACAAAAAAGTCAAGCAGCCCATGCGGCTGATCAATGAGAAAGGAAGCCATGTGATGGGAGAGCAAAAGGGGAGGAAGCCCAATAACATAAAGCTCAAGTTTTGGATAATATTTTCAAGCCCAAATCAGATCTCTCATAACCCTAACCGAAATCAAATTCGGAATCAACTCAGAGTCAAATTCGGATTCGGAATCAGCATCAAATTCGGATTTGGAATCAGCGGGATAGTCCGGATTAAAACGGTCATAACTTTCACAAACGGAGTCCGATTTGATTGTACTTGGGCTTGTTGGAAAGATAACTTCAAGCCCGATCCAACGGATCCTCCCTCACTTCAAAATTCCTCCTGTGTCAAAAGATATGGCCAAAACAATATGACGGTTGTAAAATTAGAGTTTCCTTTTTGTTTTAGATTGAGTCGGAATTAGAGTAGGAGTTCTAATTCTGAATTAGAGTAGGAGTAGGGCCTCTTGGCCAGCCATGAGGAGGAGAAGGGGCACTATATATTGAGGGTTAGACCCCCATTATAACCTCAGACCACGTTTAATATATTTTCAAAGCTTTTGCTTGATTCTCCTCTTGTGCTTATAGCAAAAATAGAGGGAATAGGGCGTTGAGAACAAGGGGTCGTTCTTGCTTCTTCGCTGGGAATTGAGGGTTCGGCGATCTTCGCTTGTGGTCAACGAGGATCCAATCAAGTGTGTGTTTGGATGAATTTTCCATAGAGTTGTAAGTCCGTGCATTGGCGCGGGGGATCAGCTGGTGGTTCATTAGGTGTAATACCCGGGCCTGCTCGTAGTGTGGCCCATGTGGCCCATGAGGAGTTGTGTGGTGGGATTAGTCCCACATTGCTTGTCTCAAGTGAGTTGTAGTAGTATATAATGCTTGTTGGATCCAAACGATCACCTCCGGTTAACCCTTTACACGGCGAGAACGAAAGTGTAAGACAAGTGCTATGTGTGCTGGTCCGCCCATGCGCAATGGGCATTGAGCCAAATTTGGGTCAGGGTGTTACATCAGGATACACAAGTTATCGAGAGGTTCTACGTCGAGAAGATCGGGCACCGTATCGTGGTATCGTGAGTCTGCTGACCCGGTAGGATCTTTATCCTGTTATCTAAATTTTTTTTCCTATACACGAAAAAGCCATACAAAAAAATTTCTTTACGCTGGAATATTTAATTCGTTATTCTAGTGAGTTTTGTTAAATTTTTGTCCATTAGAATCAAGTTTAGTTTGCTGATCTTGAATTCTTTTGTGTTGCTTTTATTTGAGCCTAGTTTTATTTTTTTTAGTCGTGTTTATTAAAAAAAACACAAAAAAAAAGTGAGAAACCAATTTATCCTTTGTGAACCTTTCAGGTCCTTTTATGAATACTTTGAACCTATTTAAGACTAGCTAAATCGTTGCTTAGGTCGCATATTAATATTTGTGTTCTTACAATTGTTCAAAGATCAAAAGGTGGGGAAAGAATTTTTGCTCATTTTGGTAGAACAAGAATTTTGGCCATAGTTCAAAAAAGGGAATGAAAAGTGAAGAGAAAAAAAGCGAGAAAGAGAGAAAAAAAGAAGAGAAAAGAAAAGAGAAAAGGAAAAGAAAGTGCAAAGTCGAACCATAAACTTGAGCGAAAATCCTACTCATTCTTGATTCAATTGTTAGAATATCAATATTTTGTGCAATCTTGTGCCCTAGTTTCATTATTTACAACTAGCTAGCGTCTTTCTATGACTTGTGCAATACGAGCTATTTTGTTCTTCACTTATATCTTACATAGCTCATTCCTTGATTGCACTAAGTTCCAATATCTTTATGTGAGTTGCTTTGATTTTCACTTATATCTTTGTGATCGGTAACTAGGCATTGAATTCTAGTTTGGATATTTACTTAGCCTTACAATACCTAAAATTTTCAAATTAAGTAGGTATCCATACCAAGCTCCACAAAACACCCATTGTCGTGCTTTGACTTGCTCTTGAAATTTGCTCATTTCTCACGTTGTTTTAACCTGTAATATCAAGTGTGAGTTTGTCACCTTAATTCACTTTGGAAAAGAAAAGAATGTAATTTGGTAAGACAAGTGAGTTTGAGAGATACACATACACCTACATACATATTCTTTGCTTTGCTGCTAAAAATGGCAAATCGCGAGTATACGTATCTTCCCTTCTATGGTAGTAATGATCCAGAGGAGTATCTTGAGTGGGTACAAAACATGGAGTTCGAGCTTGAATCCCATAAGTTCGAATCAGAAGCCAAGGAAGTGAGAGTGACCACTTTGTTTTTTACGGACTATGCCTCTAGTTGGTGGCAACAACTAAATGGAAAACGATTCATTACATCTTGGGTCTATTTAAAAAGGGTCATGAGAAGAGAATTTGTTCCATCCTATTATGAGCGGGAACTACTACGCCACGTGGAGAGCATTACACAAGTATGCAAAGTTGTCCAAGATTACTATATTGAGTTGAATCATGCAATGCGTCGTGCCAATATCACTAGTGCATATCAAGAAAAGACATACTTCAAAGCGGGCTTGAATTATCATATCGCTGCTGCACTTCAAGATGAATATTTTCGTAGTCTGCAAGATCTTGTGAAATATGCTATGAAGGCAGAAAGAGACTTAAACACATGCAATCACATCAATTAAATCTGTGCCGGCTCTTTAGTTCTTATTCATCCACCGTGTGTCACTTGAGAAGAAGATCGAGCATGGGAATTTTTCTTCAACCGAGGTGATGAGTAGTGTTGCCTCACACAACCCGCAACACGTGAGGAGGTCGTGGTTGGTGGTAGTTGTGCCCTTGCTGGCCCACGGTCTTATAAGGATGAGATGTATCAAAACCCATGTGAGAATGAGAGCCACATAGCCATAAGAGTGATAAAAAGAGTGAGCTGTGTGATTCCACCATATGCGAGGTTGAGAGCATCCCAATTGAGAGTGTGAGAGATACACCAAAAGAAAAGAGTGAGATAGATGATATGACAAGTAAAATTATTTTTGAATCTAACAACTTACCCTCTATTTCTAGTGTTGTATCACACGTTGTGCAGGTGGACCAAGCAAATAAGGAGTTGGACATTCAAGAGCCCTCGCCATTGGAAGAGAAAGATGAAGATATAACCATGGTTGGAGAGGGAATACATGATACCCCGTGGTTACATGATGACATTACGATACCACGCACCTACAACAACTAAGGAGGACGATCAAGGTAACACTATTGGTACTAAATCGATAGATCATCAAGACAAGGTGCGTAAAACTGAGAACTCCATTATTCCTTTGATGATTCCAAGTTCTAAATTTGATATGTTTAATTTGCATAATATGGAATTGATTACTCATACAGAAGTTCCTACTAGAATTTCCCTTAATGATTCTTTGTGTCATATCATATTCGATAAACCAAAAGAGGTAGTTAGTGTTATTAAGAAGGTTCTTGAAATTTCACATTTAAGATCACTAGTAAATAGCTACATACACACATATAAATTCAATTTGATCGAAGATTTTGGTGTAGACAACAACATGTTTCAAGTTTATCGAATATGCATTACCTGTGATAATCTTGTTGATTTAAAATTACATGTTTTGCGCAAACCATCTATTGAGCAATGTCACGGTCTCTTTAAGATGGGTTTAAATACAAGTGTCTATTGTTTAGAACGCAACATGATGCCTACTTGTTTATCTCTTAAATGTATAACTAATCAGAGTAGCGCAGTTGAAGCATGGAATGGTATCAATTGGTTTTCACCCACTTTACTTGACTTTGATATTGAAAGGTGAAATTTTATCATATGAGTCGGCCAGCAATTTGAAATGTGATTTCGAGCTATCGATTGTGCAAAACAACGTGAATAACACAACAATTGATTCATACATATATCACGAATATACGTTGTTCTCTTTGTTTAATACATGTTCTACAAATCATCATCCGCTACACGGAACTTGTTTGGATGATAAATACATATACCATGCATATACGTTGTTTTCTTTGTGTAGCACATTTTCAGGCTATCAAAAGCCGAGGATGGCTTTTTTTGAAGAAAGAGAGGATGAGGAGGATATCCCGACTACTTATGAGGTTGTTTATGAAACAAGAGCTACACTTCTCAAACAACAGGTGCAATTGTTTCTTAACAAGTTTCTTTGTGTTTTCCCTGAGAATTGGATACTACATAAAAGCAATATTTTGTGCATTCTCAGGTTTGACAAGTTTAAAGTCTTTGGAACCGAGAGGGAGGCCGGAGCCAAAGCAATAGAGGAGCACGAGGAGGGTACCCGATTTGTTGCCCGTGATGAAGAACAAGAAGGTCAAAGCGGTTGGGAACGAAAAAGTCAAGCAGCCCATGCGGCTGATCAATGAGAAAGGAAGCCATGTGATGGGAGAGCAAAAGGGGAGGAAGCCCAATAACATAAAGCTCAAGTTTTGGATAATATTTTCAAGCCCAAATCAGATCTCTCATAACCCTAACCGAAATCAAATTCGGAATCAACTCAGAGTCAAATTCGGATTCGGAATCAGCATCAAATTCGGATTCGGAATCAGCGGGATAGTCTGGATTAAAACGGTCATAACTTTCACAAACGGAGTCCGATTCTAGTCTTCTTAGGCTTGTTGGAAAGATAACTTCAAGCCCGATCCAACGGATTCTCCCTCACTTCAAAATTCCTCTTGTGTCAAAAGATATGACCGAAACAATATGACAGTGGTAAAATTAGAGTTTTCTTTTTGTTTTAGATTGAGTCGGAATTGGGGTAGGAGTTCTAATTCCGAATTAGAGTATGAGTAGGGCCTCTTGGCCAGCCATGAGGAGAAGGGGCACTATATATTGAGGGTTAGACCCCTATTGTAACCTCAGACCACGTTTAATATATTTTCAAAGCTTTTGCTTGATTCTCCTATTGTGCTTATAGCCAAAACAGATGGAATAGAGTGTTGAGAACAAGGGGTCGTTATTGCTTTTCCGCTGGGAATTGAGGGTTCGACGATCTTCGCTTGTGGTCAGCGAGGATCCAATCAAGTATGTGTTTGGACGAATTTTTCATAGAGTTGCAAGTCCGTGCATTGGCGCGGGGGATCAGCTGGTGGTTCGTCAGGATACACAAGTTATCGAGAGGTTCTACGTCGAGAAGATCGGACACCCCGTATCACATGTTTTTAGTTCGAGTAAATACGCCTCTATTAGAAAGCGTAAACCTTAGTAAGTTCATAGGAGAATACATTTTCTTTACTAGAAAGCGAAACCTATGTAGAACGAAGAGAATACGCTTTCCCGCTGGAAAGCGTAAAACTCATAAATACGCCTGACGCCATCTTTTTCAGATTTTTCAAACCAAACCAAATTGAAACCTTAATAACTTTTGCATAAAAACTCCAAATGGGATTATTATTTTTTGTGAAATCATGCTCTACTAGAATGTGTAAAAATATTTGGATTTGGTTATTGCTGAAATTTTGTTGCATTATTTAATTTATTTTTGGCTCTTTTTTATTAGACGTCTATTGTTCGAACAATATTTTCGACGACCACCCATCCTCCTCTTTAGAATAACAAGAGCAAGGCAAGCACCCCCTTTGATCATGTTGATCCTACTATTTTAATTACTATAGTTTGATTTGAGAAATCTATTATGCATGTGTGTATATTTGATATGAAATTGCTATATTTGGGATAGCGGTAGTTGTAAATCCTATTCGATGCATGTATCTCCTTTAAATATTGATGTCCTTACTGTTGTAGCCATTTGGTTATGGGTTAGGCAATATATAATGTCAAATTGGGAGTTTTGAGTGGGAATATCGCACAAATACTTAATAGAGCAGTAGCTTTTTTAAGTTATAGAATGATAATATGATAAACATAAATTTGGGAGATTTATGAAAAATATTCAGAGGGGTGTACCTCTATTATGCTGTATAAAAATGAAAAATACGAAATCTAGTTTTCAACGCGGGTGGGTTGTATTATATTCTGAGAAGAGTGAGGGGTGTACCTTACTAATAGGTAGGGGGATCCTCATCCGGGTCAATTAAGGACCGAACGCCGGTGCCATCAATCTAAGCCTAAGCGCATAACCATATGTTTTGGTATGGAACGGCCTTAGCTAATTAAGTCATTAAAAACTAGCCTTGCACTTTGGCGAGGCCATAGTAAAGTGCAGGCATGACCAGATGTAGGCATGTCCGAAGGGGCTCCCTTTACCAAGACGTTGGGCACAAAGCCTTCCGACACAACGGCGAATGCCTCACTAAGACGAGAGTGTACACAGGTGAAGTAAGGGTATTCATTTGCTGGGTTAGTGCAAGGATAGGACTAGATGATGTAAAAGCTTAGACATGTGCTCTAGGCGCTTACCTAAGGTAGTGAGCGATGGTATCGACTGATCACCGAACAAGCTAGAGAATTAGTGTGCTATGGGTAAAGTTGTACCCTCACAGAGTGTAAATCTATTTAAATAGTTGTGCTCATGGTTATAAGTGTGCCTAGTGCGACCACATCGAGTATAGACTTGATTTTCTCATTAATAATTTTGTTGAAAAACATGGGAATTATTTTGTTGATTTATAATTGAGTTAAGTGTCGTGTCTATGGCTGAAAATAAAATATTGCTCACAAATAGGAGGTTGTGAGTTGTTGTTATTATTCATTCAATTACTTACTTATTATCATGTATCTATTTAACTATTTTTTAACTTCCGCTGCAAAATACTATATATGGATATTGCAAATAAAACTTGCTTTAAGCAAAATAACTTGTAAAGTTGAGCCTCATCCTTGTTAGTCTTACATTTATATAATTTTTCACACTACAAGTCTTGATGGATACGCATTGTACCTAATCTTACTTTAATTGTTATTCGAGTTTGAGGATGAGCCAATGCCCGACTAACACGTTCTTGCGCCATAACCGAACGGTTTGGTGATGAGTCTATCTAGGCTTTGTCTCTTGTCGGTTGCCTAAGGGTTTGATGGGCATACCGCTAGAAATTATCTACTTTTATTACTTTTACTTCTGCTGCTACTTTCGTTAGTATGTTGATACTTGTTTTTATTTGGCTGGTTAGCCTGTGATGTAATAACTTTTAACCGCTTAAGTTAAGTGCCTCCAATTGCTTTATTTTGTATACATGAATGTATAGATGTGAATGCCAATGTTGTGATTGTGTGTGCTAGCCACTGATCATGAGACTAGTACGGTAAACACATGTGATCTTCGGGTATTCAACGCCCTGGTCCGATAAAGGCTTGGTATTAGAGCCATACTGACTGTAGGACAAACCCTAGATAGAATGACCGTTAGAATTAGAAGACTGGCCACCATCGCCACCACGGGTTGCAATGAGACAAAGGGAAGGGAACGATGGGCCGTCGAAGCTGATGATTTATGTTCTAATCAAATTTATTTCTATTCCAACAATGCACATATGTATCGTAGAAGTATTTTGGTTTGTTGCATCGTGCAAGATGTCGTTTCTCACGCATGTAACCAAGCCACATAATCAGATAATTTGTAACTTTATTATAAAGTCTATTTCAATTTCGATCGCATTGTAAAGTCGACTTCAAATATCGCGTCTTTTCGCATTCAATTCTTCAGTGTAGTAAGGCAAGCAACAACATAAAAAAAGTCCAAAATGTGTGTTGTAGCAGTAGGCACGAAATGGTCTATGATACCAAATTGACGACGAGCACCACTTATCATTGCAATGCGATGGGATGTGCATGCCTAATCATAAATCCATTCATTCAAACTAACAACATCGCAAATCTGAAATAAAATCTACTATCTAGGATTTTGCATTCACTTAGCACCGTTCAATTCTTGCTATCTCAACTCAGGTTTAAAATTTTTGGAACAGACTTCCATGCAAAATCAAATGCTAAGAACAAGCTACATGAGAGTAAACTTGAGCATTAAATTTCATCTTTCGTGCCAAATGGTGTATATATCTTATGCAACAAACGTAAGATTTCATCATCTAATAGCACCTTTAAATAAAGGTCACCCCTGTCACACCAAAACTCGTGGCGTGACAAGACAGGCTTGTCACCCCATGGGTGCGGGCGCGACGAGTACCACGCTAGCCCTCTACACTGGCACGACATGCCCCCAATGGTGTGATCAAAAGAGTCAGAAATAGAAATAAAGTTGACGAGAGCGTTAACTGTACAATATTATTAAAAAATTAATAAAAAAAATTATAAACGGTACTGGAAAAAGCTGGAATTGGAAATGGATTAAGCAAAAAAACTGACTTTGTTTGCCTGAAGTAAGGAATGGAATGAAAATCCAATCCGGCGTTTGGATCCAATCAGTGGTATCATCGCTCGACATACAAGATGAACTGCACCGAAATCCCCAATCTTTAGTGCCCATCAACATCCATCGAGAGCGAGCAATGGGAAACTAAGCAAAGCTAGAGGCGGCGGAGTTGAGCCACTGTGTCGACGAAGTTGATCTTGCCGCTGCCGTGGTGGGAACTGCTGCTTCGTCAGACCTCGTCGTCGCGGCGGTGGGAGCGTTGCCATTGTAGGGCTCCGCACTAGCCATCGTCTAGCAGAGCGTTGCCATTGGGTGGATTCTGATAACAGAGCAGTTAAACCAAACAGTTTATAACGTAAACCATTTGCATGTAATTGTCTAATGTTGTTAGATCGTCACCAATACACAGAGACGGTATTGCTCTAGCTGAAGGGCGATGTAGTGCTGTTCCCGCCCGTGTAGTACCATCGAAACTGGTCCTCGGAGGAAACTCATCGTCGAGCGTTAGGAGGAGCTTCTACGGAACTAATTTCCATGCAAGCTGCATCACATTGTCATCGACGTACGGCCGCAAATCCCACATTAGACAGTAGCCCTCTAGCTCCGATGATGATGTTTCAAGGCACAATGCCTTAACCATCTTTTCCTGCAGAATAGCAAACTTCATGACGAAAATAGTAAAAAGAAAAACCAAATGAAAGTAGGTAGTTACACGTAGATGCTTGTTTGCTAACCTGCATTGTATAATCAAGCTTTAACATATTGTGAACCAGAATCATTGCACTTGCATAAGATACTGCGCTGTCCAGCTGATCTCCAGGCTGCCGTTCATCCTATTACAGGGGCATATCATGTCATACAGCTTTTTTCAACTTTTTTAAATGAGGCTTATTCGAAGTTCTATCATGACATATTTACTTTTTGAACTATTGAACACCTGAAGTACTAAAGTACAGGGAAATGAGATTGCAAAGAGAATTCACACCTCACAATAATCATTTGTCAGGTTATCATCAACATGACAATCATCTGACGCTGTTAAAACACTAAGACTGTCTGTTAGCGTAGTGCTGTAGACATCTTCGACCAGACATTGAAATTCTTCGAGCATATCTTTGGCTGAGCAAACAAATGGAAAACACAGAAATATTAGATGCCATGGGCCGGTTAGTGATACATCAGCAAATAATCATAATCTGTGATAAGAAGCGAAGGTTTATCATTATGCACATCATAAAACGAGGACATGAGAAAGAAATATGATGCATCCAGTGAATAAATTCCACTCAAGTGTCATGATGTTCATTAGAACATAAGAAGAGAAGGGGAGGAAAAGGAGAAAATTCTAAAATTACAAAATAAATAAGTGTGCACTTCATGTTGTGCCAATCTGAGTAAATTTGGCCATCACAGCAGTTTTAGTACAACAAAGTGGCAAAACTTTTTTGAGAACAAGGAATAAGTTCAATGTTGTAATGGTGCAACCGTGCAATAGAGAGACGAAACTACCTTTATTTATATGGTCCTCAAGTTTCTCCTGACAAGAGTGTACTGCAACAAAAAAAAACTATATCGTCAAACAGACAAATAGTTGCAAAGGTATTGAGATATTGACTAAATGTACATATGTTTATTTACACATGAGAGTCAACAGTTGCAGCAGAATAGACATATCCCAAAAATGTTTTATGCACTACAATTAGGGACATATGTTGTAAGGGGCAAATATCCAGGTGCACACTGTAGCATCGCATGACTATAGCAACACAAATATTAGGTAGGGTTTGTTATTTGGGAATCTACCTGCTAGGTGTTTAGTATTATCTATTAGTTATGTGAGTTATTATTAGATTGGATTATTAGAGATAAGTTTCCTTATAGATTCTTTCTTAGAGGTCAAGTTGTGTCGTCCCTATAAAAGGGATAGCATGTATCCATTATCAGAAAAGCAAAGAAATAAACAAAATTAGTCCCTAACCGGTTGGCTAAGATCAGAGCCTCCTTGTTCGTCAGAAGAGTCCAGCCAAGCTTGGAGGCGATCCTCGCCTCTAGCTAATCAGGTCTTAGAGCCTCGCCACTCGACGGGGTAGAGCCTCATTTGGGTTAGATGAGGGCGAGTACCCTACCCTCGGTCCTCGGATCCGTATCCAACCAACGACCACAACATTCGGTATCAGAGCCACTCACCACGGCTTCTGGTGCCGCACTATCTCTCTTGGAGAAGTTAAAGGTTAACAGCGAAGAGCAGAAGATCTTACTTGACAACATGACTGTTGTCCATTGGAGCTTCGATGATCCTCATCCACATGACACGACATCATCGTACCCTCTCATCAATATGGGGCCACTAAGAACTTCAACCGTGGCCACCAGAAACGAGCTACCTCGTTGCGTGTGTAATGTTATGGGCAAATATCCGTACGCAGCATCAGAGCATCACATACTGTAGTAGTGTGAATATTAGATAGGATTTGTTATTTGGGAATCTATCTATTAGTTATTTGGTATTATGGCCACAATGCGACTCCGCCCGCTGCACAGCCGACCTCACCATCACCACCATTGGAGACGCGGTGGTCCAACCAGGGTGGGAGCCGCTCTCCGTCGTCGAGGAAGACGACCTCGCCGTCAACGGCGCGGGATTGCGGCATCCACCGGCCGCAGCGCGAGCGCGTGGGGAAGGAAGGGGGTCGTATCGGTAATTCGATATCGCAACGTGCCATGGGGTCACCGCTGCGACGGTGCGAATGCGCCCAAATCGTGCGGTACACGAGATGTACTGGGTTGGATTGCGCTGGGTTCGGATTGGGTGGATTCTGATAACAGAGCAGTTAAACCAAACAGTTTATAACGTAAACCATTTGCATGTAATTGTCTAATGTTGTTAGATCGTCACCAATACACAGAGACGGTATTGCTCTAGCTGAAGGGCGATGTAGTGCTGTTCCCGCCCGTGTAGTACCATCGAAACTGGTCCTCGGAGGAAACTCATCGTCGAGCGTTAGGAGGAGCTTCTACGGAACTAATTTCCATGCAAGCTGCATCACATTGTCATCGACGTACGGCCGCAAATCCCACATTAGACAGTAGCCCTCTAGCTCCGATGATGATGTTTCAAGGCACAATGCCTTAACCATCTTTTCCTGCAGGATAGCAAACTTCATGACGAAAATAGTAAAAAGAAAAACCAAATGAAAGTAGGTAGTTACACGTAGATGCTTGTTTGCTAACCTGCATTGTATAATCAAGCTTTAACATATTGTGAACCAGAATCATTACACTTGCATAAGATACTGCGCTGTCCAGCTGATCTCCAGGCTGCCGTTCATCCTATTACAGGGACATATCATGTCATACAGCTTTTTTCAACTTTTTTAAATGAGGCTTATTCGAAGTTCTATCATGACATATTTACTTTTTGAACTATTGAAAACCTGAAGTACTAAAGTACAGGGAAATGAGATAGCCAAAGAGAATTCACACCTCACAATAATCATTTGTCAGGTTATCATCAACATGACAATCATCTGACGCTGTTAAAACACTAAGACTGTCTGTTAGCGTAGTGCTGTACACATCTTCGACCAGACATTGAAATTCTTCGAGCATATCTTTGGCTGAGCAAACAAATGGAAAACACAGAAATATTAGATGTCATGGGCCGGTTAGTGATACATCAGCAAATAATCATAATCTGTGATAAGAAGCGAAGGTTTATCATTATGCACATCATAAAACGAGGACATGAGAAAGAAATATGATGCATCCAGTGAATAAATTCCACTCAAGTGTCATGATGTTCATTAGAACATAAGAAGAGAAGGGGAAGAAAAGGAGAAAATTCTAAAATTACAAAAAAAATAAGTGTGCACTTCATGTTGTGCCAATCTGAGTAAATTTGGCCATCACAGCAGTTTTAGTACAACAAAGTGGCAAAACTTTTTTGAGAACAAGGAATAAGTTCAATGTTGTAATGGTGCAACCGTGCAATAGAGAGACGAAACTACCTTTATTTATATGGTCCTCAAGTTTCTCCTGACAAGAGTGTACTGCAACAAAAAAAAAACTATATCGTCAAACAGACAAATAGTTGCAAAGGTATTGAGATATTGACTAAATGTACATATGTTTATTTACACATGAGAGTCAACAGTTGCAGCAGAATAGACATATCCCAAAAATGTTTTATGCACTACAATTAGGGACATATGTTGTAAGGGGCAAATATCCAGGTGCACACTGTAGCATCGCATGACTATAGCAACACAAATATTAGGTAGGGTTTGTTATTTGGGAATCTACCTGCTAGGTGTTTAGTATTATCTATTAGTTATGTGAGTTATTATTAGATTGGATTATTAGAGATAAGTTTCCTTATAGATTCTTTCTTAGAGGTCAAGTTGTGTCGTCCCTATAAAAGGGATAGCATGTATCCATTATCAGGAAAGCAAAGAAATAAACAAAATTAGTCCCTAACCGGTTGGCTAAGATCAGAGCCTCCTTGTTCGTCAGGAAGAGTCCTGGCCAAGCTTGGAGGGCGATCCCTCGCCTCTCTAGCTAATCAGGTCTTAGAGCCTCGCTACGTCGACAGGGTAGAGCCCTACTGGGTTAGATGAGGGCGAGTACCCAACTCGGTCCTCGGATCCGTATCCAACCAACGACCACAACATTCGGTATCAGAGCCACTCACCACGGCACGGTGCGCCTCTCTCTCTGGAGAAGTTAAAGGTTAACGACGAAGAGATGAAGATCTTACTTAACAACATGGTGTTGTCCATTGGAGCTTCGATGATCCTCATCCACATGACACGACATCATCTTACCTCTCATCAATATGGGGCCACTAAGAACTTCAACCGTGGCCACCAGAAACGAGCTACCTCGTTGCGTGTGTAATGTTATGGGCAAATATCCAGGCGCGCACTGTAGCATCACGTACTATAGTAGTGTGAATATTAGGTAGGATTTGTTATTTGGGAATCTATCTATTAGTTATTTGGTATTATCTATTAGTTATACAAGTTATTATTAGATTGGATTGTTTAAGATAAATTTTCTTATAAATTCTTTCTTAGGGGTCAAGTCAGGTCATCCCTATAAAAGGATAGCATATATTCATTATCAAGAAAGCAAATAAATAAACAAAGTTAGTCCCTGACCAGTTGGCTAAAGATCGAGCCTTATGGTCGTTAGTTGAATCGGTGCGAAGGCCAGAGTAGGCACTCGTCCTCATCTAACCTTGTGAGGCTCTTCCTTGTCGAGGTAGCAAGGCCTGAGGCCTTATTAGCCGAGGCGAAGGATCGCCTCAAGCTCGTAGGGATTCCTCCCGCGAATTAGGAGGCTCTGACACCAAATATTGTGGTAACTGTTGGGGTACGGGTCCGAGGACCGAGGATAGGGCACTCGCCCTCATCTAACCACCGGCATAGCTCTTCTCTGTTGAGGTAGCAAGGATCTGAGGCCTAATTAACTAGGGAGGCGGGGGATCGCCCTCTAAACTCGGTCAGGACTTTTCCTGACGAACAAGGAGGCTCTGATCTTTAACCAACCAGTCAAGGACTAATTTTGTTCATTTCTTTGCTTTCCTGATAATGGATACATGCTATCCCTTTTATAGGGGTAACTCGACTTGACCCCTAAGAAAGAATCTATAAGGAAACTTATCTCTAACAATCCAATCTAATAATAACTTGCATAACTAATATATAATACCAAACACCTAATAGATAGATTCCCAAATAACAAATCATGTCTAATATTCATGTTGCTATAGTAAGATGACACTACAGTGCGCGCCTGGATATTTGCCCTTAACATATGTTGACATCTAGTGTTACAAAGGCTTCCAGTACTGGAACATATGTTGACATCTAGTGTTACAAAGGCTTCCAGTACTGGCAGTTCTGGCTAATTTCTTACAGAATAGGTATTTAACATAACTCAAATGTTCATGTTGGTTAGAAATATTAGGACCTGAATATGTAAATCCGGACCCTCTATGTATTCTGTACTAGTCCAAGATCAAACTAGTGCACACAGTTGCAACATTGATGAAATATAATCCATACACACGAATATCTAAGAAAGTAGCAAATATTATTAAGCAAAAGTGATAAGATCTTATAGTTAGAATTTACATTTATTAGCCTTGCAGGGCTTTACTAAAGAAATAACTGCAGTGGAAATTTAAAGATAACTTTGAAAGTAGTCCATTCATATGCTCACAGACAATCGACTAGGTAGTGCGACCTAGTTTCCACGTTCTTCAAGGTACTTCTCAGGGAATAGCCGATCGGTGTTGACGTAGTCTTGATTTCCAACCACTGAGCAATATTGCATATAGCAATGATGAGTACGTGGAGTACTCGGCAAGTTGTGCAAACAGATGCAAGGCTTTGTACAAAGGATGGCTGATATGGTTCATTTTGTATAAAGCAAACATTTGCATTCAAATACGATAACTAGGTTGCAAAACGTAAATTAAAACATATATTAAATAAGTGATAAGTAAATAATGGATGAAATAAATAAACCGACGAGGCATCACCCTACGCCCATGCAAAGATTCCATCAAACCACTAGTACCAACCAATCATAACTTTATTTTCCAAAATCCTCTACCAAGGCTGTTTTCCAAAATCTAACCCTCGTATGAAATCCCCAAGTATTGCACATGACTATAACCGGGGGCACGTCTATTCGAATATTTTCTCTGCAGAGATTGTACGCGCTTTACCCCACGATATGATCCACTTGTCTTGCCTCGAAAATGGACACGCTTCCTTAGACATGCCCGAAGATGATCATAACAAAGCATTTACAATACCTCGCTAACACTAGCCCGATTGTGGAACTCAACCTTGACATGGCTAATCTACCGTGGTTGTCCACCCAGAACTAAGCGACTATGGAACTAAACTGCACCATGGCTAATCTATAATGCGGACATCCACATCAGAACTCACTTGACCGTCTAGAGCTAGAGTTTAGTAAATTATTGATCAAATCATCCCACACGGACATATGGTTGTGTCGATAAGACTCAATTCAATGGCTCACAAGGTTCGATCCTTCATTAACGGAGGCAAGACTCCCGCTCATTCAATGCTACAACACCTCATCAATGTTCCACTCCTTGAGTTTAAAACGGTTTAGTAATCCAACAACCAATGACATCTACATTCCATGGCTTCCACATTTTAACAAGGGCAACTACCACTTGCTCATGACAAATAATTCCACAATTCATTAATAAAGATTATTGGTGTTTCCAAAGAGTAATTCAGTATCCTAACCATGACTAAGCAGCTAATCATGTCTAAACCAACCCACGTTGGTTCTCTGATAATGACCAACTAATAATTAACTAGCCTAGGGTGACAATGAATCATGGCATACAATTATCAAAGAGGAAAATTGTCAACTAGGATGTATAATGTTATGATAGGGATTCACTATAATCGCCAGGCCAGGCCGCGACACGTCCATGCACAAGAAGATGGTGCGGCGCAAAAGGTAGATGCGATAGGGGAAGGTGCGGCAACATAACTGTCGGCCCTTCCAAGTTAGTTGGTTTGGGTGGCAACATAGCTGCAGACTACCCCTTCAGGGTTAGCTGGCTTGCCCATTAGATTAGGATTCTTCAATTATGGTATTGTGAAGAGATTGAATCAATCTCTTAGTTGTTTTCCAAATCTATCTTTCCTTAGATAAGTTTCTATCTTAAAGATGTAATCCCTATTAAAGGGAAAGGATATTGAATAGGACAAACAAAGATTAAGCGAAACTTATCTTGCTTCTTATACTTTCTTGTGTAGTGAGCTCACACAGCGCCTCCTGCATCATCGTCATCTTCTTGCCGTTCGGCCGCTCGTTTCCCATCGCTAATTTCTTCCCGGTCGAGCTACCACTGCAACTTGCAACCTTCGCCAATACACAGTCGTAGATGCAGTCATGACAAGAGACACAGTCGTGGACACAGTCGTGACAACAGTATCGAGCCTCTTGTTGCATTGACCATGTCAAGCAATGGCGATTCAAACCCTCGGACACGGCCGCGATGTTCATTTCACCTCCTCGCTTCGGTTGGGCGCCATGCTCCGGACCATAGACAATCCTGGCGCTTAGCTGCCACCATCAACAACCGACTTGAAGGCCATATCACACGATTGGCGGCGTGTAGAGATGATCAAGGCCGAGCGACACAGAAACCCAAGGGGGCACGGACACGAGGACGCGGCAACCACCTTTGCCGTAGCCGCCGAACACCTACTCGCGCCGCCTTGCGAGCACGTCGGGGTTCCCCGCTTCCATAAGCTTGACTTTCCCACATTCCACGACAAGGACGATCCGCTGCCTTGGATCAGTCGTTGCGAACAATTCTTCCACGGACAACGAGCCATGGAGGAAGAGAAGGTGTGGCTAGCATCATACCACCTAGCCGGCGGTGCCCGGCGTGGTTACGCGGCTTAAGCTCGAGGAAGGGACGCCATCGTGGCGTCGTTTAACAGAACTCGTAAACATATGCTTCGGACCAACATTGCGGCATAACCCCCTAGGAGTTAGTGCAACTCAAGCGTACGGGGACTATCGACGATTACATCGACCAGCTCCTGACACGTCTCAGCTGGGTTGGTCCCCTTACACCCAAATAGCAGATCAAGTTGTTCACCGCGGACTTCAAGAACGCTCGGCATCGGCGTCGACCTACGAGCGCCACGAGCGATGGAGCGGCTATGGGCCTCGAGCAGTTCCACGGCGTCGCGCCACCATCATGGCGAGTTGGCGGCGGCATCAGGCGCCACCTGCCGGCCGTGAGGCTGCTTTCCGCAGGCGAGGCATCAGCGCCCATACCTGTGGTTCCCAAATCTTCTGCCGAAGGCAACCCGTAGGAAGCGGTCCGGCAGCGTGTTCATCACGTTCTCATGCCAGAACAGATGGCGGATCGGAAGCGTCAAGGGCTTTGCTTCAATTGCGACGAGAAGTTTACTCCGGCTCATGAGTGCAAGCAATTGTTACACATTGAGTTTGTCAATGAGATTGCCAGGAGTGACGACAGTGATCCAGGAGAGGAACCCAACCCTGAAATCTCCTTGCATGCGTTGACCTGCATTAATACGGGCTACATCATGCAGTTGTAGGTGACAGTAGGCGGAGCATTACTCATGGCCCTAGTTGACTCAGGGTCGACACATAATTTTGTGGCAGAAGAGGTGTGTGATCAGCTTGGTTGGCCCATACACACAGGGCACCATGGGCTCAAGGTGGCGGTGGCCAATGGGTACCAATTGGCAGCGAGGCATATCTCGCGACGGAAGATCGACATACGCGAAGAGTTCAACGTGGTGCTACTCGCTTCCTTTGGCGGTTTGATTTGGTGCTAGGCATCCAATGGCTAGAGACTTTGGGGCCAATCGTGTGGGATTTCGAGCGCCTGATCAAATCATTTTGGTGCACGGACCACACAGTTCGCTGGCAAGGGTGCACACTAAGCAAGAGGACGATACATGCACTCGTCGGCGAGGAAAATGACTTGATGCCGATCTTACTTGAAGAATTCGCAGCACTGTTCATCGAGCCGTGCGGTCTACCACCAACACGCGGTTGTGATCACCGCATTCACTTAGAGAGTGGCACCAATGTTGTAGCAGTTCGGCCATACCATTATCCACAATTGCAAAAAGACGAGCTAGAGCGACAATGCAAGGAGATGATGGCACAAGCAATAATTCGCGTGAGTACATCAAAATTTTCATTGCCCGTACTATTGGTCAAGAAACATGATAATCCATGGAGATTCTTACCGAGCGCTTAATGAAAAGACCGTGAAAGATAAGTTCCCAATTCCAGTGGTGGAAGAGCTGCGGATGAACTTAGGGAGCACATTTTTACTAAAATGGACCTCCGTTCCGGTTATCATCAAGGCTGCATGCATCCTGATGATGTGAAGAAGACAGCTTTCCGTACACACCAAGGCCACTACAAGTTTCTGGTAATGTCATTCGGCCTCACTAATGCCCCGGTGACGTTCCAAGCATTGATGAATGAAATCCTTGGTCCCTATCTTCGGAGGTTCGTGCTTGTGTTTTTTGACAATATTTTGATTTACAGCTTATCGAGGTCCGAGCACTTGCACCATGTGCGTATGGTTTTCGAAGTGCTCCAACATCACCACCTCGTCCTCGAAAGAACCAAGTGTATTTTTGGACACGTGTCTTATCTTGGGCACGTCATCTCGGCAGACAGTGTTGAGCTGGATCGACAAAAGGTGCTGGCAGTTGAAGATTGGCCGACACTTAAGTCCGTACGGCCGGTTCGTGCTTTCCTTGGGCTGGCAGGGTATTATCGCCGCTTCATCAAAGATTATGGAACAATAGCTACTCCGTTAACCCGACTCCTGAAGGAGGCTTTCAAATGGTCCGATGAGGCTAGCCTCGCTTTTCAAGCTCTCAAGCAAGCTTTGGCTACCGTTTTAGTGTTGTAACTTCCCGATTTCACTAAACCGTTCATTGTAGAGTGCGATGCATCTGGATCGGGGTTTGGTGCTGTACTTCATCAAGGAGGCGGGCCGATAGCTTTTTTCAGCCGCACCATCATGCCTCAGCATGCTAAATTAGCGGCCTATGAGCGCAAGCTAATTGGACTAGTTCAGGCAAGTTCGACATTGGCGTATGTACTTATAGGGGCGTTCTTTCCTTGTCCGTATAGATCATTACTCTCAAGTTCCTATTAGATAAGTGCATGTCAACTATACCGCAACTTCAGTGGGTGAGCAAATTAATGAGTTATGATTTTTCAGTGGAGTATCGATCGGGCCGACTTAATCGTGGGGCGCCTTGTCGTCGAGGATCTTGGCAAGCGGAGGGGCCTTATATGCTTTGACTTCGCCATGGTTTTCATTGTTTGATGACATCCGAGCGGCCACGGAAGCAAATCCGACCATCGTGGCCTTGCGGGATGAAGTGCTTGCTGAGCAACGAGGACCACCATGGACTATTGTTGATGGGTTGCTGTTATTCAATAACAAAATTTACATCCCAACTACTTCCCCGATTCTACCATCTATCTTATTGTCCGTTCATGAGAAAGGACATGAGGGAGTTCAAAAGACTTTGCACCGCTTGTAGGCTGATTTTCACGTTCCCGTACTCGCTGACACATAACAAAACCGAACATCTCCACCCGGCCGACTTATTGCAACCATTAGAGGTGCCCACGATTATTTGGGAATATATTTCCATGGATTTGGTGGAAGGCTTGCTGCGCGTTCAAGGCAAGTCAGTTATTCTCTCGGTCGTGGATCGGTTCTCTAAATATGCGCATTTTATCCTTCTTGCGCATCCTTACACGGCGGTTATAGTCAGTCAGCCCTTTTTTGGGGAGATTGTGCGCCTTCATGGTATTCCTAGTTCTATTGTCAGCGATCGCGACCTGGTGTTCACAAGTACTTTTTGGAAGGAGTTTCCTTAGCCGGCGTGCGTTTGAATTTGAGCCTCACTAGCGACAGGCCAAAACAGTGGCTTCGATGGCTTCCATGGGCTGAGTTTTGTTATAATACATCATTCAATTCCGCTCTCAAAACTACACCGTTCCGTGTGGTGTATCTCAGGGATCCTCTAGCGTTACGATCTTAATGAACGTGAAGATAGCTGTTCTCTCACAATGGATCAAGCCTTGTTCGACCGTGATGTTTTTTTGGCTGATATTAGAGATCGACTGCTCCAAGCGCAAGACTATGCAAAACAATATTATGATGCACATCATTGGGAAGTTCATTATCAGGTGGCCGATTGGGTTTGGCTCCGGTTTTCACATCATCAAGCCCTGTCGTTATCGGGATCCACTAGCGTTACATTCTTATGAACGTGGAGATGGTTGTTCTCTCACAATGGATCAAGCCTTGTTCGACCGTGATGTTTTTTTGGCTGATATTAGAGATCGATTGCTCCAAGCGCAAGAGTATGCAAAACAATATTATGATGCACATCATTGGGAAATTCATTATCAGGTGGCCGATTGGGTTTGGCTCCGGCTTTCACATCATCAAGCCCTATCGTTATCAAGTCAAGCTCGTCACAAACTCAGTCCGCGTTTTTTTGGGCCATATCAAATATTGGAGCGCATTGGAAACGTCGTATATCACTTACAGTTACCACCTGGCACACGTATTCATAATGTGTTTTATGTTGGTCTCCTCAAGCCCTTCCATGTGCCACCGACAGCTCCACCTTCACTGCCAGCGTTGGATCATGGTCGTGCACTTCCTACACCGGCTAAAGCTATTCGAGGACGTCTTCATCGGGGTATTTCGCATGTGCTTATCACTTGGCAAGGGTTACCCGACTCTGAAGCTACATGGGAAGAGGCCAGCGAAGTTCGTCGTTTGTTTCCCGACTTTCAGCTCGAGGACGAGCTGTTTCTGAAGGACAAGAGAGATGTTATGGTGGGGATTTACTATAATCGCAGAGCTAGCCTGAGATACGTCCATGCACAAGGAGATGGAGCGACACAAAAGGAAGGTCGGCGGGGAAGGCGTGACATAGCGCCACCCTTCCAAGTTAGTTGGTTTAGGCAGCAGTATAGCTGTCGACTCCCCCTTCAGGGTTAGTTGGCTTGCCCATTAGATTAGGATTCTTCAATTAGGACATTGTGAAGAGATTGAATCAATCTCTTAGTTGCTTTCCAAATCTGTCTTTCCTTAGATAAGTTTCTATCTTTAAGATGTAATCCCTATTAAAGGGAAAGGATATTAAATAGAAGGGCAAGCAAAGATTAAGCACAAACTTATCTTGCTTCTTCCTGCACCTGCTGACGTCGTGAGAGCTCACGACGGCGCCCCCTCACCGTCATCTTTTTGCCGACCAGCCACTCGTTTCCCATCGCTACTTCAGCCCATAGCCAGAAAGCTTCAAGACGACTACAACCTTGGCCAAGACACAGTCGCGACATATAACTACTCCCAAAGTAATCAAAACATTTATATTTGAAATAGCGATGCACAATAATTTAAACAAAGTAGTTTTCATAAAGCTGGGTGCAATATGGTCAAAAGCACAAACTTGCCTTGCTATAGTTATAGTTGTACTTTTATCTCAATTTTTGACTTCCTTGGCCTTCAGCTCCTTCGAACGACTTTGAAATGTCGACGTCTGTCGAGAGCGAAAGTGCAAATACAAATAAAATTCAAAAGGACAATTCAAATAAACTCTGAATTGAGAAATAAAGGTACTGGAAGGTTGGGCTTGATTTTAGATGAATGCATGAAGAACAGGTTCAATCAGACCTCGATGAAGGAGAACGAGCTTCCAAAAGTTTGATCGGGATAGAAAATACATAAAACAAAAAGGGAGAGACAATTGAGTCACTGATAGGTGGGGCTAAAGGAATACTCTGGAATCTTAGAATTTCCTTGATTTTGGAATTTACAGAGGGTGACATGTCGGCCACAGGTCTATGGACCGTGTCCATGGGAATACTTTGGTCTATGATGGACCAAGCTCACGCAGAGGGGTTTGACTACATGCATAGCCGACATTCTCGGTGGATTGGATCTGGGCTTACCTCACGTGGCTTCCACATGGTGCTGACGGGGTGCAGAGGTGGTAGGGACGGGCGTCGGCGTGGCAATGTGGTGGCCAATGATGTGGCGATGGTCAACCAAGCCCACGTGTCGGTGACACGCAGCCGTTGATAGGTTGGTTTAGTGTTAGGGTTTGGATATAAACCTTGGGGTCCACGTGTCATTGGGGCAAAAGAGAAGGGCCAACCCACATGGAGATGAGACAAGGAGAGGGGACAGCAACCATGGTGGCTCAGGTGGTGGCGGTGGAGCTCGCATTCCCATGGTCGTTGGCGGTAGAGGCCATGGTGGGTTGTGCGGAGGGGCATGGTGCAAAGAGGAGGGCAAGACGAAGCCACTGCTGTGCACACGAGCAGCAGAAATCGGCCATGGCGATCGGCGGTGAGGGAAAGGCGGCGGCGCGGGCTTGGCCCTTGTCGGCAACAGCGAGGTCGTGGTCTCCTATCGGCTTGGATGCACGAACCAGCATGGTGAGGTGATGAGGAAGGTCATGGCTCACCGGTGGCGGAGGATTTCGACGACGAAGGCGATAACCGAAAGCGGAAAACGGGTCGATCTCTACGCACAATGATGGAAAGCCAAAAATTAATTGAGGGGAAGGGTAGATCGAGATGTGGAACACAATATGACGCAAAAGAATTTGCACGGGGCTCACTGGATCGAAAGGAACGAGACAACAATTCTCGGTGTGGCAGAGCGTGGCCAGGGGCGAGGAGGAAGATGAGGACAGCAGCGATCCGATGATCAAGAGCTCCAATTGGTAACGGGGAAAGTCGAGGCGAAGTCGTGGGTGGAATGACTTGGCCTTAGGAGCGAAGACAATGGAGATCGGCCGCGGGAGACTCATCGCCGGAGATAGAGAAGATGACCTCGGGCGGCGGCACACGAAGGTGTTCCCGATGGTGGCGCTAGGGTTTTTGGTGTGCAACGGCCATAGGGCGCGCAACGCAAGGTTCCTCGAAGCTATACATAGCCCTAGGATGCCTGAGCTACACGCACGCCAAACAGTGGCGTGAGCAGAGAGACTGGGACGCTACAGCTGACGGGCGGGCCCGGGCAAAGGCGGCACGTTAATGGGCCAGCGGCAGCGGCAAACCCACTAGGGTTTCAGCAGCATGGGCCAAATGGGTGGGGATGGGCCACACAAGGAAAGACAGAAGATAGGCCAGGTGACAAGGAAATGGATTGCGGCCAAAGGAGAAGACAAAGGGAAGTGGGCTAAAGGAATTCGGTCCACGGAGAGAAGAAATTAAGAATTGATTTTCGATTTGGGAAAAACGTTGAGAATTCAAATAAACCCAAAGAAACACAAAATAAACTATGAAAATTTAAGAATGCACACTTGAATATGCTGAACTCAAATAAAATACTCCATTCTCAAATCGATGTCATTTTAGAATATGATGAAATTTTATTTTCCCAAAAAAGTGGAAATTTTAGGGATGTTACAAGAAACCAGACTAATCTAAGTGAAAATAGGTAAAATGCTTAATTGCAATTCTTTCTTTTAAATAGTATTATGAAGAGGTGTGCTTCTGAAATAGAAATGATAAAACCAGCCAAATTGGTGTTAATCGTCCAAAAGATGGTATAACACGAGATCTCGGTTCCAGTTTGCCTAACCCCCTTGCCAAGAAAAGCAAGAAGTAGCATGCTGGTTGTATTAAATGTTTTCCATCCATAGGCACAGACCTTGCCTTTGTGGGTTCCTATTAGCAAAATAAGTACACTACAGCATTTCTCACAAATTAAAGTGAAAAGTGAATTAAAAAATGCACCGAAGAGACTCAATAGTTAATAGTCAATACAATAAGAAACTCTTGAAATATCTCTTAAGGTAGGAAACAGTATTCAAATGAAACAAAAAAAGGAAAGAGAAATGAGATAAACTTTATACACTATATGCTAAAAAAAACTAGGCCAATCAACACTCTGAATCTGTGGTGAAGAATCTTTACTTTTGCAGAAACACATGTGCAAGGCAATGTTATTCATAAATCATAACACCCAATATACTCAAAACCATAGGAGTCACATCTCACATTATGAGCAGTTAGTACTGGTGTACTTGTTGCTATAACCTTACATCACTATCATTCAGTTAATGACAGTCCACTATACATTTTCCTTATTTCTAACCCTGTATACTATCAAATGTGAAGTCCCACAAAATATGACTTGAATAACACAAAGTGGGTTCCACAAGAGGGCCTCGTTTGATCCCAGAAGCATGCTAAGAAAGTTGAAACATCAAAATGTGTTTTATCATGGCATCTTCTGGAGTAGTTACAGAGTTACAACAATGTAACTTTATCTAACTACCTAGATGTGAAGAGTATGTATAAGGAAGAATTTAAATAGAAAAAATGTATCTCATATAAGGAAGAATTTAAATAGAAAAAATGTATCTCATGAACTAATCACAAAACAGATGTGTTCTAGTATATCCAGAACAAAACTATACAATACATTCTGTAACATTTGGGCATGAGCAAAGCGACGCTTCACTTACACTGGTTAATGTTCCGGATGCTTTGGTGCTGAAGATTGCAGCCAGCTTCAAGATAGGACTTCATTCTGTCAGTATAGTTAGATTTAACTAACTCACTTACAGCACCTGATTCCATTGGAAGCTTTGGCCTTCGAAAATGTTCTGAAATAAGGGAGTCCATTGAATTTGAACATGTGCAAAAATTTACTAGTCAACTGTGCAATAATTTATCAAAATAACATTGTTTAGGAGAAACTAAGAATAGTGCTTGCACAATAGGAATATGCATTTTAGGAGAACCAAATTTCACGTGACAGACATACATAACAAGAAAGTATATGATGTACATGAATCTATACATCCATAGGCAGGATTTTCATGCATAATTGTTCACTAGCAAATGACACATCAGTAGACACTACCAGGCACCCAAGCTTAGAACAGAATTTTACTTCATACAAAATTACTACTACGAGAAACAGAATTTTGTCCTAAGATAAAATTGAACAACATGTGAAATTACTAATAAACTTATTTGAACTAAGGGCTCTATAAAAAACAATGTATCATTTTGTTCAATATTACCAACAAGAAAGCTAGTTAAAAAAACTTGATCTTCGTAAGAGCAAATGAAGGAAAAATTCAAAATTCCCATTTTACTCCAATAACTTGCTCTGATTCATTTCAGGATCCTAAAATTCACATCTCCTCTAAGTCTTAAACTACCAATAGTGATCCAAAAGAAGCCCTTTGTGTCACCGACAGGTGGATCTGCCGATCCAGGTCTGACATGTCATCGACTTGAAGAATCACTAGATTTACTGATTATGCAATAGGAATTTACTATAATCCTATAATAGGATTATAGTAACGTACATTCGTACAAAAGGGGTCTTAAACTGAAGGTTAAGAAATGGTATTGTTATGTGCACGGCACAACACCAACGGACTAGTGTGCATAAGGTTGCAGTTGGCGGGCATAGCGTACATCAGCTGATCGCATCCAGGAGAAACATCAGGTCCATCCCAGCAGCAACAACCGTGATCTTGGCGTCCAAGGAAACCTCATCTCTCCCTTGAGTTTAGGAGATGTGTTAGTTAGTAAGTATTCATTCAGGATATGAGAGTTAGCAATCGATATCCTTCAGGATAATGTTGATTGGTTATTCGGTATTATAAAAGGACCCCATCATGTAATGAAGATCAAGCAAAGAATAATCAAAGAAAGTCTTTAGTCTCCCCCATAATCTCTACTGGGCCTCAGAGCATTGGCAGTGGCATGACCGGCCAATCAAGGGCAAGCACACTACCCTCGGTCTTTAGACCCGTACCCAACTAATGACCACAACAGGGACCATAGAAAATTTTGGGTCCAAAAATAGAACAGAGAGCAAAGCAAGGGACCAATATTGGGGTTTTCATGGAAAAGAATGAACTAACCTAGCTCCTGACGAAATTTCACAAGAAAATTTCTTCCTGCATCAACTAGCTGCTCATACTGTGTAACCCTATAAAAAACAACAACGTACGCATATGAACTTTAAAAAGTGTGAAAACCACAAGAAAAGTAGAAAACTATAATCCAATGAATGTATATCAACAATACAAGGAATATAACCACATAATAGTATCTCCTGCAAAATTAACTACTTATAAATTCCCAAAACAAATCTCCAAGACACGAAAAAATATGAATACTATATTCTGATTTTCTACGTTTAAGTCAAATGACAAATTTGAAACTAACGGCATAGAGCACCCAAGAATTGAAGGAAAGCACTAGACATGACTACATAAGATGGCTGATGTTCATTGGGACAATCATAGATGTTCCAAAGTTCAAAAAAATTGCTGTCGTAGTGGTTTTAACAGAAGTTACAACATAGTAACAAGAGTTTTATAAGTTTTCAATTGATAAATAGCATTATGTTTTCTCCTTAAAAAAGCATCATGTGTGAATATTAGCTAATAAACATACTTTATACCTCATTTCTTACTTGTTTATGTTTTTCTGAAGCCTTTGCTCAACATTCTAAATTTATACTGCAACATTTTATTTGAACTACCCAATGTTAGCGCTAGATGTTGAAATAGTTTCTTTAAAAGAATTTTGCAAGTCATACAAAAATGTTACAATGCATCAATTGAAACTGTATCTATTCATTTTGAAATAAGACTGCAAAAAAGCAGCTTTCTGCAGTGTGCACACTTTCTATTGATCTTTATAGCTCCAGCAATACACTACAACTGCTGCAGATGGTGAATCGGGTGCGCAATGTTTAAAAAAAAATAGTAGGATCACTTATTACTTGGTCATGAAATCAAGGAAGCCGCGCCGAGCTTTCTCCTCCTCAGACGCCGGCGGCGGCGGCGACGCCTCATGTGCTGCTGCTTCGTCGGCCATAAAATCCTACAAAATGTGTTGCGGCGCAAGATGTGTGTATGTTGACTGGAGCATCTGAAGTTCGCAGGGAAAAAAAACAAAGAAAGAAACTGATGTGCAGCCGCACATATTGTCCATGGTTGGCCCAGCACCAAAAAATTCATAACTCACCGTGCGGGTCTCCTGCCGTCGCCGCCTCCGCTCCGGAGAAAGGCGGAGAAGGGACGGAGCGGAGGAGGAGGCGCTCTCGGAGAATCGGGCAGCCGAGGTGGTGAAAGAGAAGAGATGGAGGGGAATTGCCGGGAGGGGACTGCGATTTGCGAGCACGGAGAACTGTTCGTGTGCAACCGTGGCGGCTGGGAATTTTGGAGAGGAAGAAGTGGGGAACGAACAACGAAGGCAGAAGTTTGGGGTTTCTTTTAATTTTCTCCTCCAAGTTTGGCTGAAAAACCCCTCCCGTGCTATTCAATTTTTCTGAAGTTACTCTAGAGCTTCTCCAACATCGAAGAAAAATCAGAAACTAAGCAATTTTTGGATAATCTGGTGCCGTCTCCGGATACACCAGGCGGCGGGCGCTAAACAATTTTTCACGAGCATGTTTGACATAAATATCGGATATATTGGTATAACTACCGAGAAACTACAAATTTAAAAATCAATTTAATGAAACTACAAATATAATTGTAAAGTTTTACACGGAGCGGTAAACTTAGGTGCTCGGATAATAACCATTGAGCAACTACAAACTTCAGAATCAATTTCATGGAACTTCAAATTTAGGCTTAAAGTTCTTGCACATAATATATTTAAGCACTCGTATAACATGCAACAGGCGTTGTCCGGCTAGGCCTACCTGACAACATCTCAGTACTCACTGACTCATCTAAGCATTGGCTTGTCGGGTGTCACATGTTTGGCAGGCAATTGACATGGAGATACACACATGGCATTAGAGTTTTTGCCCGTAGAGTAGCTTGTTGATAGTGCCTCTGGTTGTGCCACATGGAAGACACGCAAAGTTATTTTCACTGCAAAACCTTAGCCGTTGAGCAATCAGATGTACACAAAGTTGTTGGGTGGTCCTGAGCATGCATGTATATGAGGATGTTGTGTGGGCCAGGTCTATCGGACTTCTTAAGTTTGTTGCTCAAGACCTAATGAGCAACCTCCTCGTAAAACTCCTCCTAAAAAGAAGTCAAAGACTCTTCCACTTCAGCTGAATGATTGCAGTAATAATGAGTACTCCGAGTACTCAATAAATTGTACCACAGAATGCAATTATAGATGATGACTTATTTCAAAAGAAATAGCTTCTATGGTTATTTTGCAATAAAAAACAACACTTGTATTTGAATACAAATAATAGATTGAAAGTGTAACTTAAAAACAAATAAACAAAAATAATTTAACAACTATTTTCACAAAGCTCACGAAGCCTAATCAATTTCTTTTGCACAGCCAAATGAGTTAAACCACACATTTGTCCATTCTCACTTGTTTTTATGAAAATCTACCCCTCGTGTGAATCTCCAAGCATGTCCATGACCGCAGACGCGGCTATTCGAATAGATTGATTAATACTCTGTAGAGTTTGCACACTTTACCCACAAGATATATAGCTAGTGTAGCTACCACCAATCATAACAAAACATTTCTAAAATTTTATCTCGATAATTGACCTTCTCGATGCATACCGTCGGCACAAAACCTTATATAGCACGTTGGGCCGACGCACATCGTTGGACCTAGAGACGATGAACCGCTCATAAAATGTGACCTAAACGAAGTAGTACACACCTCCACCTAGCACACAGTCTAACCTACATGCCTGAGTAGTCAATTCCAAGACTCCGTAACTCACTAAGTTAGGCATGTCCCATACCAGGTATGTAGTCTTACAATTATGGTTCAGTTCAACGGCTCACAAAAGTTAAGTCTTTAATTGACCAAGGCCATACTGTCCAATTTCTAATCAAATTACCAAGATTCATATTTTCCAAGCACACAGTCCACCATATCACAATTCATTCCACTTGCCTCGGTCTAAATTTTTTTCCCACTCTGTTGGTTAAGTGCAACACATACCATCAACAAGTGACACCACGAAGATGTTCCATAGTCACTTAGTCAAGTTTTAAGTTTGCAACTCAAAATGATATCAATGACTCATTGCATAGCTAAGCAAACTATTCGTATCTAACCAACCCATGTTGGTGCTATGATAATACCAACTAGTAATTAACCAAGTTATGGTGCCAAAATATCATGGTAATACAATGAGTAAGGTGGGTACAATCAAGTAGGTCTATAGCCATTTAAAAATTAAATATGTGAAATAGTATGTAATAATTTGAATCAAAGTAATTTTAAAAAACTGGGTGCAACATGGTCAAAGGTAAAACTTGCTCAATCGGAGTTCGTATGAGGAAGAACGGGCTCTCAAAAGATTTAAATCTAAGAAAGATAGAGAGAGAAAATACTATTTTGGATTTTTTGAATTTTACTAAAGGAAATCTCGAATTATTGCATCTGTATGACATCAACAATGAATTTTGAAATTAAAAGAAAATCCCCAAAATAGAAAATAATGACTGACATGTGGGACCCACGGTCTATGGATCGGGTCCACGGATTTTTCTCCACGGGTCTATAGCACAGTGCACTGACATGTGGGGTCCACATGTCATAGGCTAGGTCCATGGTAGACTAGGTTTAGAGTTTAGGTGCGGTGGTGCTAAGGTGGCAGTTGGTTGCGCTCATGGAGAACACGTGGCAGACACGCAAGCAGTGACGGGGCAACACGTAGGACAAAGATGCTGACATGGCTACGATGTGAGGCAAGGTTGACACAGAACACGCTGGCACTGACGTGGCACACGTGGCGGCACGGTGGCAAACACGTGGGTAGCCACGTCGACTAAAATCGACGTCTACCACGACTCAACGACGGCGACGGCGAACGACCGCGATCGGCGGAGGAAGAAGGTCATCGCCGGCATGCTTATGCTCCGGCGAAGCCATCCCTCAACTTAGATGCAATGATAGAGGTCAGCGAAGGGCTCAACAGTGGCGAGGTTGATGGCGAAATGATGGCGAAGGGCTGCGACGTGGGCATTGACACGCTCATTGGGTTTTTGAGGCTCGGGCGATGTGAATGGGTGGCACACGAGACCCAATGTTCACCGACGGTGATGGGAATCCGGTGGTGATGGCAACGCAGGGTAGCGGTGCAGGCTCGATGGCGTGACCAAGCTACGGGCTTGCTCTAGCGAAGATGATGTGCGCACGGGGTAGAACACAACATGGTGGTTCCGACGATGTAGACGACGGTGGCAGGGGCTCACCGGCAGTGGCAAAATCAAAGAAATCCTAAGGCAGCAGTGCTAGGGTTGGATCTTCAATTTTGGTGAAACAACGACGATCTAGGTCTTGAGGCTTCAAGTGATTGGCGGCAGGGTATGAGGCGATTTATTTGACGCGAACATTAAGGGCTTTTATAGCCTATAGCGACGGGGCAATAGGAGTGTCTGTGTGTTGGACGGCGATGGAGTCTAGCTTGTGTCAGAGATGGAGATGATGAATAGTGCATAGGTGGGACCCCACATGTTAGTGGTGGTGTCTAGGTAAGTTTGTGTTGCACACGCTACGTGTGCAACTAACGAGTGGGACCAAGTGCGCCCGCGAGCAAGAGAGAGAGAAGGTGGGCTGACGCGCGGAATTGGGCCAGAAGTGGGAGAAATGGGCCAGAGAAAAGGAATCCGGCCCAAATAAATTTCTTGTAATTTTTAAAAGTTTTTATATTTTAGAAAATACAAAAGAAATCCAAATGACAAATTAAAAATAGCAAATGAACTCGAAAAAATTCTATAAAAATCTGGAATATACTTCCAAGCACAAAGAACTCAAATAAAATAATTTTTGAATTAATTTATGTTCATATTAACCATATTAAATGGTTTTTACTTTGGAAAGTCCCATTTAAGCTTTATAAATTCCAAATAAAATTTGGTAAAATTTTCCAAGGGCTAAACTACTCAAAGGGTTTTGAAATCCCAAAAATTGGGATGTTACAGAAAATTTGAGGCATGATAAGCTAGAGTTGGCCAATAAAAAATCATCCTCGGTTTCTTTTGGAAACCATTCTTCTTGATTTGGTGTTCAAACTTAAAAAAGTTTTCATGTTTTAAAAAAGATGATGGTTTCCACTAGATGAATCTTGGTTAGGCATACCTAATGCAAACTTAACATCATAGGAAAAATGCAATTAATAATGAGATTATGTTTCTATTGCTATATATTCATGGACATGTCGGCAAAGAATGACATGGTGAGCAGAAGGATATCTTCACAAGTTCACAGTAGCAAATGTGACGGGCTGAAGAATCTAGACCCACCATTATGAGTTAATGGAGTATTTTGTGATTAATGACAAACCTATTTGTGAGACTAGCACTTCTGTTATTATATTTATTGTTTAGTCTCAGTTGAATAAAAAGGTGAAATTCAAAGAGGTATGCATTCGACATCATATTTCTATATCTTGTTGCATTCATCGGATCCAAAATATAGGTTGAACTCCACCAAAAGTCTAACTTGAATATGTGCATATGTTCTTATTACACATTTGTGTATGCACACATTTAGGGGGTTCACTCTATGTTTTGTGGTTTCATTAGTATTGATCATTATTTCTTTATCCACATATATTAAGGATCTTTACTTTGGAACATATCCTTGAGTATATAAAACTTGTGTAGCTCATATATACTCATATTTATCTACATTCAATTATTTGCAATTGAAGTGGTTATCATGAGTTACCAAAGAGGGAAAGATTGAAATATCTTGTCCCACAATTATGAGTTAATGGTATGTTGTGGTAATTAATGATAATCACATTGTGGAACTAATATTTTTCATGAGTTGGATGCATAGGTTATATTCCATGAAGATGGAGACTTTGGATGACATCATGAGTTGATCGTCATCAAGTTAAGACTAGGGATGAAGGAAATCATCGTGTGTTGATGATGTTCAAGTCAAGATCCCAAAGTATAGAAGATCATCATGTGTTATGATGTTGAAGTCAAGAAATTGAAGTAAAGGAGATCATCATGTGTTGATGATTATCAAAGTCAACAACCTGGACTTGAAGTAAAGATGTGCGTCATCAAGCTTCAAGAAGTCATGCAAGACAAAGGTATGACTAGCTAGGGCTAAAGATGTGTTCCTAGTCTTTTACCGGTCTTGGTATTTGGTTGGAGACCGGATTGCTAGTATAGGTAGCCGTACTATTAAGAGGGGTCTTGGACTAGTAGCTTGACTTAGTCATGTGTTGATAGCTCATTGTGCTTGCTCTAGCTCATCTATGCATGATGCTATTGTTTGCGAATATGCTTTGTAAATAGTTGAAGCTCATGCATCATAATCCTTGTAGCATGTGACTTTAGTTTGCGAATGTGTTTTGCAAATAGTTTAAGTCCATGTACCTTATTCCTTGTGGCGTTGATTCTAAAAGTTGACAAATGTGTTTTGCAACTTGTTGAGATTCTTGCCTTTAACTCTTGTGTTTATCGCTCATCAATTGGCAAATGTGCTTTCAAATTGAATTTGTTTTGAAAGCCAACTAAGCTTTTTCTCAAATAATCGGTAGTACCGAGCGTTACGTGGCGGTACTACGCTCAATGATATGATTAGATAGTTGGTGCGGTACTACCGCAACCCGGTCGGTCCAAAGATGAGTTGGCGGTACGTGTCTTCCAGAGAGACGCTTTTTGGAGTTTATTTGCTCTCTTGGAAGTGCGGTAGTACCGGAGTTCATTAAGCAGAACTACCGCAGCCCGGTGAGATCGAAAAGTGAACGACGATACGTTATTTCCAGAGAGGGCCAATTTTGGACCTCTACGGGAAGCGGTAGTACCGTCCTTATGTTTCGGTATGACTGGAGAGCGGAACTACCGCATGATCAATGGCAATAGTACCGCGCCGCATTCTCAACGTCTATTTCAGAGGTGAATTATAGTCGTTACTATGATATCAGTGGGAGTGCGGTAGTACCGACCGATGAACGGCGGTACTACCGCCCATGCTGATTTTTTCAGCACCTTCTCCCCCAATGGCTACTTTCTGTGTGTGGGCTATAAATACCCACCTTGGCCGATTGTGGCAGGGGGATTGAGCCTTTACACATTCAATTGAGCAAAGAGCAAGACATCTCCTCTCTTATGTGCATGTGTTGCACTTAGTGAGCAAACCCTAAGTGCATGTGTTGCATTAGGTAGTGGATTGTGTATCCACTTGAGCTTAGACACTTGATTCGTTCAAGTGAGCATTCTCAATTTGTTACTCTTGGTGTTTGCCTACACCTAGACAGCTTGGAGTAGTTGCGTCAGTGATATTCTCAAGGAAGGTTGTGAGAAGACCCGAGCAGTTGTGAGTGGTTTGGTGCTAGTCATCTCCGGAGTGGAGGAAGAGCAACCCCGAGTGGATCGAGGTATTGATTCGTGTTGGAGCCGGTCCAAGTGGTTGGACTTACCTCGGAGGTATTTGGCTTAATTCGTGAAGCCGATCCAATTAGTTTGGGTTTACCTCAATGTGGATTAGGGAAGACCGGCAAGTCTTTGAACACCACGGTAAAACATCATTGTGTCTTTGTGGTTTGTTCTACTTGTGCTTTACTTTGTCCAATTTATATTCCCTATATTAAACTGCTTACATGTGTTTGTATGATTGATAGCATTAGCAATATTATTATGTTGTTGGTGCACTTAGTAACGACTAGTTGTTTTAGGCTTTAATTGTGCAAAATCATATTGTTATTAACTTCTGCGTTAGAAATCAGTTTTAGCCAAAGAAGATTTTAAAACCGCATATTCAGCCCCCCTCTAGTCGGCCTCCTCGATCTTACACGCGCCTCTTTAGTAATCCATAGAACAATTCAACTACAATGCTCAATGCTACAAAAAGATTGTAATATCCCAATTTTCAAGTTTTAAAAATCTTTTGTGCAGTTTAGCCCTCTGGAAAAATTTCACTAATTTTTGTTGAATTAATAAGGATTAAATGGGAGTTTCTAATATCAAAATGATTTAATGTGATTAATCTGGACATTAATTAATTCCAAAAATATTTTATTTGAGTTCTTTGTGCTTGGAAGTATTTTCTAGATTTTTCTGAGTTCATTTGCTTTTTTTTAATTTGCTTTTTGCCTTTTCTATATTTTTTAAAAAGAAAAATTATTTAATAATCCGGGAACTAGTCGTGGGCTGGTTCTTTCCTATGGCCTACCTCACTCTCTTTCTCTTTCTCTCTCTTCTGGCCTAGTCCGCCTCGGCCCATTCCTACGTCTAGCCCACCTCCCTCTATCACTCGCCTGCGTCTGACCCCATCTACCAGCTTTGCCCGCACCATGTGCGATGCAAGTTCCCCCAAGCCTCTGCCGCTGACATGTGGGTCCCGCCCTATTATTGGTCTTCGTCTTTGCTCGTGTCCTGATCGGACTCCAACGTCGCCCCGGTTTGCTCGGCGTGTACACCTCGGACTCCAACTATCGTCCCAGGCTATAAAAAGGCCACCACCCTCGACTTCCGCATCCAGCACACCCGCCGCCACTAGAAACCCTAGCCCTAGCTATCTAGGTGTTCGGTTTCGCACTACCCTCGCCGCCATCTACTCCAAGCACTCCGTCGCCGTCTTCCACCGTCTCCGATGAGCCTTCGGCCTTCGCGTCGCCACCATCGACATCGCATCGCTCCCCTATACCTCGTCTTCCTCTCGGTGTCGCCCAAAGCCCACCAGAGCGCCATCACACCACGAGCCCGATCCTCGCCGTCAGTCGCCTCCGACGACCATTGGGTCTCGCACAGCACCCGGTAGCATCATCTCAATGCTGGGAGTACGATGCGCATGTCCAAGACATTGCCGGAGCCTTCCCCCGTCGTCTCGCCATCGACCTGAGCCATCGATGTCTCCCTCGCCGCCATTGACCCCCTTCTAGACTCCAACTGCTACATCCGAGCCGACAGATAAGATCGTCGAAGCTCAAGGATGCCAGAGGTGTCTCCCGTTCGCCACCGACCGCCGTCGCTGCCATCAAGTTGTCGCTATCATCGATCTCGTCGATGTGTTGTCTATGTGATCGCCAATGTCGTTGCCACCTCATCTCCACATGGCGCCACATTAGCCTCACACTGCGTCCACTGCCACATCACCCGCTCTGTCCCACGTGTCAGCCACCTGACGCCCAGTCACTACCACGTTTGTGCCACGTATGCACCTATCACCACCTCAGCCGCTACGCAAGCCCTAACCCTAGATATAAACCTAGGTGGACCTAGTCTACTGTGAGCCATGCCTATGACATGTGGACCCCACATGTCAGCGCACTATTATGTGAACCTGTTGTTGGGACCCCAGACTAATGGATCCGAACCCTCTGTGTATTTTGAACTAGTCCTGTCGGTGTATTAGAACCGATCTTACGTAAAGATTGTTTGATTCGGGGGGTCTCCTAGAGATAAGATCACGCAGAGTGGATTGACACGGGATGTTTAGGACAGTTCGAGCCTTCTCCGGAGAGAATAATAACCCTAATCCTGTGTGTATGGTATTCTTGATGATCAAGTAAAAGACTAAGACTATTACAGAGAATAGCACTTGTGTTCCTACTTGACTGGCTCTTGTCCCTCTCCCCTTATCTCTCTGATCGATGCCCTTATATAGTCGTGAAGAAGTAGCCGTTTTGCCCTGCGGGAGATGCGCCTGATTAATCCAAAGTGAGCGCATGATGGCGAGAATACCTGGCGCCTCGGCTTCTTCACGCCGTCCGCAATTATCTTCCGAGATAATGGGGTAATTACGCACCATTAATAAGCGGAATAATAGTGCGTGCGCACTGTTCGATTCCTTAATCAATTGGACCCACTCACTTTGTAGGTTTGATTATAAGGTGGTCGTAGTTTACCCGGTCGTAGAAGAGCTTACGACGGTAGCGATGTAGAAGAACTTACGACCAGGTAGCAGTCGTAGAAGGACTTACGACTATGTAGTGGTCGTAGAAAGACTTACGACCATGATATAGTCGTAGCAAGACTTACAACCACTTATTGGACTTCTCCCTTTTAGATAAGGGTACCTCTGGGTCTATGTGACATCATATTTACCCATAATAAAATTATAGATAAAAGATAAAAATGAGGATTATTAGATCCTCGTCATCTAGCCCCCCAGTTTCAAGCGAAAGTAACTTACTTGATAAAGGTTTCGTAACTGGACTTACGACCATGAGAATGTCATAGAATGATAGTCGAAGGAAAAGCTCTTCGACATTTGAGTGTTGCTTTGACCAGGAATTTGCTTTATCAGGAAGGTTGCTTACGACTATCAAAAAGTCATAGAAAACCCCTATGACCGTCTGGTGGTCGTGGTAGGGGAATCGGAGAAAAAGCTCTTCCGATTGATACTTCCTTCGACTAGAAAGACTTGGTCAAGAATGTAATTTTGCTTGGAGGTGACAATACGTACCTACTTTTTTCTCGAACGGACCATCTGGAGAATTGCAACCGTCTCTCATAGACTTGTCCGATGAAGCGGTTCCGGCGGTACAACCATCTATCATAGACCTATAGTCGGACGGTTTCCGGCGGCGGAGATCGTCTTGTTATAAAAACTTACGGGAGGTAGACTTGGATTTTACTTTTCCCCAAATCACTCCATTTGTTCTTGAGCTCTTGCTTTCTCCGTCTTCGACTAGGTTTCATCTTCTCGCCGCCAACCCAATCAAACAACTTCTTGCTTTTGAGCGAAATGGCCAAGAGAGTTTCGAATGGGAGGAATCGGAGATGGATGCGCTAAGATCAAGATCTTGGTCGATCTTGGGAAGATCCTGAGAAGGCTCGGTGAAGTGGATTAAGCCATCGGGCGATCGCCATCGGGGAAAATGGGCAAATCCGTCTTCCAAGCGTATTGTGAGTGCGGCCTTCGATTGCTGCCCACCCCTTTCTTCTGATAGTACTCGAACACTTTGGGGTGGGCGGTGAACTTAGGTCCCAATTCCATTACCATGTTGAGTGTGTTCGTGTATCTGTGCGAGGCGTACCTGGGGATTCAGGCGGATCTCGAGCTATTCCAATATTATTATGGGATGGCTCGACAAACCGGAATCGCCGGAAGGCGTGGTGCAAGCTCCACGACTCAAGTCGAAGGAGTACATTGAGTTTCACCGGTCTTCGTGGGAAATTTGGAGGAAGAGGTGGTTCTACCGAAGGTCACCTCAAGATGACCTTTCTTTCGTGGGAAGGTCATTGAAAAGAAATCTTCATGGGATTCAACCCGAAGATATCAATGGATTAGCCCTTATATTCAAGCCATTAAGGACTTGAAGGAAGAAGGGCTGACCGGATGGCATGTGGTGAAAGATTTCATCACACGCCGAATTAGTCCTCTGAAGAAACGAGCATCTCCTATGTGGAGGTACTCGGGAAGAGGAGACCCCACCAGAGACTACGAGGAGGGTAAGCAATTGTCGACTTAACTCTCCGTTTGGTTTTTCTCAACTTTGTCTAATATTTTTATCTGCTTTTACAGATCTTTCACAGTGAGGTTGACTCAGTCGACTCATCTGTGAGAAGTCCCCGCCACTCAGAGGCGGTTCCTCAAATCATTGCGGTTTTGTCCGCAGATGAAAGGATAGAGCGCCTAAAGGTAATAAATCGATTCTCTCTTTAGGACTTTATAGTCGAGAAGATACTTACGACTAATGGTGATCGTAGAATATCTTACAATCAAGAAAAGTCGTAGAAAAACTTACGACTTGGTACTAGTCGTAGAAAAACTTACGACTAATTAGTGATTCTTCTTTTTCGCTTTTGCTTTACGTAAAGTAGGCATGGAAAATCGCCAGACGACGAAGAAGTCGATTACGATGACTATTGGCGCTTGGGTTGTCGAAGACAAAGACTCGGCTCCTCCCTCGAAGAGACGTCGACTTGTAAAATCTGCCGGCAAGGGGAGCAAGTTCGAGTTTCGGTCTTCGACCAAACCTCTACAAGAACTGCGGCGGTGTGAGTTGTATCTGAAGCCGAGGCCGCACACCGTCGGCCGAGGAGGTTGAAGCGATTGAACCTCTCAGCGCAAACCTCGCAAGGCTAAGGTACCCTTCTATTATGACACGGAATCTTCGCGATTGGTGCCACTCCTAGTTTTATTAAGAAACTTGAAAGGGAGAAGCTGGAAGGATTTTGTGTCTTTATGAAGGACGATCTTTGCATCGGCACAAGACAACCCGCAATCGAGGGCGATCTTTTGCGGAATGGTCGAGGCCGATCTCGTCCATCCAAAGATCGAGAAACGAGCTCGGTTCTGTTCAAACTCTACGACGGGCGTGGTCGAGCTGAGCCAATTGTTGAACCTCGACCAGACGTGGTCGTGGAGAAGAAGAGGTCCTCCGTTGGGAGGATTGCTCCGAAATTCCTGGTTAAGACCAGGGTGCAGAGGTATGTGAAATGTACTGAAGTGTAAGAACGACATTTACCTTTTTCTTTTTCACAACCTGATTTGCTTTTCTTTCAGTCCGACTCCTTCAACCCCCGGGAATGCTTCTGCTGAGAAGTCCATTGCTATTCCTTCATCTACTGGAGAGGTAGCAACGGAGGTGGTCGAAGCATCACCCTTGGCCCAGGTGGCCGATGAAGTCGAGACTCCCAGAGTGTCTCCCACATCTGCTGAAGTCGTAACTACGACTCTTGAGGTAGCGGCTGTTACTGTTGAGGTGGCCGCTACGACTACTGAAGTCGTAGAAACAACAGAGGCAGCTGTGGAAGGCTCTGGTCAAGGTGGTGACCAGCCTGCGCACCGCTCTGGGAAGGAAATCGTAGGAGGCGTTCCTTCCCCTACCCAAAGAGAAATCACAGAACCAGAAGGAGAAAATTTCAACTTCTGTGGTGACTTCTTTGGGCCTGCCTCCGTCGTAGGGTCTTCTGCTTACAAATCTCGTGACCGAGTCCCCATCCCAAAGATATTCCCACATCGATAATACTTTTGACAACGAGCGCCTCGAGAAGGTGTGGTGGGACAAAGTCGCGAGGATAGATAAGCTGCAGCACCCGGACCTTGTATATTCGATTTTTGCTAGAACGACTATGAATGTAAGTATCTTCAGAATACTTACATATGTGGCTTTCCTTCCCTTCTCATTGTTTTCTTTTTGCAGAAAGCTCTGGAGCAAATTGCTGTTGTCGGTGAGTATCATCGACAACTTTTAGAGCTAAGACAAGAGAAGGAACTACTCACTGAGAGGCGAGAGGTGGTAAGTCACTTATCATTCATAGTTGTTTTGACTTAAATACTCGTAAAAGTTTCACGAGAATAGTCATGGAAGAAACTCATGACGAAGTATCAGTCGAAAAGAACTTACGACTATTTACGACCAGGTGGTGGTCATAGAAAGACTTACAACTATATCTTAGTCGCAGAAAAACTTACGACTAGGTCAGTGGTTGTAGAAGTACTCACAATCATTCAGCTGATGTTTATCTTCGTTCCTGTTTTTTGTAGGTTAAACAGTGATACGAAGACCTTAGCTGACTCACTCGACTATGAAAAAGAGGAGTCGAGGAGGCTAAGGAATGAAGTATTAGTTTTCTCGGATAGACTTGAGACTGCCTCTGCATCTAAAAGATTGCGAGGAAAAATAAGCGATAAGTTCGAACTTAAGGCGCTTTTGATCTTTAACCTTTACTTGACCCTCCTTTCTTCTCGGATAAAGAAAAAGAGATGCGAAGCTCGGTGAAGTTCAAGAAAAATCTTTGGTTATTCAGAGTTTTCGCATTACGCGAATAAGGATCAAGAACTCGATGGTTTTAGAACTCGATTAACGGTAAGTAAATCTTTTTGTTATTCTTTTGAGTATTTTCCTTTTCTAATGCCAATTTCTTGTTCAGAAATTGCTGCCCAATTGAGAAGCCTCGAAAGGTGAAATCCAAGCAAAGACCTTAATCGCAATGAGTCCGTCGCATTGCTAAGATGAATCAGAGGACATCGAGCATGGGAGCAAAAGCATCTTTGAAACTATTGCTTCCCATCGAGAAGAGGTCAAGAAATTGGATTCTCAATTAGTAGGTAAGAAAAGCTTTACCTATAATTATCTTTGTGTTATCTTCCTCTAGAAGTATATCTTTGTTTGACCGATATTATTCTTTTCAGAACAAGTGGTGAAAACAAGAAGCTTCGCGAGGCTTCGACTTGTACCCAACAGGAGATGGAGTCGATGAAGACTAGTCTTCAAGGCAACATCACTCTCCTGAACAATGTGCTTAATGAGCTACATTCTGAGGGAAAAACTCCTCGAGAAGATACCATAGCTGCTCACACAAGTACCATTGGGGAACAAGTCGGAAAATTGCAAGAAATGGTGACCACTCTGAAGACTAATCTGTGAATCAATAAGGGAAGCGATCGAAGCTGCGATGAAGTTACGCTTTGGCGAAACTTAAAGCTCAAGACCCGCCTTAATGTTAAACCAATTGAAGCCGACTTGGTATCTGAATCGAGGCAAGTCGTCGATTGAGGAAATGATCGATTGGTAAAAAGGTGGCGGAGGAAATGCAGCTAGGCTCTCCCCCTTCAGAGTAATCTTGTAACTACCTTGTAAGGCAGACAATTTTTGTTAATGAGTAATATATGATCCGCTTCATTTCCTGAAAATCATCTTGTCGAGTAGTTAGTAACTCAAAAGATAATAAACGAGCGAAAGACTAAGAATTGAAGTCAAATTAATAACTTTATCCTAGCGCCCGACTATTTGCTTAGATTGTGTAGACAATCTAAATAAATAGTGTTTAAAAATGGGGTTTTCGAAAACAAAGAGAGGTTTATTTAACTTATAGCTTTTATTACGGTTGTCAAGCTTTCGGTCGAAAAGAGTAGAAACGACTCGACACTAGGAAGTTCCTTCTAGTGGGCAGGACCACGTGCAGAAAGGGAAGGCTTCGACTAGGTGATGTTCCCATCTCCGACTAGTTTAATCAAACCAAGAACAGCAACTTGAGTTAAGCAAACGTCTTAGAGTACTTTAGTCATTCGTTCGTCGTTTTTTTTTTGGTGGACTTGATAAGTCTTTTCCAAGAGCAAAAGTAGGAGGCGAGCGACACTAGGAAGTTTCCTTCTAGTGGGCGAGGACCACATGCGAGAGGAAAGACTTCGACTAGGTGTGTCTCTTCCTTGACCATTAAAACAAATCGAGTACACCAAATGTGGTCGAACAAATGTAAGAAAGTGCACTCTACTTAGAATATTTTTGAATTTCTTGGAAAAAATAGACTAAGATTGAGAGAGTTGGCTTTGATAACATTACGACTAGATAAAACCCGAACTCTTTGTATTGGCGAGAAAAAATGAGTAGCGGTCGATGCTAGAAATTCCTTCTAGTGGGCGAACCACATGCAGAGAGGAGAAGTTTCGACCGGATAGCGTTTCTCGCCGGCCGGTGTAAAGAAGGCGGGTGTTTTCATATCATAGTCGAAAGATTAAAAAGCACTACTAAAGCAAAAGAGGTAGAAAGAACACGGACTTTTATTGCTTGAGGCTGGTCACACATAGAATTTGCGTGAATCGGGTCGATGTTCCAAGAGTTTGAGAGAACACATCCATCTTCCATTGCTAGTCGTGCAGACCACTGGCCGAGTTACCGACCATTGTGTAAGGACCTTCCCATTTAGGGAAAGTTTATTAGATTAGACTTGGATTGGCGAGCCTCAACACCAAGTCACCTCTACAAAGAAGGTCTGCGAGGTTGGACCTTACGATTATAGTATCTGCGCGCAGGCTTGTTGGTAGACCGCCGAACGGATTAAGGCTAGGTTTCTCCTCTCTTGAGTAGGTTAATGTCATCCGCTCGAAGTCGTTCTGGTCCGAGTTGTTGAAGGTTTCAACTCGTGTCGACGCATAATTTTAGCTCGGAGGAAGCATGGCCGGCTCCAAAACTAGAAAAAGGTGTTTCTCCTGTTGCTCGATTGGTGGTAAATGACGGATCGCCCATAATATGGAAGGTAATTCTTGTACCCAAGCCCCCGAGCGCTTAACAAGCTGGTCGAAGACTCGAGTTTTAATTCCTCGCATTATTTGGCCGTTTGCACGTTCGACCGCCCCATTGCTTTGGGGATGTGCAATGAAGCATAGCATAGCTTGGTACCCAACTCGTCGTAAAATTCACGAAATTTTGCACTTGCGAATTGTTTACCATTATGCGTAATTATTCGACTCGGAACTCCAAATCGACTAATTACGCTTCTCATCATGAACCTTTTCTTTGCTTAGTTGTTATCGATTCTGAGTTCACTTGATCCATTTTGTGAGCGTGTCAATAGCCACAAAAGGAATTGAAACCTCCTGGAGCTTTGGGAAGCGGTCCTAGGATATCAAGCCCCAGTCGCAAAAGGCCAAGAAAGAGGTATTGTTTGTAATGCTTGATTTGGTTGGTGTATCATCTACCATGGAATTGTACTGGACACACTTTTAACCACCTCCATAGCATCGTGCAGAGTGTAGGCGGTAAAAACCTTGTCGAAAGGCTTTACCAACCAATGTTCAGAGGAGGCATGCGTCCCACGGATGCCACTTTGTGTATATCGTGAAGGAGTGTTATTCCTTCGTTTTATGGAATGCATCGCATGAGTACTCCTTGGGTTCCTCGTTTATAGAGGACTCCTTCAACCAAAGTATACATTTTGGCTTTTCGGGATAATCGATCTGCCTTAAGATCATCTTCGGGTACAGAACCCTTGTAAAGATACTCGTGGATGGGAGTCATCCAGGTATCCTCGTAATCTAATGAGGCCATCTCAAGAGGAGGTGTTTCTGATTCTTCGACTAGAGAGCGGTTTTGGAGTTGCTCCAAGAAAACTCCTTTTAGTGCTGTAGATCGGGAAGAAGCCATCCGAGCAAGTTGGTCTCATGAGGAAATTATCCTTCGAGGATAAATTGTACCTCGAAACCTAAAAAATGTTTTTCTAGCTTACGTACTTCTGATAAGTACCGAGCCATTGTTGAGTTAGAGCACTGGTACTCTTTCCCAATTTGATTCACGACTAGTTGAGTCTCCTCTCACGAGTAGTCGACGAATTGAGAGTGCTTTCGCAGCTCGTATGCCAGCTAGCAAACCTTCGTACTCTGCCACATTGTTAGTAGCCTGAAAGTTTAATTGTATGGCATACTTTAAGGTTTCTCCGGTAGGAGATACCAGGACCACCCCAGCCCCCGAGCCACTTAAAGTAAGTGACCGTCAAAGTACATCATCCTTTGGTCGTGGGAATCAGATGGGGATCTGAGCGAGTTCGGGATTTGTCCATTCGGCGACAAAGTGCGCCAAGATCACGGGATTTTATGGCCGTTCGGGACACGAAATGGAGGTCGAACTCCCCAAGTTCGATTGACCATTTTGCCATGCGTCCCGCTGTTTCCTTATTATGGAGGATTGCTCCCAAAGGAAACTCAGACGGTGAAAGCATCTAGGCCCCTAAAAATGGTTTTGGTAATTAATGATAATATGTGAATATGGGATTAACAAGTTTACTAAGAATGTGCAAGGTTAATTCCATTTGATGAACATGATGAAGCAAGGATGCATGCTAAAGGAAAATGTGAAGATCAACAAGGCTTAAAGTCAAGGTACAAATAGTCTAGGATCCTTTTCTATTTTACCGGTCTAAGGAGAATTGGTTGGTAGACCGGATTATAGGATAAATGCCGTACTATTAAGGGGGATCACGACTAGTAGCTTGATAGCTTATTCTTGTGCCATATGGATCAACTTAGGATCATGCATGCATTTAAAATTGGACTTAAATTTAAGTTAGAATGAATTGATGCTTTAATTCGGAATCGGATGAACAGAAGGCTTAGCAAATGGTTGTACTGAAGCGCGGTTGTTCGATGATATTTGGCGGTTGCAAAATAACGAGACGAGTGTAATCTCCTTTGAAAACCGCTTTTGAGAATCGGTTTGTCTGCGCGCGTATAATCGGATGAACCGCATCCGGTTGTTCCGATGATATTACGACGGTTGCAAAATAACAATCTGAGTGTAATCTCCTTTGAAAACCTCTTTTGAGAATCGGCCGCATCAAGACGTATAATCGGATGAACCGCAATACGGATGTTAGAAATGTATTTGGCGGTTGTAAAATTCGAAACAGATGCAAAATCTACGGTTTAGAGACCACAAATCGGACGATCCGGTGTTTGCTGCGGATGAACCGCAACTAAATCCAACGGCTATATCGGTGCATTTAATCGTGTAACATAGCCGTTCGCGTGCATTGAGCGTAAGCGCGGTTGTACCGATGCTAACACGCGGTTGTTCCGATATGTCTTTGAAATTTGGAACTTCTTCCCAACGGCTAGAATTGTTTGGTGGAGGCTATAAATACCTCCCCAAGCGCACAAGGGACATGTTACAGTGCATTAAAGATATCTCAACCCTTGTGAGCATTGTGCATTCAATTCTACTCCCAATTTACTCTTGCATTCATTGAGAGGAGATCAAGTGCATTCATCTTTAGTTGATTCATTGGCACTTGAGTAAAGTCAAGCGAGGATCGTTGATCTATTCTCTTGGGGTGTTGCCGCACTCCTAGGCGGCTTGGCGGTGAAGCACGGTGATCTTCTCAAGTGAAGCTTGTGAGAAGACCCGAGCAAGATTGTGAGTGGTTGGTGTTCACCATCTCGGGAGCGGAGGAAGAACAACCCAAGTGATCGAGGAAGGCTTAATTCGTGGAGCCGGCTTGAGTGATCAAGCTTCCTCAACGTGGACTAGTGAAGACCGCAAGTCTTCGATACCACGGAAAAACATCATTGTGTCTTGTGGTTATTTCTTGTCTTTACAATTCGCACTTATATTTCTAGCTTGCTTATTGTGATTAAATTGCCTAGCTAGGAGCATAACTTGTTAATTTGATAAAACTTTAAAACCTCCTATTCACCCCCTCTAGTCGGTTATCCTTGATCCTACAAGTGGTATCGAGCTTGGTCTCTCCGTTGTTGGACTTAACCGTCTAGGAGAGCAAGGATGGCTAGTGAGGAATGGCTTTAGGAAGGGCTCCACTCTTTGATGGCACAAATTATGCTTATTGGAAAATTAGAATGTCAATCTTTTAAAGGCCATGAGTCCAAGCATTTGGAAAATCGTAAATGATGGTTACACTATGCCTCTTAATCCACTTGAACCCACGGATCAAGACACGCGTAACTCTCATTTAGATGCCCAAGCTATGAATGCTCTCTTTGGCGCTTTGAACGCGGATGAGTTCAATAGAGTGAGCAATTTGGAAACCGCTCATGCTATTTGGACAACTCTCTCGGAAATCCATGAGGGTACATCCACGGTCAAAGAAGCCAAATTGCATAAACCGGATTAAATATGAGACATTCATAATGTTGCCTCATGAAAACATCAATGAGATGTATTCAAGACTCAACAACATTGTGAATGAGCTCAAAGGCCTTAGGACTAACCTTTCCGATGTTGATATTGTGCGCAAGATGCTTAGGGCTCTTCCCGACAAATATGAAACTTTGGTGGCGCTCTTCATCAACTCTCCCGAATTGCCAAGGATGACACCAACGGGCCTTTTGGGCAATCTCATCACAAATGAGTTGTTCAAGAAGGACAAAGAAGAGCTCGTGGAGACATCCTCCTCAAAGAAGAAAATTACCGCTTTCAAGGCCAAAGCGGAATCAAGTGATGATGAGGATGAAGGAGAAGATTCCGATGAGGAGTATGCACTCCTTGTAAGAAAAATGAAGAAGTTCATGAAGAGACGCCCAATAGAAGCTACAACTTTGACAAATACAAGAAGGGACAATATTCAAGTGACAAGAAGAGTTATAGCAACATTCGATGCTATAATTGTGATGAAAAGGACACATCTCATCTCGTTGCCCGCAAAGAAGGATGACAAGGACAAGTCATTCAAGAAGAAAGAATATAATGGCAAGAAGAAGCTTTTCAAGAAGCTTCACAAGGATGGCAAGAATGAAGCTCACATTGGAGAGTGGGATTCAAATGATGAATCAAGCGACTCGACTCAGATGAGGATGAGTCTTCCAAGAAGAAGGGACTAGTTGGCATTGCTATCAAAGAAACTCCTTCACTATTCTCCACTCCTACATGCCTCATGGCAAAAGGAGATAAGGTAAAATCCATTGATAGTGATGAACCAACTTATGAAGAATTATTGGATATGCTTGATGAATTAAATGAATTTAATGGAAAAGAGAAATCAAAATTTAAAGTCTTGAAGAAAGAATATCTCTCTAAAAGACTCTTTTGAGGAGCTAAAGAAAGCTCATGATTCTCTCATCTTAAAGAATATTGAAAAATCTCATTCACATATTGGAATTACTTGTGATTTAATGAATGAGATGTCTAAAGTAGATATTGCTTTAAATGAAAAATCCATGTCTAGCATTTCTACTTCATGTGATGATTTACTTGCCATGCCATGTTGCTCTAGTGATGATTCAATTGCTAGTTTAGCAAATACTTGTGATCCTTTACTTATTGTTGAGAACCATGAATTAAAAGAACAAGTCAATAAACTAAGCAAAAGCTTGGAAAGATGCTTTAAGGGTAAGGCCACCTTAGACAAGCTTTTGAGTGAGCAAAGGTGCTCATTCAACAAGGAAGGTCTCGGTATGTGCCTAAGAAAGGTAAGAAGTTGCAAATAAACCCACAAGGTATGTGAGGGAAAATGGTAAGTATTGCTATAAGTGCCGGGAAATAGGACATGTGCAACAAAATTGTCCTAAAGGTAAAATTGCATCTTTTGGTATATATGATTCATGCTATATGCTTAGAAAGACTAAGGATGGTAAAATACTTGCTCATTTTATTGGCACTTCAATTTTAGGCGCTAAAAGAATGCTATTTGGGTGCCTAAAACCTTGGTCACTAACCTCCAAGGACCCAAACAAATTTGGGTACCTAAAAGAACTTGATTCTTGTTTTGTAGGTGAACTACAAGACCGGTGGAAAACATTGGGTGCTTGATAGTGGTTGCACTCAACACATGACCGGTGATAGAAAAATATTCACCACATTCGAGAATGGGAAAGGAATGGACAAAATCACATTTGGTGACAATAGCAAAGGAAAGGTAATTGGATTGGGTAAAATTGCTATCTCAAATGACCTTTCCATTTCAAATGTATCTCTAGTAGAATCACTAAACTTTAACTTGTTATCCGTAGCTCAAATATGTGATCTAGGACTAATTTGTTCTTTCTCTAAAGAAGGTGTTACAATTTCAAATGAAAATGATAACTCTTTAATTTTTAAAGGATTTAGATTTGGAAACCTTTATTTGGTAGATTTCACTTCAAATGATTCATGCTTAAAAACTTGTTTGATGGCAAAACCTCCTTGGGTTGGCTTTGGCATAGAAGGCTAGCTCATGTAGGAATGATTCAACTCAAAAAGCTTTTCAAACATGATTTAGTTGTTGGCTTGAAAGATGTGAAGTTTGAGAAAAACCGACTTTGTAGTGCATGTCAAGCGGTAAACAAGTCGCTAATTCTCACCCTTCCAAAAGTATCATGTCAACTTCTAGACCATTGGAACTCTTACATATGGATTTGTTTGGGCCAACAACCTATAAGAGTATCGGAAATAGCTATTGTTTGGTTATTGTGGATGATTACTCTAGATATACATGGGTATTCTTCCTAGATGATAAAAGTGAAACCTCAGAATTTTCAAAACTTTACAAAAGGGCCCAAAATGAATTTGATTTCAAAATAAAGAAAATCCGTAGTGATAATGGTTAGAGTTCAAAAATACTAAAGTTGAAGACTTTTGTGATGAACTTGGAATAAAGCACGAACTTTCCACAACCTACACCCCTGAACAAAATGGAGTTGTAGAAAGGAAAAATCGTACATTAATTGAAATGGCTAGGACAATGCTTGATGAATATAATACTTAGATAGTTTTTGGGGAAGCAATTAACACCGCTTGTCATGCCATAAATCGTCTTTATTTACATCGTCTTTTGAAAAAGACTTCCTATGAGCTTCTTGTAGGAAGAAAACCGAACATCTCCTATTTTCGTGTCTTTGGTTGTAAATGCTATATTTTAAAGAAGGGTGTTCGGCTATCAAAATTTGAAAGTAGATGTGATGTTGGTTTCTTGCTAGGTTATTCATCAAATAGTAAAGCTTATCGTGTCTTCAACAAAAACTCCGGTTTAGTTGAAGAAAACATGATGTTCAATTTGATGAAACTAACGGCTCTCAAGAAGAGCATGAGAATTTGGATGATGTAGGCAATGAAGCTTTGAGAAGGGCAATGGAGCATATGCAAATTGGTGACATAAAGCAGAAGATGATTCATCATCCTCCACACTAGTTGAACCACCAACATCTTCTACAAACCAAGTTCAATTTGACAATAAGGAAGATGATCAACCATCTAACTTACCACCAAGAATCCACAATGCAATTGCTAAGGATCATCCAATAGACCAAATATTGGGTGATGTAAGTAAAGTGTTCAAACTCGATCTCGTGTTGCTTCTTTTTGTGAATATTACTCTTTTGTCTCTTGTATTGAGCCAAAGCATGTAGAAGAAGCACTTGAAGATCCGGATTGGGTGAATGCTATGCATGAAGAACTCAACAACTTCACCGGAATGAAGTTTGGACATTGGTGGATCGACCCAAGGAACACAACGTCATTGGTACAAAATGGGTCTTTAGGAACAAGCAAGATGAAAATGGTTTGGTTGTTGAAACAAAGCAAGATTGGTAGCTCAAGGGTATTCACAAGTTGAAGGTTTGGATTTTGGTGAAACTTTTGCTCCGTAGCTAGATTAGAATCAATTCGGATATTACTTGCTTTTGCATCATGCTTTGATATTAAATTATTTCAAATGGATGTTAAAAGTGCTTTCTTAAATGGTAAAATTTCGAACTTGTATTTGTTGAACAACCTCCGGTTTGAAGATCCTAAAATCCAAATAATGTCTATAAACTCTCTAAAGCGCTCTATGGCCTTAAACAAGCTCCTAGAGCATGGTATGAACGACTTAGAGATTTTCTAGTCTCAAAAGGATTCAAAATTGGGAAGATTGATTCAACCTTATTTACTAAAGTTATAGATGATGATTTCTTTGTATGTCAAATTTATGTTGATGATATTATTTTTGGGTCTACTAATCAAGATTTTTGCAAAGAGTTTGGTGATATGATGTCTAGGGAATTTGAAATGTCGATGATTGGAGAATTAAGCTACTTCCTTGGATTCCAAATCAAGCAACTCAAAGATGGGACCTTCGTGAGCCAAACCAAGTATGCAAAAGAATTGATCAAGAAGTTTGGTATGGAGGATGCAAAACCCATCAAGACTCCCATGGCAACAAATGGTCATCTTGACTTAAATGAGGGAGGTAAATCGGTAGATTTAAAGCTTTATAGATCTATGATTGGTAGTTTGCTTTATCTTACCGCATCTAGGCCCGATATCATGTTTAGTGTTTGTATGTGTGCTCGCTTTCAAGCAAATCCAAAAGAATGTCATTTAATGGTGTTAAAAGAATTCTAAGATATTTAAAGCATTCCTCTAGCATTGGCCTTTGGTTCCGAAAGGTGCTAAATTTGACTTAATTGGATATTCGGACTCGATTATGCGGGATGCAAAGTGGATAGAAAAAGCACCTCGGGTAGTTGTCAATTTTAGGAAGATCTTTAGTATCATGGTCATCCAAGAAACAAAATTCAGTAGCCTATCCACCGAAGCCGAATATGTTTCAGCGGGAAGTTGTTGTGCTCAATTGCTATGGATGAGGCAAACATTGATGGATTATGGAATTAAAACGATAAAATGCCTCTTTTGTGTGACAATGATAGTCTTTGTGAAAATTGCTAATAATCTGTTCAACACTCAAGAACCAAGCATATAGATATTCGCCACCATTTCTTGAGAGATCATGTGATCAAGGAGACATTGAAATTAGCCACATAAGAACCAAGACCAATTAGCGGATATTTTCACCAAGCCATTAGATGAAGGCCGCTTTTGCAAATTGAGGAATGAATTAAATGTCATAGATTATTCAAACATTGTTTAAATTTTTGTTATTACAAATTGCTTTTTATTTGGTGTTATTTAAATATTTTGTAAAAGAATTTCTCAAATCTCATATTAAATTCACTATAATTATAAAAACTATGTTTATATATAATCTTGATATATTATATGCATAATGATCCCTAGATGGTGTTTTATTGAGTGTAAATCTAAGGATCATTTGCAATTATTCAAAATTCCAAAGAAATCGAGCTTTATCAAAATCCCGGAAAATCGGTACATCCGGAGTTATGCGAGCAGACGTCATGCAGATGCGGATCATCCGGCGTTATAATAGCGGGCGTCCGTTTTCCTTTTGACCTTATCACTCCGGTAGCTCGTCAGTTTTCATTTCTCATCTCGGACCGCTCGGGTTCCTCTCTCTCGATCGGCGCCTCTCAAAACTCTCTTTCAAATCGAGTGATTCTCTCGGTGGATCTCCAAGTCCTTGCATTTCAGTGCTCTCCTTCCTCAAATCTCAAGGTAAAACATCTCTTGATTCGAGTTTTACGCATTTGGAGCACTCGGGCGGTTTCTAGGGTTTTTGATAATGCGATTGATATCTAGCAATCTAATTGGGCAAAAGTGCTTCTTTGGTGTCCTATGACCCTGCGCATCCAGTTCTAGCACTCACTCTCTTAGATTCCATCAAAATCTCGAATTTCTTCAACCTAGTTTTGGTCAGACAATCGGACGTTCCGGTTCTTGAGGGCGGAACGACCGCAGTTCGGACGTTCCGGCCACATAACGGCGGATGATCCGATTATCCTGACAGAACCAGAAATTGTCATTTCTTTCAATTCAATTCAATTCAAATCTGTTCCTTGACATCTTATAATCACTCCAATCTCTGTATAGATGCCTAGAATGCGAGGAACATCCAAGAAGTCTCAGGGATCGTCAAGACAAGGGTCTTCGGCACCTCAACCTCCACTTCAGGGAAAAGGAAAGGGAAAGAGACCAGCTCCAGAAACTGAATCAGAAAATAGCTCAGGAAGTAAATCTTTTGAGGAATCTGAATCCGAAGAAGAAGAAGAAGAAGAGGAAGTTCCTCCAAGGACAGCAGAAGATGATGATTTGATTGATCCTCCGGGGACTCCTACTGACCTACATCTTCTGTCAGCAGATGACTATGCCATCAAGCGCCATGTCAATCAATATCTTCTGAAGAATGACACATTAAATCCAAAATTCCACACAATCTTTCAAGAGCAAGTGTATGAGCAAATATATAGTAGGCACAAGAAGTTTGCCGATCATAAATGGATTAATTGGTCTAATATTAATACCTTGGACAAATACAGTGGAGTCTATCAGCTTTTCTACAATGTGGGTCTTCATGATCTTGTGGGCATAAAACAGAATTATGATGACAAGATCATTCGACAGTTTTATGCCACACTGCATATGTCCCATGACTTGAAGACTTTTAGATGGCTGACTGGTGTCAGAAATGTGGAAAGCACCAAAGAGGAATTTGAGAGTGTTGAGAATTGATCCGACTCTTGGGACAAAATCTTTGAGAGTTCGACCCTACTTGTTCTGCTTGGGCTGCATTATGACTCTTGACCAAATGCAAGTTAGGGACAATTACTGGATTGAAGCCAGAAGTGAGCATGATTAACAGGATAATTAATCATACTTTCTACCCTAAGAGTGGGAATTTCGATGCGATGACGGGGCATGTTTGGAACATGATAGATCATATTGTGGAGGAGTTAAATTTGATGTAGTGGATGTTATTCTTCAAGGCATAGCCTCCTCCAAGAATGACAGAGTTAAAAGGATTTATTATGCTCCTTACATCATGGCATTGATTGTTAGAAAGATCGAGTACAGTGGTGGTTTGGGATCTACTCACAAGCCATATAAACCACGAGATGCCATTCCTCCTCAACAAGTCTCTCGAGGATGCCCTCACGAGGGTGATGCTCCTCCTAGCTTTGCTATGCACGATGCAAGTGCTCTAGCGCAAGTACTTCAAAATCGTGATCTATTATCGGCACTTTGCAGAAATGAAGGTGAACAAGTTGCCTTTCGAGGATGAGACTCGTCATAGGCTTACTAGGATGGCGGCTATCCAAAATGACTTCTTTGATGAGACTCATAACATTATCGGCTTTGTCCGAGGGCCTAAATGACTTAGAACATTTTCTCAAGACCCTCAGCGTTATGTTCGCCGACCTCCTCAGTCGCCCAAGGGTCCTTCTTCTTGGGCAAGTGCACCTATCTCGGCTCCTCCGGCTCCTACCACCCTCTCGGTATCTCGGGATCCGCGCCCTCGTGTCGGCTTCTCGGATCTGCACGATTTCAGCTCACTTTCTTTGCTTCTCCTGCTCTGCTCCACTCAGACCCGATTTCTTCCTCTCAGACCCCCTGTTTGATGCTTTTGGTACTTTGATGCCAAAGGGGAGAAATTGTGAAGATGTGAAGACTTAGTTTTAGGGGGAGCTATGGGCTTATGTGATTTATATGTGTTTTGTAAAACTGTGATCTATTTTGTGCCTGTAATAGTTGGTAACTTTTGTTGAACTTGTGGAATGTGATTATGTCTTATTATCTTTTTATGCAATGCAATCTGAATTATTTGACATATCTTATACTGTATTGCTTCCTCAAGTTCATAAATGCAAAAGAAACTCATAAAACTTTCAATTCTTTACATATGCCTGCAAATTATTTACTATCCATATGCATTTGTTTAGGGGGAGTCTTCTTTTAATTGGATTTGACAAGAAAAATAATTCTCAAAATTTACTTATGCTCATTGCAAAGATTATTTTACCTGTCAAAAGACTTCAAAAGAATATACACTCTTAGTATATTCAAAACAACTTTTCTCACATATTAAGTGTGTTGTCATCAATTACCAAAAAGGGGGAGATTGAAAGCATCTAGGCCCCTAAAAATGGTTTTGGTAATTAATGATAATATGTGAATATGGGATTAACAAGTTTACTAAGAATGTGCAAGGTTAATTCCATTTGATGAACATGATGAAGCAAGGATGCATGCTAAAGGAAAATGTGAAGATCAACAAGGCTTAAAGTCAAGGTACAAATAGTCTAGGATCCTTTTCTATTTTACCGGTCTAAGGAGAATTGGTTGGTAGACCGGATTATAGGATAAATGCCGTACTATTAAGGGGGATCACGACTAGTAGCTTGATAGCTTATTCTTGTGCCATATGGATCAACTTAGGATCATGCATGCATTTAAAATTGGACTTAAATTTAAGTTAGAATGAATTCAGTGCTTTAATTCTGGAATCGGATGAACCGAAGGCTTAGCAGCGGTTGTACCGAAGCGCGGTTGTTCCGATGATATTTCGGCGGTTGCAAAATAACAGTACGAGTGTAATCTCCTTTGAAAACCGCTTTTGAGAATCGGTTTGTATCATAGCGTATAATCGGATGAACCGCATCCGGTTGTTCGATGATATTACGACGGTTGCAAAATAACGAGACGAGTGTAATCACCTTTGAAAACCTCTTTTGAGAATCGGCTGTACCGCACGTATAATCGGATGAACCGCAATACGGATGTTCCGACATGTATTTGGCGGTTGTAAAATTCCAGAACAGATGCAAAATCTCTGGTTTAGAGACCCTGAAATCGGACGATCCGGGTGTTTGCCTGCGGATGAACCGCAACTAAATCCAACGGCTATATCAGTGCATTTAATGCGTGTAACATAGCCGCTATCGCATTGAGCGTAGCGCGTTGTACCGATGCTAACACGCCGGTTGTTCCGATATGTCTGAAATTTGGGAACTTCTTCCCAACGGCTAGAATTGTTTGGTGGAGGCTATAAATACCTCCCCAAGCGCACAAGGGACATGTTACGAGTGCATTAAAGATATCTCAACCCTTGTGAGCATTGTGCATTCAATTCTACTCCCAATTTACTCTTGCATTCATTGAGAGGAGATCAAGTGCATTCATCTTTAGTTGATTCATTGGCACTTGAGTAAAGTCAGCGAGGATCGTTGATCTATTCTCTTGGGGTGTTGCCGCACTCCTAGACGGCTTGGCGGTGAAGCACGGTGATCTTCTCAAGTGAAGCTTGTGAGAAGACCGAGCAAGATTGTGAGTGGTTGGTGTTCACCATCTCGGAGCGGAGGAAGAACAACCCAAGTGATCGAGGGAAGGCTTAATTCGTGGAGCGGCTTGAGTGATCAAGCTTCCTCAACGTGGACTAGTGAAGACCGCAAGTCTTGATACCACGGAAAAACATCATTGTGTCTTGTGGTTATTTCTTGTCTTTACAATTCCGCACTTATATTTCTAGCTTGCTTATTGTGATTAAATTGCCTAGCTAGGAGCATAACTTGTTAATTTGATAAAACTTTAAAACCTCCTATTCACCCCCTCTAGTCGGTTATCCTTGATCCTACAAGTGGTATCGAGCTTGGTCTCTCCGTTGTTGGACTTAACCGTCTAGGAGAGCAAGGATGGCTAGTGAGGGAATGGCTTTAGGAAGGGCTCCACTCTTTGATGGCACAAATTATGCTTATTGGAAAATTAGAATGTCAATCTTTTTAAAGGCCATGAGTCCAAGCATTTGGAAAATCGTAAATGATGGTTACACTATGCCTCTTAATCCACTTGAACCCACGGATCAAGACACGCGTAACTCTCATTTAGATGCCCAAGCTATGAATGCTCTCTTTGGCGCTTTGAACGCGGATGAGTTCAATAGAGTGAGCAAATTTGAAACCGCTCATGCTATTTGGACAACTCTCTCGGAAATCCATGAGGGTACATCCACGGTCAAAGAAGCCAAATTGCATAGGCTTCGGATTAAATATGAGACATTCATAATGTTGCCTCATGAAAACATCAATGAGATGTATTCAAGACTCAACAACATTGTGAATGAGCTCAAAGGCCTTGGGACTAACCTTTCCGATGTTGATATTGTGCGCAAGATGCTTAGGGCTCTTCGACAAATATGAAACTTTGGTGGCGCTCTTCATCAACTCTCCCGAATTGCCAAGGATGACACCAACGGGCCTTTTGGGCAATCTCATCACAAATGAGTTGTTCAAGAAGGACAAAGAAGAGCTCGTGGAGACATCCTCCTCAAAGAAGAAAATTACCGCTTTCAAGGCCAAAGCGGAATCAAGTGATGATGAGGATGAAGGAGAAGATTCCGATGAGGAGTATGCACTCCTTGTAAGAAAAATGAAGAAGTTCATGAAGAGACGCCCAATAGAAGCTACAACTTTGACAAATACAAGAAGGGACAATATTCAAGTGACAAGAAGAGTTATAGCAACATTCGATGCTATAATTGTGATGAAAAGGGACACATCTCATCTCGTTGCCCATAAAGAAGGATGACAAGGACAAGTCATTCAAGAAGAAAGAATATAATGGCAAGAAGAAGCTTTTCAAGAAGCTTCACAAGGATGGCAAGAATGAAGCTCACATTGGAGAGTGGGATTCAAATGATGAATCAAGCGACTCAGACTCAGATGAGGATGAGTCTTCCAAGAAGAAGGGACTAGTTGGCATTGCTATCAAAGAAACTCCTTCACTATTCTCCACTCCTACATGCCTCATGGCAAAAGGAGATAAGGTAAAATCCATTGATAGTGATGAACCAACTTATGAAGAATTATTGGATATGCTTGATGAATTTAATGAATTTAATGGAAAAGAGAAATCAAAATTTAAAGTCTTGAAGAAAGAATATCTCTCTCTAAAAGACTCTTTTGAGGAGCTAAAGAAAGCTCATGATTCTCTCATCTTAAAGAATATTGAAAAATCTCATTCACATATTGGAATTACTTGTGATTTAATAAATGAGATGTCTAAAGTAGATATTGCTTTAAATGAAAAATCCATGTCTAGCATTTCTACTTCATGTGATGATTTACTTGCCATGCCATGTTGCTCTAGTGATGATTCAATTGCTAGTTTAGCAAATACTTGTGATCCTTTACTTATTGTTGAGAACCATGAATTAAAAGAACAAGTCAATAAACTAAGCAAAAGCTTGGAAAGATGCTTTAAGGGTAAGGCCACCTTAGACAAGCTTTTGAGTGAGCAAAGGTGCTCATTCAACAAGGAAGGTCTCGGGTATGTGCCTAAGAAAGGTAAGAAGCCGGCAAATAAACCCACAAGGTATGTGATCAGTAGCTAGTCCACATAGTTTACAACACCAATGAAATTATATTCATACAACAAGGTAGCTAAGAAGTAGACAAATTAATATTACTTAGTAGCAAAATGATCTTATGGTCTGAAAGCATCTAGGCCCCTAAAAATGTATTTTGGTAATTAATGACATTATGTGAATATGGGACTAATATGTTTGTTGAAGTGATTACAAGGCATAGTCCCAAATGACAAAGTGAAACCAAGGAGCTGCATGTCAAAGAATGTTGAGAAGATGCAGTTGATCTCAAAGGCAAGGTACAAATAGACTAGGACCCCTTTTGAATTTTACCGGTCTTTGGAGTATGGAGGAAGACCGGATTTTAGGATAAATGTCGTACTATTAAGGGGGAGCTTGTCTAGTAGCTTGAAAGCATCTTATTATGCCTTTGGATCAACTTAGGATCATGCATGTTCTTTTGGTCTGGTTTCAAAAGAAAATTTTTCCTCTCAGTACACAATCGGAAGTTAGGGGTTGATATCATGGAACTTCATTTGTGCGGTTCTTCGAAAAAGTTGCGGCTTGATTTTTCCGAGAGCATCCGTTTTGGGACTTAGCCGATTTCGAGCGCGGAAGTTCCACCATGATCTGAGCGGAAGTTCCGATTATCGGTTGCTCAAAACTTTGCGGTTTGATTTTCCGAGAGCATCCGTTTTGGGACTTAGCCGATTTCGGCGGAAGTTCCGCCATGATATGAGCGGAAGTTCCGATTATCGGTTGCTCCGAAATATTTGCGGTCTATTTTTTCCAGAGAGCACCCTTTTTGGGGACTTAGCCATTTTCGCAAGTGCGGTAGTTCCGCTGTGGAATAAGCGGAGCTTCCGATTATCGGAAGAACCGAAATCTAGTTGGCGGAAGTTCCGCACTTAAATCCAACGGCTAGATCAGAGCATTTAATGCTCACTGTAATGAGCGTTACAGTGCACTCGATTGAAGAGCGGAAGTTCCGCACCTTACACGGCGGAAGTTCCGATTTCCCTTAATTTTGTCAGATTTTCTGCATAACGGTCATATTTGGTTGTGAGGAGTATAAATGCACCCCCACCAGCTCAAGGACGGGTTGCTGAGCATTCATTCAATTCATTTGAGCTTTGAGCACTCCTCTCACTCCTCATTTACTCTCTTTGCACATATTTGTGAGGTTGTGAGCAAAAACAAGAGCATTGCATTATTAGTTGATCCTTTGGCTCTTGATTGCCGTCAAGTGAAGGTCAAGGTCTATTATCTTGGTGCTTGTCGGCACCTAGACGACTTGGCGGAGGTTGCGCGGTGATCTCTTCAAGAAGCTTGTGAAGAGACCCGTTGCCGGTTGTGATTGGTCGGTGTTCACCAACTCCGGAGAGGAGGAAGAACAACCAAGTGATTACGAGGGAAGGCTTAATTTGTGGAGCCGGCTTGAGTGAATCAAGCTTTCTCAACGTGGACTAGTGAAGATCGACAAATCTTCGATACCACGGGAAAAACCTCCTTGTCCTTGTGCGGTTAATTTTTGTCTTTACGTATTGCACTTAATTTTGTAGCTCATAGCTTGTGATAAATATCTTTGCTTAGTATATCTTGTTAATTTGGGTAATTTGATCTAGAAATTTTAGAAACCTCCTATTCACCCCCCTCTAGTCGGTTATCCTTGATCCTACAAGTGGTATCAGAGCTTGGTCTCTCTAATTTTAGACTTAACCGTCTAGGAGAGAAAGGATGGCTAGCGAGGGAATGTCAATAGGCAAGGCTCCTCTATTTGATGGATCAAATTATGCTTATTGGAAAATTAGAATATCAATTTATTTAAAGGCCATGAGCCCAAGCGTATGGAGAATTGTAAGTGATGGTTTCGTTATGGCACTTGATCCCACACACCCCACGGATCAAGACGAACGGAACTCTCACCTCAATGCTCAAGCTATGAACGCTCTCTTTGGAGCTTTAAACGCGGATGAGTTCAATCGAGTGAGCAACCTTGAAACTGCTCATGAGATATGGACTACGCTCTCTGAAATCCATGAGGGCACATCCACGGTTAAAGAAGCCAAATTGCATAGGCTTAGGATCAAATATGAGACATTTACAATGTTGCCTCAAGAGAGCATCACCGAGATGTACTCTAGACTCAACAACATTGTAAATGAGCTCAAGGGTCTTGGTACTAATTTGCTTGACATTGATGTTGTGCGCAAGATGCTTAGGGCTCTTCCCGACAAGTACGAAATGTTGGTGACATTGTTTCTCAACTCTCCCGAGTTGCCAAGGATGACACCAACCGGGCTTTTGGGAAATCTAATCACAAATGATGTTTACAAGAAAGACAAAGAAGAGCTCATGGAGTCAACTTCTTCAAGGAAGAAAGTTACCGCTTTAAAGGCAAAAGCGGAATCAAGTGATGAAGAAGATGAGGATGAAGATTCCGAGGAGGAATTTGCTCTCCTTGTGAGGAGAATGAAGAAGTTCATGAGGAGACGCCCTCATCGAAGCTTCAATTTCGATAAGATTGCAAAGGGCAATCATCTAATGAAAAGAAGCGCTATAGCAACATTCGTTGCTATGAGTGTGATGAGAAGGGTCACATTGCCTCTCATTGCCCAACCAAGAAGGATGACAAGGGTAAGTCATCAACGAAGAAAGAATTTAATGGAAATAAGAAGCTTTTCAAGAAGCTCCACAAGGATGGCAAGAATGAAGCCCATATCGGAGAATGGGACTCCGACAAGGAGTATTCGGATTCCGACTCCGACTCCGATATTGAGGGGTCCTCCAAGAAGAGAGGACTTGTCGGTATTGCTATCAAGGAGGCTCCATCGCTATTTTCAACTCCCACTTGCCTTATGGCAAAAGGAGAAAAGGTAAAATCTCTTGATAATGAAGAACCCTCCTATGATGAGCTCATGGATATGCTTGAAGAATTAAATGAATATCTTGGAAAGGAAAAAGCTAAATTTAGAGTCTTAAAGAAAGAGCATATGTCTTTAAAGAACTTTTATGATGAACTAAAAGAAGCTCATGATTTGCTTGTCCAAGATAAGTCTTACACTAGCATTGGTATTGCTTGCGATATTCAAGAAAAAAATACCTAGTGTAAACATTGCTAGAACTAGCACATCCACTTCTTGCGATGATTTGCTTGCTATGCCATGTAGCTCAAGTGTTGATTCTAAAATTGAAAATGCTATATCTTGTGATAAGCTATTTGTAGAGAATAGTGAGCTAAAGGAGCAAGTTGCCAAGCTAAGTAAGAGCTTGGAAAGATGTTTCAAGGGCAAATCTACCCTTGATAAGCTTTTGAGTGAGCAAAGGTGCTCATTCAACAAGGAAGGACTTGGGTATGTGCCCAAGAAAGGTAAGAAACCGGTAAACAAGCCCGTGAGGTTTGTTAATCAAAATGGTAAGTATTGCCAAAAATACCGGGAAATAGGACATGTACAACAAAATTGTCCTATTGGTAAGGTTTCATCGATTGGCTTGTTTGACTCTTGCTATATGCTCAAAAAGGCTAAAGATGGAAAAGTGATTGCTAGATTCGTTGGCACCTCAATTTTAGGTGTTAAGAAGAATGCTATTTGGGTGCCCAAATCTTTGATAACTAACCTCCAAGGACCCAAACAAATATGGGTACCTAAAAGAACTTGATTCCTTTTGTAGGTGAACTACAAGACCGGTGGAAAGCATTGGGTACTCGATAGTGGATGCACTCAACACATGACCGGAGACCGGAAAATGTTCACCTCATTTGAGAATGGGAGCGGAAATGAAAAGATCACATTTGGTGACAATAGCAAAGGAAAGGTAATTGGCTTAGGTAAAATTGCTATCTCAAATGACCTTTCCATTTCAAATGTATCTTTAGTGGAAACATTAAATTTCAATTTGCTATCCGTTACTCAATTATGTGATCTTGGATTAACTTGCTCTTTCTCTACAAAGGAAGTTATCATTTTTAAAGAAAAAGAAAAAGAAATGATTTTTAAAGGTTTTAGATTTGGCAATCTTTATTTGGTTGATTTCTCCTCAAATGAATCTTGTTTGAAAACTTGTTTGATTGCAAAAACTTCAATGGGTTGGTTATGGCATAGAAGATTAGGTCATGTGGGAATGATTCAACTTAAAAAGCTTTTTAAACATGACTTAGTGGTTGGCTTGAAGGATATGAAGTTTGAGAAAAATAGACTGTGTAGTGCTTGCCAAGCCGGAAAGCAAGTTGCTAACTCTCATCCTTCCAAAAGTATCATGTCAACTTCTAGGCCATTGGAGCTCTTACATATGGATTTGTTCGGGCCAACAACCTATAAGAGCATTGGGGGCAATAGCTATTGTTTAGTCGTTGTAGATGATTACTCTAGATATACATGGGCATTCTTCTTATATGACAAAGGTGAAGCCTCCAAGAATTTTAAAAGTTTTGCAAAAAGGGCTCAAAATGAATTTGATTTCAAAATAAAGAAAATCCGTAGTGATAATGGTTCCGAGTTCAAATAAACTAATATTGAACATTATTGTGATGAACTTGGAATAAAGCATGAGCTTTCCACTACCTACACTCCGGAGCAAAATGGAGTTGTAGAGAGGAAAAATCGTACATTAATAGAAATGACTAGGACAATGCTTGATGAGTATAATACTTCAGATCGCTTTTGGGCGGAAGCCATTAATACCGCTTGTCATGCCATAAACCGTCTTTATTTGCATAGGCTTTTGAAAAAGACTTCCTATGAACTCCTTATTGGAAGAAAACCGAACATCTCTTACTTTAGAGTATTTGGTTACAAATGCTATATCTTAAGAAAGGGTGTTCGACTTTCTAAATTTGCAAGTCGGTGTGATGTTGGTTTTCTACTAGGTTATTCTTCAAATAGCAAAGCATATCGTGTCTTTAACAAAACTAGTGGTATTGTTGAAGAAAGACACGATGTACAATTTGATGAAACTAACGGCTCTCAAGAAGAGCAAGAAGATTTTGATGATGTAGGTAATGGAGCTCTTATGGAAGCAATGAAGAATATGCAAATTGGAGACATTAAGCCTAAAGAAGATCAAAATGAACCATCATCGTCCACGAAAGTCGAGCCGCCTACCTCTTCCGTGACAAATGAAATTAATCATAATGAAGAAGATATCAAGGAAGATGATCAATCATTGAATCTACCTCAAAGAATCCACAACGCTATAGTTAAAGACCATCCAATAGACCAAATATTGGGTGAAGTAAGTAAAGGTGTCCAAACTCGCTCTCGTATTGCTTCTTTTTGTGAACATTACTCTTTTGTTTCCTCTCTTGAACCAAAGCGCATAGATGAAGCACTAGAAGATCCGGATTGGGTGAATGCTATGCATGAGGAGCTAAATAACTTCGCCCGAAATGATGTTTGGACAATGGTGGAAAGACCCAAGGAGCATAATGTCATTGGCACAAAATGGGTCTTTCGAAATAAACAAGATGAAAATGGAGTTGTGGTAAGAAACAAGGCAAGGTTAGTTGCTCAAGGATATACTCAAGTTGAGGGTTTAGATTATGATGAAACATTTGCACCCGTAGCAAGACTTGAGTCTATTCGTATTTTACTTGCTTTTGCATCATGCTTTGATATTAAATTATTTCAAATGGATGTTAAAAGCGCTTTCTTAAATGGCAAAATATCTGAACTTGTTTTTGTTGAACAACCTCCGGGTTTTGAAGATCCCAAAAATCCAAATCATGTGCATAAACTCTCAAAGGCGCTATATGGTTTAAAGCAAGCTCCTAGAGCATGGTATGAGCGCCTTCGAGATTTTCTACTCTCTAAGGGGTTCAAAATCGGAAAGGTTCATACAACTTTGTTTACTAAAATTATTGATGGTGATTTCTTTGTTTATCAAATTTATGTTGATGACATAATTTTTGGTTCCACTAATCAAGATTTTTGCAAAGAATTTGGTGATATGATGTCTAGGGAGTTTGAGATGTCAATGATAGGAGAACTCAGTTTCTTCCTTGGACTTCAAATCAAACAACTCAAAGATGGGATCTTCATAAGTCAATCCAAGTATGTGAAGGATTTATTCAAAAGATTTGGCATGGATGACGCAAAGCCCATCAAGACTCCCATGGCTACAAATGGACATCTTGATCTAAACGAAGGAGGTAAATCTGTGTATTTAAAGCTTTATAGGTCTATGATTGGTAGTTTGCTTTATCTTACTGCATCTAGGCCCGATATTATGTTTAGCGTTTGCATGTGTGCACGTTTTCAATCGGCTCCAAAAGAATGTCATTTAATGGCTGTCAAAAGAATATTAAGATATTTAAAGCATTCCTCAAGCATTGGCCTTTGGTATCCAAAAGGTGCAAAATTTGATTTGATTGGATATTCAGATTCGGATTATGCGGGTTGTAAAGTGGATAGAAAGAGCACCTCAGGGAGTTGCCAATTCTTAGGTAGATCCTTAGTGTCATGGTCTTCTAAGAAACAAAACTCTGTTGCCCTTTCCACCGCCGAAGCCGAATATGTTTCTGCAGGTAGTTGTTGTGCACAATTGCTTTGGATGAGGCAAACATTGATGGACTATGGAATAACGTTTGATAAGATGCCTCTTTTGTGTGATAATGATAGTGCAGTAAAAATAGCCAACAACCCTGTCCAACACTCAAGAACCAAGCATATAGATATCCGCCATCATTTCCTTAGAGATCATGTGTGCAAGGGAGATATTGAAATTAGCCACATTTGCACAGAAAATCAATTAGCAGATATCTTTACCAAACCTTTAGATGAAGGCCGCTTTTGCCTATTGAGGAATGAGTTAAATGTCATTGACTATTCAAATGTCGCTTGAACTCTTGTCAGATGCACCTTGGGTCTTAGTTGCATTTTTGTCTATTTTAAGATGCCTTTTCTCAAATTTTCTCTCCAAATGTGATATATTAGTAAAAAAAATTACTTTCTTATATAGACATTAGTCTTCTCATTGCATAATAATCCTAAATGATACTTGGTTGAGTGCAAAAACTAAGGATTATTTGCAAAATCTTCAAATTCAGCTCTCTCTTCCTGAAGTGTCAGGATAATCGGAACTTCCGGCCTCCCAGGCGCGGAACTTCCGTTTTCCGGAACTTCCGCTGTTGAGTTGCGGAGCTTCCGTTTTCCAGCTCTCTTCCAGAAGCATCGGGATAATCGAGCTTAGGTCTCCAGTCTTGGAACTTCCGATTTCCGGAACTTCCGCTTTTGAAGTGCGGAACTTCCGCTTTCCGGTAGCTGAGAGGCTTTAATTGCCTGCGGTTCCTCCGTTTCTTTCTCTCTCCCTTCAGCCGCCGTTCTTCTTCTCTCCCGAAGGCTCCTCCCCTCTTCCAAAAACTCCACCGAATACTTCAATCCTTCTTCGGTTTTTCTTCAATCTCGACCGATCTCTTGCATCCCCAGGGTTCAATCACTCCCTCAAGGTATTTCCAATCCTCTTTTGGATTTATGCCTCTCATGAACCCTAGGTTTGAGATTTTGGGAAAAATACAAATGTAGATGAAATCTGTGGTTGATTCTTGGGAAAATAGGTTTATTCAGTATTGTATGATGTATATGCATCGATTCCATGGACTCAATCCATCAAAATACTGAAAAATCCGAAATTGTCATTGCCCTAGAATCGGCCCAGGATAATCGGAACTTCCGCCGTTGAAAAGCGCGGAACTTCCGCTAGCGGTAGTTCCGCGTTCAACTTCATGAGCTTCGATTTTTCCGATGAATCTGAGATATTTTCATTTCCGTTTGAATCATCCTTTGACACTTCATCCATTATTGTTTTTGAAGATGCCTCGGACAAAGGATACTGTCCCAAAGCACTATTGGATCTTAGGCCAATCTTCTTGATAAATGAGGAAGAATTGAAAGCAATTGAGGATCAAAGAGAGTCCTCTGAAAATTAAACCAGGCGAGTGCATCGGTGAAGGGTGCGAATCGAATCGATGAGGAGTTGGGAGAACTGAAGAGCTCGAGATTGATCTTAAGTCACTATCGCAGAGGATTACACTCTCTTTAGACTTAAGAATCGATATTCTCTCCCAGCAATTGTGATGACCCTCGATTTCATACAAAATTTCAGAGGTAAGTATATGATCTTTTTTATGGACCCAACAAGCCCTTTGCTGATCACAAGTGCATCAATTGGTCTTATCTCAATGGGCTTGATAAGTATGAGGGTACTTATAGGCTCTTTCAGCGAGCTGGAATCCATAATTTTGTGGCATTAAAATGCAACTACAGTGATGAGATCATTCGACAATTTTATGCCACTGTGCACATTCCTCGACTTTTCTCAGCTTACTTGGATGACAGGGACTGTCAGATATTCTTGCACAAAACGTGCCTTTGAAAATGCTTTGAATATCCAGTCAAGCGAATTTGAGCAAATATATGATAGACCAGTTCTCCCTCTGTCAGCTTGGACTGAATTCTATGACACTACACAGAGGTTTATCCCTGGTAAGATAACCGGTCTTCTCCCTATTCCTAGCTTGGTAAACCGGATCATTAATCATACCATTTTACCAAAGAGCGGGAACTATGATGCAATTAGGGGACATGTTTGGAACATTTTGGATTGCATCATGCATGGAAGGAAGTTTGATGTCATTGATGTCATCATAAGGGAGATAGCGGGCACTAAGAATGATCGAGTCAAAAGGATAAACTTTGCACCATATATTATGGTCTTGATCATTCGTCAGACTGGTCATAATGGAGCCACACCTTCAGCCCATAAATTCTATAAGCCAAGAGAAGGTCCTCCAATTCCTGCCAACCTTCAGCACCCTCCAGTAGAAGAACCTGAAGCTGAACCTGCTGCTGCTGCTGCTCCTCCACAAGGTCAAGCCACCATGGATCAAATCTATGCTACCTTGTTGGAAATGAAGGCGTCTCAGGAGGCCTTCCAGGCAGCGACCTCTTCCAGACTGGATGCTTTTGAGGCGGCCACCACTTCCAGACTTGACGCCCACGCCACCAGTCTTGACGCTCTATCAGCTAGATTTGCAGAGCAGTTTCCTCCACCTGTCCGGTTTGGACGGCGTCGTCTTCGCTCTCCTCCTGGTGGTCCTCCTGGTGATCCTCCTGTTGCTCCTCCAGTTGATCCTCCTCAAGACCCTCCTGCAGAGTGAACCCTTTTGGCCCTTGATGACAAAGGGGGAGAGGAGTCAGTGAGTGAGAGAGCTTGTAGTTTAAAAAGGGAAACTTATCTATTATAATATTGTAATATATTGCTGTCATTTTGACTATGGTATGTAATGACTTTGTTTGACAATGTGTTGCTTATGATGATATATCTTGGTATCTTATATTTTTGTTGTACTTGGATCTTTGATTAATGATGAATGACCATGTGGTGTGAATGCTCTATCTTTATTGTCATTTGCTCTCTTCCAAGTAACAACGTTCTACAGAAACTCCACCAAAATTTCCTGAAAATCCAAACATGTGCTTTACATTATCTTCTACTCAATATGCACATGTTAAGGGGGAGCTTTATGTTTCAAACCAACTATCTCTCACATCTTTATTGTGTTGTCATCAATTACCAAAAAGGGGGAGATTGAAAGCATCTAGGCCCCTAAAAATGTATTTTGGTAATTAATGACATTATGTGAATATGGGACTAATATGTTTGTTGAAGTGATTACAAGGCATAGTCCCAAATGACAAAGTGAAACCAAGGAGCTGCATGTCAAAGAATGTTGAGAAGATGCAGTTGATCTCAAAGGCAAGGTACAAATAGACTAGGACCCCTTTTGAATTTTACCGGTCTTTGGAGTATGGAGGAAGACCGGATTTTAGGATAAATGTCGTACTATTAAGGGGAAGCTTGTCTAGTAGCTTGATAGCATCTCATTATGCCTTTGGATCAACTTAGGATCATGCATGTTCTTTTGGTCTGGTTTCAAAAGAAAAATTTTCCTCTCAGTACACAATCGGAAGTTCCGACGTTGATACTGCGGAACTTCCGCTGTGCGGTTCTTCCGAAAAAGTTGCGGCTTGATTTTTCCAGAGAGCATCCGTTTTGGGACTTAGCCGATTTCGAGCGCGGAAGTTCCGCCATGATCTGGCGGAAGTTCGATTATCGGTTGCTCAAAACTTTGCGGTTTGATTTTTCGAGAGCATCCGTTTTGGGACTTAGCCGATTTTCGGCGCGGAAGTTCCGCCATGATACGAGCGGAAGTTCGATTATCGGTTGCTCAAATATTTGCGGTCCGCTTTTTCCGAGAGCACCCTTTTGGGGACTTAGCCATTTTCGCAAGTGCGGTAGTTCATTTGTGGAATAAGCGGAGCTTAGATTATCGGAAGAACCGAAATCTAGTTGGCGGAAGTTCCGCACTTAAATCAACGGCTAGATCGAGCATTTAATGCTCCTTTGTAATGACCGTTCGATGCACTCGATTGAAGAGCGGAAGTTCGCACCTTACAGCGGAAGTTCCGATTTCCCGAATTTTGTCGATTTTACGCATAACGGTCATATTTGGTTGTGAGGGTATAAATGCACCCCACCGGCTCAAGGGCGGGTTCTTGAGCATTCATTCAATTCATTTGAGCTTTGAGCACTCCTCTCACTCCTCATTTACTCTCTTTGCACATATTTGTGAGGTTGTGAGCAAAAACAAGAGCATTGCATTATTAGTTGATCCTTTGGCTCTTGATTGCCATCAAGTGAAGGTCAAGGTCTATTCTCTTGGTGCTTGTCGGCACCTAGACGACTTGGCGGAGGTTGCGCGGTGATCTCTTCAAGAAGCTTGTGAAGAGACCCGTTGCCGGTTGTGATTGGTCGGTGTTCACCAACTCCGGAGAGGAGGAAGAACAACCAAGTGATTACGAGGGAAGGCTTAATTTGTGGAGCCGGCTTGAGTGAATCAAGCTTCCTCAACGTGGACTAGTGAAGATCGACAAATCTTCGATACCACGAGAAAAACCTCCTTGTCCTTGTGCGGTTAATTTTTGTCTTTACGTATTGCACTTAATTTTGTAGCTCATAGCTTGTGATAAATATCTTTACTTGGTGTATCTTGTTAATTTGGGTAATTTGATCTAGAAATTTTAGAAACCTCCTATTCACCCCCTCTAGTCGGTTATCCTTGATCCTACATGGTCAAGTCTTACAAAGTTTGCCACTCAGGACTTAAGACAAAAGAGTAAACTTGCAGCGGAATAGAATAACTCGTCGTAGCTATCCGACATGCCTACAGGCAATCGAGTAGAGAATGCATCCTAGTTCGCATAGTCTTCAAGGTATTCGTCAACATAGAACTCCGAGTTCCTTGGTTCTTCTTCCGTAACTGATCAACAAATGACCCAAAGCCGTGAGTGCTTTAAAGTACTCAGCAAGTTATAGGAAAATATATATAAATAGTATTCATGCAAGGCTTGAATAAGGATAGCTTTATGTGGATATCGTGAGGATATGAGCACAATCTCAGGATGATGAGTCAATTGGCAATGGCTTTGTTGGTTTGCAATTTGTCGCGTTTTCGGGTTTGCTCCAGGGCTGTCAGGTCACGGGCGGTCCGACCGGCCAGGTCGCCGGTCCGACCGGCCAGTGGGACGGTCTGACCGGCAGTGACCTGACAGCCCTGGATTCAGACAAGAGAGGCTTGGCGACGTGATGAGAACCGCTGATCAACCTACACGTGGTGAAGCAGGCGATTGCTTCAATAGGTTTTTGTGTGTGTGGGTCCCATGTGTAAGTGGGTCCCAAAAGTGAAACCCTAGGCCTCTAGTATAAATTGAAAGGGGGGAGATGTAAGACCCCCAAGCATTCATTTGGCCCCCTTCTTCATTTTCTAGGGTTTGGAGGAGAGGAGAGGAGAAGCTAGGGTTTGGAGAGATTGTGAGTGTGCTCCTTGTGTGAGCTCTTGTCCTCCTTGTTGGAGAGGCTTTGTAAACATCTAGTGTGATCAATCAATCTTGTGATGCTTAATTGAAAGATCATTTGTCCCCTTTGAGTTCTTCTCTCTTTTGGATGATTTTGGTGCTTCCTTGATTCAAAGGTTTATGCTTGGTCTCTTGACCAATTTTATCTTGCTTTGATGTGTGGGAATACTCCTAGAGTCATCTAGATCATCAATCCCCACAAGAAAGTATTGAATCAAGATTTTCATATTTCTAGGGTTTGTGCACTTCTTTGGTAAAACCTTGAGAGATCGATTCTACGAAGTGGATCTGGAGGATCGTCGCTAGAAATAGGTCTCTAATATCATTAGGAAGGTGTGCTCGAAATTTGGCCAAGTTTCATTGGTTGAATCAAAAGTTGGATCAAATTTCGTTTTGGTTTTGGGTTTGATTTTTCAGTACTGGACTGAATCGGTCTGACCGGTTTTGTAACGGCGGTCCGACCGCCTTGTGTTTCGAACCGCTTCGATCTTGCCGGTCGAACCGATATCCACCGGTCGACCCTTGATTAGTAGCCGGTCCGACCGCTTCATTGAGCGTCGGTCGACCGCTTGTGTCGGCCGGTCGACCGCCGATCCGATTGAGCAGTAAGTTCAATTGTCCATTTGTGTCGTGCGGTTGAGAGGTTTATCAAATTCAGCACAAGGCTTCCACTGTGCGCTTACTGATCTTCTTAGCTTTCATAGCTAAAGGAGTAAAGTTCGTGTTGAATTTGATTTAGGCGAGAAAGTTGAGAAAGCGCCTATTCACCCCCCTAGTCGCCTTTACGGTCCTACAGGTGGTATCAGAGCCGGTTAGCTCTTCTCATAGATCTTAACCGGTCTTTGGAGCCATAGCGACTAACAAGTACTCAACCAAGCCACATATTTTTTATGGAGTTGACTTTGCATATTGGAAGGCTTGTATGCAAGCATATATCGAGGCTCAAGGGCACGCTATTTGGGTTAAGGTAAAAAACCCTTATGTCGTGCCAGCCGATGACGATATGATCACTCCAGATGTGGAGGCCAACAGCAAGGCTCGAAATTATTTGATCCAAGGCCTTAGTCGATCTGAGTTTAAGCGTGTTGCTCACTTGCGGTCTGCTCATGAGATCTGGCGGACTCTTTGTGACTATCACGAAGGGTCCACTGCGATCAAGGAAGTGAGACAGAACCAGCTCAAGAAAGTATACTCTAAGATCGAACAAAGGCCTGGTGAGTCTTTGGATGAGTGTGGGAAGATTTTCTAAGATTCTTCATGATCTCCGTTTGTTGACTTGGTTTTTTCGAGTGCGAGAATGCACGCCGGTGTTGGGTGCTCTTGATGTGAAGGTGCGGGAATGAAGATCACTTCCATCAATGACAACAACTTTGTCATGAGTGAGCTTACCATGGATAAGCTTTACTCGAGGTTGAAGACGCATGAGATTGATTTTATCTCGCGTCTCCCAAGGCAGTCGATGGCATTAGTGGTTGACAAATCCAAGGGTTGTTCTTCCGAGTCTCTTGATTGCACTCATCGGTTTTTCATTATCATTTTACATTCTTTGAGCGATGAGTAACTTGAGAAAAGCGCAGGGATGACTTAGCCCTCCTATCCACCAAATTTACAAGAGCGTACAACAAGGTGAGGAATAGGAGGAGAAGTGGACCTATCACGTGCTTTGAATGTGGTGAGCCAAATCACATTCGCTCCAGGTGCCCCAAGCTAAAGGGCAAGGAGGAGAAGGAGACACGAAGACATCCCCAAGAGAGGGATGCAAAACCCAAGAAGACAAACTATCGCAAGTTTGTCAGCCGGGTCCTTGCCGCTCTAGAGAATGTAAATATGAGCGATGTGGACTCGGAAACGGAGGATGACGAGAGTGACTCCCGTGGCAAGAAGAAGGCTCATGACTTCACTAGCATGTGTTTCATGGCCAAGAACAGCCACGACAGCGACTCCTCCAACGATGAGGATCCTTTTAGTGATCCTGATGAGGTATGCCCTTCAATTGCTGACATGAAAAGGGCTTTGGTGCTTGCTGAACAAAAATTGCATAAGCAAGCAAAAATGATTAAAAAAAATAGGATATTATGATTGATAATTTGAACCTAGAAGTTGTTAGGCTCAAATCTATTAATCCTGATGAAATGTGTGCCTCTTGCTCTAGCTTGCTTAATGAATTGACAAGCTTAAAATCTGCTCATTCCTCTGTTGAAAATCAAATGGAAGATGCTCTTGATGAACTAGAATCTCTCAAGTCTGGTTCTGCTTGTATGAAGGCCATTGCTCTCGATGTGACTACTTTGGATGCTATTCCTTTAACTTGCTCAAATTGTGCTTTGCTAGAATTAAAACTGGATAGCTCTTTGAAAGAACTGCAAAAATTTGATGCTAGTCACACATGCTCTCATTGTAAGAATAATAGGATTAAGATGCAAGAGATGACTGAAATAGTTGTTTACTCTAGAGCTGCCTCTTGTGAAAATTGTCCCAAGCTTACAATTGAGATTGAAGCTTTAAACAAGACTCTTGAAGAAAAGGCTAAAATTGAAAAATCCATGTCTTTTACTGCTTCTAAGAAAATCATTGATTCTAACTCTTGTGTTTTGAATGCTGAAGTTGAAACCATGATTGGTCAGATTCAAGAGGCATTTAGAGTCAAATTTAAGGAGCAGTTGAATAGGATTAAGGAATCCTATTGTGTGTCTTGTGAGGCCTTCAAAGTGGAAGTGGCTGTTCTTAAGAGTAAACGTGATGAGGTAATCAAGTCTAGCAAGTGCACTAGATGTGAGGGTCTAATTAAAGAGAATGATTACCTCAAGGTGACTCTTGAGAAGTTTTCAAGTGAGAAAAAGAAACTCAACATGATTCTTGATCAATCCAAGGTGAGTGTGAAAAATAGTGGTCTAGGTTTCAATCCCCTAGAGCATTCCAAGAAGAACCCACCTAAGATTGCTAGAGTTGTGAAAAATGGTTTGTTTGAGCTAGAACCTCCTAAGCCTTCCAAGGTTGTTTTCAAATACGCAGGTTTTGCTCAAACTCTTTCTGGTAAGAGATGTGCCTTTATTCCTTCAGTACAAACCCCTCAAAAGGTCAAGTACCATTGCACCTTCTGCAAGAAAGAAGGCCACACTGTTGAGTTCTGCTTCCGGAGAGCAAAACATGAGAGAAAAGAGAGGATGAGCGCCTTGAGATCCATTAGAGGAGTCCCTTCTCCAGCTGTAGTCTCTAGAGCTAGGCAGCATGTTTGTCGTACCACCTATAGGCCTAGATTTGTAGAGAATTATGTAGACTCTTTTGGTGGGTCTAGGCAGCATGTTGGATTAGGATATCGTGAGGAGAGACCACGGGTAGCACCTAGACAGGGGGAGTATCGATCTTTTGGTAGGTCGTTTCGGAGAGGTCTAGGTGGTTCTCATGTGCATCCTTATGGTTTTATTCCTGATCATATTTCTGCTATTTCTACTGCTGCTCCCAGGCATCGTGCTTCTCAGTACTGGATTCCTAGATCATTTATCACTAACCCCAGTACTGAGGCACGGATGTTTTCTGATTGTGCTTTTTAGGTCCGTCGTGCGAGGAAGGAGGACATATGGCTTGTTGACTCGGTGTTCTCGACATATGACCGAGAGATTCTAGATGGTTCTCCTCCTCACACGTGCATCCAAACAGCGAATTGATTACCTTTGGGGATGCTTCTCACGGGACCGTATTTGCAAAGGCACCGTGCGCGTCAACGACAAGTTCATGCTTAAAGACGTCGCTTTGGTAAGTAAGCTGAGATATAATCTTCTATCTGTTTCTCAGCTGCTTGATGAGGGTCTAGAAGTGAGGTTTAAAAGTGGAGAGTGTAGTGTTCTAGATTCCTCGGGTGAGCTTATTTTTAAGATCTCCATATTTGAGAAGATCTTTTGTGCAAATTTCAGTATCTCTTCAGCTTCCAGTCCTAGGTGTCTTGTTGCCTCTGATTCTCATGATCTTGTTTTGTGGCATTGTAGACTTGGGCATATAGGTTTTGATCATTTGTCTAGAGTCAGTTGCAAGGACTTGATTAGAGGTTTGCCTAGGCTGAAGGCTGTTAGAGATCTTGTGTGCTCTATCTGTAGACATGGTAAGATGGTGTGCGCTTCCCACCCACCTCTTACCTTGGTAATGGTGATGGACGGGGCGGCCTTCTTCACTTAGACAGTTGGTCCTTCTAGAGTTCATCGGTGGTGGGAAATGGTATGTCCTTGGTGGTTGTGGATGATTACTCCAGGTATTCATGGGTTTATTTTCTCGCTTCTAAGGATGAAGCATTTGGATTCTTTAGAGATTTGGTCCTTAGAATTGCTGTTGATATTCCTGGAGCTTTGAGAGCCATTAGGAGTGACAATGGGACAGAATTCAAGAATTCTTCTTTTTCTACCTTCTGCACTGATAAGGGAATTGAGCATCAGTTTTCCTCTCCTAGAGTTCCCCAGCATAATGGTGTTGTAGAAAGGAAGAACAGAACCCTTGTAGAGATGGCTCGGACCATGTTAGATGAGCATTCTACTCTTAGGAGATTTTGGGCTGCGGCGATCTCTACTGCTTGTTATATCTTCAATAGGGTTTTCTTGAGATCTGTGGTTGGGAAGACCTCTTATGAGCTTAGATTTGGTCATTCTCCCAAAGTCTCTCATTTCAAGATTTTTGGTTGCAAGTGCTTCATTCTTAAACATGGCAACCTTGATAAATTTGAGTCTAGATGTTTTGATGGCATATTTCTTGGTTATCCTGCTCATTCTCGTGGCTATCGTGTTTTTAATGTTGACACTAACAAAATTGTTGAGACTTGCGAAGTCACTTTTGATGAGGCTAGTCCTGGTACTAGACCCGATGCTACTGGTACACAGGACCCTGAAATTCAAGGAAGCATCTTCGTCGATGATGACTCTGAGGATGAGGAACCGAACCATCCTCCAGCTACCTCTGAGAGGGGTGGAGAGCCTGCTACTACTACTCCAATTTCAGCTGAGCAGCCTCCTCCTATCCTCACAGACGATCTGAGTGGCTCTGTTCCTACCTCGACAACTCATGGGGTAGAGGTCACTTCTGCACTAGGAGCACCTCTTCACATTCAGCGGCAACATCCACCGAAAGCGGATGATTGGGGATCTTCAAGAGTGAGTCACTCGCTCTGTGTTTATTTCTCCCGATTCTCATGCACATTCGCTTTTGTCGCTTCTTTTGAACCCCGAGATATCACCCATGCTTTATCTGATGCCTCTTGGGTCAATGCCATGCATGAAGAGCTTGAAAATTTCGAAAGAAACAAAGTCTGGACTTTAGTTGAGCGTCCTTCTGATTCTCATGTTATTGGAACAAAATGGGTTTTTAAAAATAAGCAAAGTGAGGATGGGTTGGTTGTTCGCAATAAGGCTAGACTCGTAGCTCAAGGTTATTCCTGTAGAGGCTTAGACTTTGAAGAGACCTTTGCTCCAGTAGCTAGATTGGAGGCCATTCGCATTCTTTTAGCATTTGCAACATCTAAGGGTTTCAAGCTTTTTCAAATGGATGTTAAAAGTGCTTTCTTGAATGGTTTCATAGAAGAAGAGGTCTTTGTCAAGCAACCTCCTGGTTTTGAAAATCAAAAATTCCCAAACCATGTTTTTAAACTCTCTAAAGCCCTGTATGGATTGAAACAAGCTCCTAGAGCTTGGTATGACAGACTTAAGAGTTTCTTGCTTGAAAATGATTTCAAAATGGGAATGGTTGATAAAACCTTGTTCACTCTCAGGCATGGCAGTGATTTCTTGTAGGTTCAGATTTATGTGGATGATATTATATTCGGTGGTTCTTCTCAAGCTTTGGTGTCCAGATTTTCAGATTCGATGAGCAGTGAGTTTGAGATGAGCATGATGGGAGAGCAACTGAAAGAAGGCACCTTCGTTCACCAGAGTAAGTATACAAAGGACCTTCTTCGGCGCTTCAATATGGGAAGCAGTAGGCCAATGTCTACTCCCATCGCTACAACCACCGTGCTGGACCCTGATGAGGATGGAGAGTCCATGGACCAGAAGGAATACCGCAGTATGATTGGCTCCCTCCTCTATTGTCGGGACCCAAATATGCAAATCTGGACCCTCTGTGTATTCTGCACTAGTCCAGGATCACGCTAGTGCACACAGTGTCAACATTGATGAAATATCACATCCATACAACAAATATAAGAATAAACGAGTACCTTTAAATAACAAATAACTGTTGGGACCTTACGGTCGAGTTTTACATTTATTAAGCCATGCAAGGCTGACAATAAAGAATAAAGCTCGCAATGAAGCGAAATAAACTCGGTGGCTCCATCAATTACCACAAGCAATCGATGGGATCAAGACCCTAACGCTCAACCTTCGAGAATTCTTCTTCAAAAGCAAAGCACGACTCCTCCACTACATTGATTTATTTAGCAAGAGTGAGTACACACCGTACTCGCAAGTCATACCACAGAATGCAATTTATAGATGATGGCTTATTCCAAAGGAATGGCTTCTGTGGTTATTTTGCAGAAATGCAACATTTGCAATTGAATACAAATAATGGATTAAAAGCATAATTCAAAACAAATAGACAATAATAAGTTAACAATTGATTTCACAAAAGACACACAGTCTAATCAAGTTCTTTCACACATTTGCACAAGTTATCTCACACGGTGACCCTTCCCAATTGTTTTCGAAATCTACCCTCGTGTGAAATTCCGAGCATGTCCATAACCGAGGACGCGGCTATTCGAATAGATTGATTAAAACTCTGTAGAGGTTGTACACTTTACCCACACGATACAATCAGTGTAGCGATCACTGACCATAACAAAACCTTTCAGAAACTTTATCTCAAACAATGACACTCCTGGTGTGCTTTCTGTCAGTCAATTTGTACACACGACCCTTGGAACGACACACACCATTGGACAAGGATGCACGTGAACCGTCCGCGATGTGACATATCACACCTCCAAACCCATCACACGCCTTAAATACAACTGAGTTGTCAATGTCAAGACTCCATAACTTACTAAGTCAGGCCCGGCCCATACTAGGCATGTGGTCGTGCAAAGAAGGCCAGATTCAATGGCGCACAAAGTTAAGTCCTTAATTGACCAAGGCAAGACTTCCTGTTTTAACCCAAATCACAAAGTTTATAGCACACAGCTCCACCGTTCACACAGAATCCACCACTAGCCTCAGTCTAAATCTTTTCCCACCTTGTTGATTAAGTGCAACACATGCCATCAACGAGTAATAGCACACAGCACACACAGTTTCTTCACACAGTTCCATAATCACTTAGTCAAGTTTATAATTGCAACTCTCACATGAATTGATGACTCGTGGCATGGCTAAGCAGTCTAATCGTATCTAACCAACCCACGTTGGTGCTACGATAATACCAACTAATAATTAACCAACCTAGGGTGACAAAAGATCATGGCATACAATAGACAATGTGGCATAACAATTTGGATTAATAACTATCCCAAAAGCATTTAAATAAATACTTGAAATAGAATGCAATACATTGAAACAAAGTATTTTGAAAACTGGGTTCAATATGATCAAAGGTATAACTTGCCTTGGAATAGATCTAGATATTGGTCTTGGTCTTGAGGTGCTCCTTCTTCTGCAAAATTCCCTGAAGTATCGACGTCTACTCGCAAACGAGACAAAAGAAACAAAACAAATAAATAATAGAGGCAAAACAAACTCCAAAAATCAAATAAAATTCACCATTAAATAGATCTTAATTTTATATGAATTTACAAATTTGAATGGGCTCAATTGGACTTCGGATGCAAAAGATATGGGCTTTGGAAGATTTGAAAATCAATTAAACCCTAATTTGGATTTTCTCGAATTTCCCGAATTATTTTTATAAAGGAAAATCAGATTATTGCGCAATGCTTGCGTCAGCCGAGAATTTCTGGAAAAAGAATTAAATTTAAAATAAAATCTGACGCGGCGCGGCTCACGGTGGACCAAATCCACCAAGCCTCTGGATCCGGGTCGGGCTGAGGTGGCGCACCCACGCGCGGGTGGCACTGACGCGGTGCCAACAAGGCTGACACGCACGCCACGTGGGCCGAGGTGGGGCCGACGCGGCCGCCACATCGGATCGGCGGGCGATGGCTCGGTAACCAATGGCAACAGCGAACGGCGGCTTCGCCGACGGTGAGTGGTACCAACGTGTAGAGGAGGTTAATGCGCACACATGGGCTTTGGTTTGAGCACACAGGGTTGCGGAGATGGCCCGGCGAGGAAGAAGCGGCGGAGAAACCGGTTTTGTCGAGACGGACGCTCGGCGATGCTCGGCGACGAGGAGGTGCGCGACGAGGTAGCTCGAGACTTGCCGATCACAGCGGTGCAATCGGTGGAGCAAGAGCGGCGATGACGGCGCAAACCACCGGAGAAGAAGCTCACGAAAATCCTAAAGCTTGAAATGCGGCGGCGCTAGAGCGTCGGGCGGCGAGTGGCGGCTAAGGGTTGCGGAGGTCCAGCGGTGCTAAGGGGTACTTATAGGCTCGGAGGCGTCGAGATTTGAAACCCCAATTCGGGTCCAAAGCAGTAGGGTTTGAATTCCAAGATTTTCGGAGATTGAAACCGATTCGGGTTTGATTTGGTTTGGAACGGATATGGAATAACAGGAGACACGTTTTGGTGGGTCGGCTCAAGAAATCGCGAGAGAATCGCCGTTGTAAATGCGGGGTGAAGCTCTCGGTAATGGCGGCAAAGACGACGCACGCCACTGAGGAGGAAGAAGACCGCGGAGGCGGCGACTCGATCGCGGGCCCATCGTCACGAGAGCGAGAAAGCGCGGCTTGCGAAGCGGCGGCAGCCGTGCGATGGCGATCCAACGGTTGAAAGCGAACGCGAGCGAAAATTGAAATTTGTGTGATGGAATAGTGTTGGGCTTGGCCCAAACCTTCGTTCAAGGATTTAAAATAGGTTTTTCTTTTTAATAAATCCAGAAAATACAAATAGCTAATAGAAAATAGCAAATGTCTTTGGAAAAATTCCAGAAAATTCTATAAAATATATCCAAGCATATAGAGTCTAAATAAAATAATTTTGGCAATTGTTGATATTGGAATTAAGCACATTAAATCAATTTGTTCTAAAAGTCCAATTTAAGCTTTTTAAGTTAATATTCAAATAAATCCAAATGATGAATTTTCTTGCTACCAATATTTAAAAGATTTTTAAAGCTCTGAAAATTGGGATGTTACAAACCTCCCCCCCTTAAACGAATCTCGACCCCGAGATTTCGGCTAGCTAGAGAAAAGGCTAGGGAACTCGGCTTTCAGCTCATCTTCACGTTCCCACGTTGCTTCTCCTTCTGAGTGGTTACTCCACTGGACTTTGCGTAACGACGGTTTTGCTTACAGTGCGGCGCTCTGCGACATCAAAATCTGACAGTTGTTCTTTGTGCGTGAGATCTTCCTTGATTCAATTGACTCCAACAGGGTCTGCTCTTCTGGCACACGAAGACACTTCTTCAGTTGAGAGACATGAAAGACATCATGCACTCCTGCTAACGACTGCGATAGCTCCAACTGGTACGCAACTTCTCCACGGCGTTCCAAAACCTTGAATGGACCCACATATCTAGGAGCAAGCTTCCCTTTGGTGTGGAATCTCTTAACACCTCTGAGCGGAGTAACTCGAAGATACACAAAATCTTCTGGTTCAAAGCTAAGGTCACGACGACGATTATCGGCATAACTCTTTTGCCTGGACTGGGCTATCTTTAACCTCTCTCTGATCATAGCAACTTGTTCTTCGGCTTCCTGAATAATATCTGGCCCGAACACTACACGTTCAGCTGTCTCTGACCAATTTAATGGAGTTCTGCAGGCACGACCATACAAAGCTTCAAATGGTGACATTTGCAAACTGGCTTGATAACTGTTGTTGTACGAGAATTCTGCATACGGCAAACTCTTATCCCAACTGGTAGCATTAGCTAAGGCACAGGCTCTCAACATATCTTCTAATATCTGGTTGACTCTTTCGATGTCCATCCATGCGTGGATGATAAGCGATCTTGAAATTCAGATGAGTTCCCAGGGCTTCATGTAGACTCTGCCAGAAACGAGAGGTGAATTGAGATCCTCGATCTGACACTATCTTCTTAGGCACACCGTGCAGACTGACAATTTTTGACATGTACAACTCCGCCAAGCGGTCTCCTGAATAAGTGGTTTTGACTGGCAAGAAATGGGCAACCTTAGTCAAACGATCCACTATTACCCAAATCGAATCATAACCTGATTGAGTCTTGGGTAGACCGGTAATAAAATCCATACCGATTTCTTCCCACTTCCATTCTGGTATCTTCAGCGGTTGTAGCAATCCTGCTGGTCTTTGATGTTCGGCCTTTACTTTCTGACACACGTCGCATAAGGCAACGAACTCTGCGACGTCTCGCTTTAAGTTTGGCCACCAAAACTTATTCTTAACATCCTGATACATCTTAGTACTTCCAGGGTGAATCGAATACTTTGAGTCATGGGCTTCCTTCAGAATCAGTTGTCTTAAACCATCAATATCCGGTACACAGATACGTCCATTGATCCACAGTATATCCTGATCATCCACGGTGAAGTCTTTAAATTTTCCTTCTGCCATCTTCTTCTTGAGGTCGGCAAACTCAGAATCCTTGGGTTGCACTTCACGAATCTGTTTCTCCAGAGTAGATTGCACTTCTAGGCTGGCCACAAATCCTTCCGGAACTACTTCTAGCTGTAGCTTCTGGAATTCCTCCTGAAGTTCTGAACACAACTCTTTTGCTTCGAGCATTGCGGTAGCTCTTACGACTCGGTGCATCTGCAACTACATTGGCCTTACGGGATGGTAATGGATTCCAAGATTATAATCCTTTATTAATTCCAACCATCTTCTCTGTCTCATGTTCAAATCGGTGAGTGAATATGTACTTCGTGCTCTTATGATCTGTAGACTTCACACGACACCGATGAGATAATGACGCTAAATCTTCAAAGCATGCACTACTGACTAGTTCCAAATCATGGGTATGATAGTTCTCTTCATGAGGCCTTAATTGCCTTGGCGCATAAGCGGCGACTCTTCCTTCTTGCATAAGGACACATCCTAATCCTTGACGCGAAGCATCACAATAGATATCAAAATCCTTGCGATATCAAGCAAAACTAGCATCGGGTGAAGTCAAACGTTTCTTCAATTCTTGAAAACTTTCTTCACAAGCTGGGGTCCAAATAAACTTCTTCTCTTTCTTCAACAATTGCGTAAGAGGCTTAGCAATCGTTGAGAATCCTTCAATGAAACGACGATAATATCCTGCCATTCCCAGAAACTACAATTTGGGTAACCGTCTTGGGTGCTCCCAATTCATTCTGACTTTAACCTTTCCGGTCATTGCTACTCCTTGGTGTCATTACATGACCGAGGAAATCAACTTTCTTCTTCCAAAAGTCACACTTGCTGAACTTGGCATACAACTGATGTTCTCTGAGCTTCTCTAGGATTAATCTCAAATGTTCTGCATGCTCTTCTTCTGACTTTGAGTATACCAAAATATCATCAATGAATACTACCACAAACTTATCCAAGTATTCCATGAATACTTTGTTCATCATGTTCATGAAATAGGTAGGGGCATTAGTCAATCCAAAAGACATGACTAGAAATTCATAATGTCCATACCGGGTTGAGAAAGCGGTCTTTGGTATATCTTTAGGACAAATCTTCAACTGATGATAACCTTGATCGCAGATGGATCTTGGAGAATATTCGGCTCCTTTCATCCAGTTGAACAAATCATCTATTACGGGCAATAGGTACTTGTTCTTGATGGTGACCGTTGAGAGAGCGATAATCGATACACATTCTCATACTTCCATCTTTCTTCTTGACAAACAAAGCTGGCGCTCCCCATGGCGGCGAACTAGGTCTTACAAAACCTTTCTCGATAGTTCTTCTATACGCTTCTTCATTTCCACAAGTTCATCGGTGGCATCCGATAGGGTCTCTTGAAATTGGTCTTTGTTCCTCGCACTAGATCGATGACAAACTCAATGTCACGGTCCGGTGGCATTCCTGGTAATTCTTCTGGAAATACATCTGGGTAATCTCTGACTACAGGTACGTCTTCCAAAGAAACTATCTTCAAACTGTTGACTACCAAATGTCCATCACGTACTGAGGTGGCTAGAAATTCTACTTTCTTTCCTGTGGTATCCTCAATTGTCACGGCTCTTCGGCCACAATCTAGCACTGCTTTATGTTTGGATAACCAATCCATACCAAGGATGACATCTATAGTCTGAGTGTCTAGAACTATTAGGTTGGCTAGAAACTCAACTCCAGCTATGAGTAGCCTAGCTCCTAAACATCCAACTTTAGAACTTAGCTCTGCTCCAGGCGACTGGACTAACAGAGTATGCTTAAGTTCCATAACTTTCAAATTATTCTTGGTTGCAAAAATTCCAGATACAAACGAATGCGAAGCTCCAGAATCAAACAGAAGCGATCAGTCTTGAATTTACTAGAAACTTACCCAGTACAACGTCAGGTGCTTCTTGGGCTCCTTCTAGAGTGACGTGGTTGACACGGCCTCTGACCACTGATGGCGGTGCTCCTCCGGATTGACCGGTAGCTTGAGAAGTTCCTTGATGGTTGCCTTGTATTGGCGTCTTGGCTGGTGTATTCCCAAGGTTGAAGCGTACTGAAGTGATAGTACCATTCTGCGGACATCGGTTGGCGAAATGCCCTGGTGGCGGCGTGTAAAGCAAACTCGGTTGTTCTCGCGGGTTGCTTCTTGGATTGGGGTTGGTAGTGCGGGATTGCGGAAGTTACGAGCAATCGGGCGAGTCTTGAAGTTGGTGCGGGTGGTGCGCGAATTCGTGGTGGAAAACGGCTAAACTGCGGTGGAATCATTCTTGCCCTCAGCTGGGGTTGGTGACTTCCTTGCTGAGCCATTCTGCGCTTACGATGATCTTCCAATTCCTTGCGCTTATCCTCTAGAATCAAAACCTTGTTGATCAACTCTTGAAAATCAGGAAAGGTGTGGGAGATCAAGTTGACTTGAAGTCCGGTGTTCAATCCTTTCAGAAAACGACTCTGACGAGCCTTGTCAGTGGCGACATCTTCTGCGACATATCGAGCAAGTTGAGAGAACTTGTTGAGGTAATCGATCATCGACATTCCTCCTTGCTTGAGAGCACGAATTCATCCTTCTTTAGATCCATGATTCCTACGGTACATGATATCGGGCGGAAATTGTGAACTCTTCCCAAGTAATGTCTTGCGGCGTTCCATGCATTTGCACAAAAGTTTTCCACCATTCGGCGGCAATGCCTTCCATCCGTGTGAGGCGTCTGAGAACTTTCTCATGATCGCTGCATTGAGTGATCAGCAGTTTCCTCTCAATGACACGAAGCCAATCATCAGCTTCTACTGGTGAGACATGTCCAGAAAAGGTTGGTGGACGGGTCCTCATAAACTCCGCCAACTTGGATGATCCATTATGACCATGAGCAACTGGGGTTCCATTGTGATGCTGATTGTTGTTGCTCTGGTTATTCATAGCTTGCATCTGATTCATCATGGTGTACATCGGTGGTCAGTATCATGAATGCTCCAAAATTCTACAGATCGACTGAAGGTGCTTGTGGTGGAATTGCTTCTCCGGGGATTTGCTCCCGTGTAACATCCCAAATTTCAGAGCTTTAAAAATCTTTTAAATATTGGTAGCAAGAGAATTTACCATTTGGATTATTTGAATATTAATTTAAAAAGCTTAAATTGGACTTTTAGAACAAATTGATTTAATGTGCTTAATCCCAATATCAACAATTGTCAAAATTATTTTATTTAGATTCTATATGCTTGGATATATTTTATATAATTTTCTGGAATTTTTCCAAAGTCATTTGCTATTTTCTATTAGCCATTTGTATTTTGGGACTTATTTAAAAGAAAAATCAAATTAAAACCCTCTGAGCAGATGTTGGGCGAAGCCCAACACTATTTCCGTTCCATAACCCATTCCCGCCTTGCGCCTTGGATCGTCGCCGCGTGGCCTTCCTCGCAAATCCGGTAGCTCCTGCGCTCATCCCTCACGCTCTCTACCGTCGGATACCCATCGCTTGGCGCACCGCTCACCTCGCTCTCTCTCTTTGGTGGCCCCGATGGCTTGTGCGCGCGCCATTTGCTTCCAGCGACCCGGTGGCCCCGCCTCGCCACGTCATCGTCGTCTCCTCGGGGACTCTCCCGCGCCCGACTCAGCCCTCACGCCGCCGCCGCCTTCTCTCCGGATATCTCTCCACGGGGGCTATAAAGGGCGCCTCTGTGCCAACCTCTTCGCCCGACCTCCTCCACCAAACCTAAAGCGCGCCTGGCCGTCTTCGTTTGGCGCATTGCCGAAGGTTCGCCGCCGCCGCAACCTCTTCGCCGGATTCCGCCGCCTCGGACCTTCGTTGTCCGTGCCGCCACCGCCTCGTGATCGCAACAACGGAGCTACTTGGTGCCGCCGTCGCGCCGCGAGGGCGCCTCCACGCTGTTCTTGGGACCGTCAGACAACGGGCTCTCGCCGCCGCCACCTTCTTCGCCCGCCGCCGGTGAGCCGTTGTCGCTGAGCTCCGCCGTCACCTCCGAGAGCTTCGCCCCCTTGGTAACCCGTTTTGGGCTTGCCAATGAAGTCGCCGCCGACGCCGGTGAGCCCTCGGTCCCGAGCCGCCGCCGCCGGCCGTCGTCGTCGGCGACCACGCCGGTTCCGTCACCTCTGGCGCTTGCGTGTCACTGCGTGGCGACCACATGGCGTCGCGTGGCCCGATCCACCGGCTCCCGGATCCTCGGCTCGGTGGATTTGGTCCACCGTGGGCGAACCAGCACGATGGGGCCCACTGTCGATTTTCTATTTAAATTTAATTCTTTTTCCGGAAATTCTCGGCTGACGTAAGCATTGCGCAATAATCCGAATTTCCTTTATAAAAATAATTCGGGAAATTCGAGAAAATCCAAATTAGGGTTTAATTGATTTTCCAATCTTCCAAAGCCCATATCTTTTGCATCCGAAGTCCAATTGAGCCCATTCAAATTTGTAAATTCGTATAAAATTAAGATCTATTTAATGGTGAATTTTATTTAATTTTTGGAGTTTGTTTTGCCTCTGTTATTTATTTGTTTTATTTCTTTTGTCTCGTTTGCAGTAGGCGTCGATACTTGGGAATTTTGCAGAAGAAGGAGCACCTCAAGACCAAGACCAATATCTAGATCTATTCCAAGGCAAGTTATACCTTTGATCATTTTGAACCCAATTTTCAAAATACTTTGTTTCAATGTATTGCATTCTATTTCAAGTATTTATTTAAATGCTTTTGGGTATAGTTATTAATCCAAATTGTTATGCCACCTTGTCTATTGTATGTCATGATCTTTTGTCACCCTAGGTTGATTAATTATTAGTTGGTATTATTGTAGCACCAACGTGGGTTGGTTAGATACGATTAGACTGCTTAGCCATGCCACGAGTCATCATTTCATGTGAGAGTTGCAATTATAAACTTGACTAAGTGATTATGGGCGTGTGATGAATCATGTGTGTCTTTGTGTGCTATTACTCGTTGATGGCATGTGTTGCACTTAATCAACGAGGTGGGAAAAGATTTAGGCGAGGCAAGTGGTGGATTCTGTGTGAATGGTGGGTGTGTGCTTATTAAACTTTGTGATTTGGGTTAAAGCTGGAAGTCTTGCCTTGGTCAATTAAGGACTTAACTTTGTGCGCCATTGGCTGGGCCTTCATGCGACCACATGCCTAGTATGAAATTTGGGCGACTTAGTAAGTTATGGAGTCTTGACATTGACAACTCAGGTTGTATTTAAGCATATGTGATGAAATTTGGAGGTGTGATATGTCACATCATGGGATGATTCGTTGCATCCTCGTCCAATGGTGTGTGTCGTTCCAAAGGTTGTGTGTACAAATTGACTGACGATAAAGCACACCAGAGTGTCATTGTTTGAGATGAAGTCTCGAAAGGTTTTGTTGTGATCAACTCGATCAGGTTGGTTTCATCGTGTGGGTAAAGTGTACAACCTCTGCAGAGTGTTAAACCAATCTATTCGAATAGCAGCGTCCTCGGTTATGGACATGCTAAGAATTTCACACGAGGGTAGATTTTTATAAAACAATTGGGAAGGGTCATTGTGTGAGATAACTTGTTCAATTTGTGTGAAAGAACTTGATTAGACTATGTGTACTTTGTGAAATCAATTGTTAACTTATTATTGTCTATTTGTTTTGAATTATGCTTTCAATCTATTATATGTATTCAATTGCAAATGTTGCATTTACGCAAAATAACCACGAAGCCATTTCTTTGGAATAAGCCATCATGTATAAATGCATTACGTGGTATGACTTGCGATGCAGTGTGTACTCACTCTTGCTAAACAAATCAACGAAGTGGAGGAGTCGTCTTTGCTTTTGAAGAAGAGTTCTCGAAGGTTGAGCGTTAGGGTCTTGATCGATCGATTTGTTCGTGGTAAATTGATGGGAGCCACGGAGTTTATTTCATTTCCGCTGCAGTTTATTTCTTTATTGTCAGCCTTGCATGGCTTAATAAATGTAACACTCGACCATAAGGTCCCAACAGTTATTTGTTATTTAAAGTACTCGTTTATTCTTATATTCGTTGTATGGATGTGATATTTCATCAATGTTGACACTGTGTGCACTAGCGTGATCCTGGACTAGTGCAGAATACACAGAGGGTCTAGATTTGCATATTTGGGTCCCGACATCCCGTCCTTCTGACACTGGAGTATCAGAACCACTTGCAGCAGCTTGACGAGTCTGAACCATCTGGTGAATCTCCAGGGGTTAGATAAGGTAGCAAGCACAAAACAAGGTGTAGCACTAATCGGGGTAGGTAAAACCCAACAACATATTTTAAGAAAGCTCAACTGAAACTCTTATATTGATTAAGATAATAGTATGGCTTGCAACAATGCCTAAGGGCCTTTGCAGCTCATACTTGCACACAAGAAAATAAGGACGAACCTAAGCACACAAAACTACCGCCTAAAGGGCGACTCAAGACATAAAACTGGCTAAGCCTGAAACAACTCGAACAGACTACTCGATCAAATAGCCTCCGCAGCCTTGACGGTGCTCCCTTTCTTGTAGACTCGAAAGTGGTGGCATCCTCGCAAGCCCGATCCCGATGTCCCGGGATGGTGCAATAGGAGCAGTGTCCTCGGTGCAGTCTTCTTTGGTGCTTCTGGCTCTACTGCCTCTGCTGGCTCTTCTGGTTCAGCCGGTCCATCAGCTTCTTCTGGGTCTTCCTCTTCAGTGTCTTCTTCGTGATCGTATCGTCCATAAAGAGTTTCTTCTAATATGGTGATCCTTTCTTCAGCTCTCTGAAGAGTCTCATAGGTACACTCCAGCTCTGTGGCGCCTAACTCCAACGATTCTTCTGAGCGCCGGAATCGGGCAAGATGCACCACGGTGGCGTTGTCTTCTCCTCCGTGAGCGGAAAACATGCAGCAAGATCCACGTCTAAGTGCGGGGATGATAACGAAGCTCGTGTCACGAAGCTCTCGAGTAAATGTTGCAGATCCTCGGGATGGCAAGCGCGAAGACTCTGGATTGCTTCAATCCAAATACTCCTTCGAGATGAGATGTTCGATGGTTTGCTTGCCTTGGTGTTACGCTGGCGTGAGCGGTCAAATGGCGAGATCACTCTACGATCTCTACCGTTCACAATCCAAGCATTGCCACGGTACAATGGACGATCGAACCCTCCAAGTACTTGTAGCAACTTCCAAAGCTCGCGGCAAGTCCTCCTTGCGCTCTCCATAACTCAAGGCGAGGCATCTGTCAAGATGAAAACAATTTTAAAGCAATGGGAGAGAAAGAATTTTGAGAGTTGAGTCAAGAGAGACATGAGATGAGTTAAAGAGTTCAATTAATCTTGCAAGTTAATATTTGCTTTAGAAAATAGTTTTGGACTCACTAAGAACGGCCAATCTAACTAAGGTCAAGACCTACAGTCAGTATGGCTCTGATACCACCTCTGTCGGGACCCAAATATGCAAATCTGGACCCTCTGTGTATTCTGCACTAGTCCAGGATCACGCTAGTGCACACAGTGTCAACATTGATGAAATATCACATCCATACAACAAATATAAGAATAAACGAGTACCTTTAAATAACAAATAACTGTTGGGACCTTACGGTCGAGTTTTACATTTATTAAGCCATGCAAGGCTGACAATAAAGAATAAACTGCAGCGGAAACGAAATAAACTCCGGTGGCTCCCATCAATTTACCACAAGCAACTGACTGGGATCAAGACCCTAACGCTCAACCTTCGTAGAATTCTTCTTCAAAAGCAGGCGACGACTCCTCCACTTCTGTTGATTTATTTAGCAAGAGTGAGTACACACCGTACTCGCAAGTCATACCACAGAATGCAATTTATAGATGATGGCTTATTCCAAAGGAATGGCTTCTGTGGTTATTTTGCAGAAATACAACATTTGCAATTGAATACAAATAATAGATTAAAAGCATAATTCAAAACAAATAGACAACAATAAGTTAACAATTGATTTCACAAAATACACACAGTCTAATCAAGTTCTTTCACACAGCTGCACAAGTTATCTCACACAGCTGACCCTTCCCAATTGTTTTATGGAAATCTACCCTCGTGTGAAATTCCGAGCATGTCCATAACCGAGGACTTGATTTATTCGAATAGATTGATTAAAACTCTGCAGAGGTTGTACACTTTACCACACGATACAATCGAAGTAGCGATCACCGACCATAACAAAACCTTTGAAACTTTATCTCAAACAATGACACTCTGGTGTGCTTTATCTCAGTCAATTTGTACACACGACCCTTGGAACGACACACACCATTGGACAGGATGCAATGAACCGTCCCGCGATGTGACATATCACACCTCCGACCCATCACATGCCTTAAATACAACTGAGTTGTCAATGTCAAGACTCCATAACTTACTAAGTCAGGCCCAGCCCATACTAGGCATGTGGTCGTACAGTAAGGCCCAGTTCAATGGCGCACAAAGTTAAGTCCTTAATTGACCAAGGTAAGACTTCCTGTTTTAACCCAAATCACAAAGTTTATAGCACACAGCTCCACCGTTCACACAGAATCCACCACTTGCCTCAGTCTAAATCTTTTCCCACCTCGTTGATTAAGTGCAACACATGCCATCAACGAGTAATAGCACACAAAGACACACAGTTTCATCACACAGTTCCATAATCACTTAGTCAAGTTTATAATTGCAACTCTCACATGAATTGATGACTCGTGGCATGGCTAAGCAGTCTAATCGTATCTAACCAACCCACGTTGGTGCTACGATAATACCAACTAATAATTAACCAACCTAGGGTGACAAAAGATCATGGCATACAATAGACAATGTGGCATAACAATTTGGATTAATAACTATCCCAAAAGCATTTAAATAAATACTTGAAATAGAATGCAATACATTGAAACAAAGTATTTTGGCTGGGTTCAATATGATCAAAGGTATAACTTGCCTTGGAATAGATCTAGATATTGGTCTTGGTCTTGAGGTGCTCCTTCTTCTGCAAAATTCCCCGAAGTATCGACGTCTACTCGCAAACGAGACAAAAGAAACAAAACAAATAAATAACAGAGGCAAAACAAACTCCAAAAATCAAATAAAATTCACCATTAAATAGATCTTAATTTTATATGAATTTACAAATTTGAATGGGCTCAATTGGACTTCGGATGCAAAAGATATGGGCTTTGGAAGATTTGAAAATCAATTAAACCCTAATTTGGATTTTCTCGAATTTCCCGAATTATTTTATAAAGGAAAATCAGATTATTGCGCAATGCTTGCGACGGTAGAAATTCTGGAAAAGAATTAAATTTAAAATAAAATCGGCAGGTGGGACCCATCGTCGGTGCACAACTCACAGTGGACCAAATCCACCAAGCCTCCGATCCGGTCAGCCGAGGTGGCGCACCCACGCGCGGGTGGCACTGACGCGGCGCCAACAAGGCTGACACGCACGCGCCGTGGGTGAGGTGGGCCGACGCGGCCGCCACATCGATCGACGGCGATGGCTCGGGAACAATCGGCACGCGAGCGAGCGGCGACTTCGCCGACGGTGAGTGGTACCAACGATGTAGAGGAGGTTAATGCGCACACATGGGCACGGTTTGAGCACAGGGTTGCGGAGATGGCCGTGGCGAGGAAGAAGCGGCGGAGAGAACCTTTGGTTTTGTCGGACGGACGCCCGTGATGCTCGGCGACGAGGAGGTGCGCACGAGGTAGCTCGAGACTTGTCGATCACAGTCGGTCGGTGGAGCAAGAGGCGGCGATGACGGCGGCGCAAACCACCGGAGAAGAAGCTCGGCGAAAACCCTAAAGCTTGAAATGCGGCGGCGCTAGGCGATCAGGCGGCGAGAGCGGCTAAGGGTTGCGGAGGTCCAGCGGTGCTAAGGGGGTACTTATAGGCTCGAGAGGCCGAGATTTGAAACCCCAATTCGGGTCCAAAGCAATAGGTTTTTGAATTCTAAGATTTTCGGAGATTGAAACCGAATCGGGTTTGATTTGGTTTGGAACGGATATGGAATAACCAGGAGACACGCTTTAAGTGGGGTCGGCTCAAGAAATCGTGAGAGAATCGCCGTTGTCGTGCACGGAGTGAAGCTCTCGGTAATGGCGGCGAGACGCACGCCGCGAGGAGGAAGAAGACCCGCGGAGACGACGACTCGATCGCGGGCCCACCGGTCGGGTCGCGAGTGAGAAAAGCGCGGTGGCGAAGCGGCAGCCGTGCGATGGCGATCCAACGGTTGAAAGCGAACGGGAAGGAATATTTGGCGCTTGTGATGAAATAGTGTTGGGCTTCGCCAAAGATCGTTCAAGGATTTAAAATAGGTTTTCTTTTAATAAATCCGAAAATACAAATAGCTAATAGAAAATAGCAAATATCTTTGGAAAAATTCGAGAAAATTCTATAAAATATATCCAAGCATATAGAGTCTAAATAAAATAATTTTGGCAATTGTTGATATTGGAATTAAGCACATTAAATCAATTTGTTCTAAAAGTCCAATTTAAGCTTTTAAGTTAATATTCAAATAAATCCAAATGATGAATTTTCTTGCTACCAATATTTAAAAGATTTTTAAAGCTCTGAAAATTGGGATGTTACATCTATCTCACAGCGTCGAGGCCGGACATACAATTTGCCGTATGTGCGTGCGCCGCTTCGAGCTTCCTCGTGCTTCTCATCGTCAAAGACGTCGTATCTTGGTATCTTCAAGATACTCTTGACTTTGAACTCGGTATTCTTCTTCTTCGCTCTCTCAATTCGAGCATTTTCGATCTTGATTTTATGGGTGTAGAGTGGATAGGAAGAGTACTTACGGCACTTGTCATTTCTTAGGCACATCTCTTGTTTCTTGGTCTTCTAGAAGCAGGTCTTGGTTGCCTGATCCACACCGAGGCGAGTATGTAGCTGCGCCGATGGTCGCTCTCGTGTTCTCTGGATTTTATCCACGCTGCGGGACTATGGGTTATCCTTGAGAAGTGTTCCTCTTTTCTGTGATAACACTTCTGCAATTAATATTGCCAAAAACCCAGTGCAACATTCCAGGACTAAACACATTGATATTTGATTTCATTTTCTGAGAGACCATGTTGAGAAGGGTGATGTTGTGCTCCACTTTGTAGAGTCAGAACAACAGCTTGCAGATATTTTTACTAAAGCTCTTGATTCTTCTCGTTTTGCTGCTTTGCGGGGAGAGTTAGGAGTTATTAGTCCTATTGGGCTGTTTTGAGGGGGAATTTGCTCTTTTTGCATTCATTGTATCATAATGCATGTTTCATTTCAATTGTCTTGCATTGTATAATAAACTGTGTGGAGCTTTGATTATTATCCTTGTATGGCTTGATTTCATACTCTATACCTTGTCATGTCAAGTGATAGTCTGCTAGACTTCTTTTATGGCTCTTCTTGTTTAGCTTAGCTTTTGCCTTGCTAGCTTTATATCTGTGAGCAAATTGAATCAAATCATGTCTTGTTGGATCTTGTGACTAGTTCTGCTATAGTGATCCTCTTATGATTCTTGCCATGTCATATAGGTTGAATTGAGTCTTGAACTTATTTTGAGATGAAAATGAGCTTTTATCTTCTTAAGTCAAGCAAATGAAAAATGAGATTTTCATGTGAAAAAGCGATCTCACCAATCCTTTCTCATGAGACGGCTTGCCATTGCACTAGGCATGAACTCAGGGGGAGTTTTGGATGACCTACACCACTCTTTTAAGCTTATCGCTTGAGATGGTCGCGGCAAGGCTTGAGATCTAGCATAGTGAAAAAAAGTCCTTTTTAGGAAAATGCTCAAAATGCTAAGTGCTTGAGTTTTGTTTCAAAAGTGTACTCTTAATGCTCAAAATGCCTCAGTTCTTGTTTTGAGTCTCGTTTTACTTATAGACATGGCTTGACTCATTTTTGGTTGTTGTTAGTGAAACTATGATATTGAGCAACCTTTCATGGTTTTAATTCTTTTAATCTCAGATTACTGCTAATTTGGTTTTAGCTTTGCAGTACATGTTTTGCCATGATTGAATATAGCTTCTACTCTTTATATGGCTTGGTATAATACTTGTACTGTCTACATGGATAATGGTCCTGGCTCCTTTTACTAAAGTTCAAAAATAAAGCCATTCCTTCATGCTCTTTCTTTTCCCATGCATCTTGATGAATTCATTGTCAAAGGGGGAGAAAGATTGTAGAAAAATGCTATTTTGGAGCGGTTGGTTTCATACATAAAAGAATACATATAAAAAAAATGAATGAACCTTTTGAAAATTTGTGATCATAGTGAGTTGAGTTGCCTGTTTCTGATTTTAATTGCAATTGAAGAAGACTCTCAATGATCAAAGGTCAAATAGAACATTTTGTCTTTCATATGGACCTAAGTGAGATTTTTGGCTACTTTCTGGAATTTGAATCCTCTTGTGCTTTCATTGCCTTATCTCACTTGCTTATACTATCCTGAAGCCAGCTTGGTCGTTTCCTAGGCTTTTTCTTGCTTATGGACCAAGTTGTGCCTTTATGCGAAAACGGCGATTGTTTTTACTTTTCAATCTGAAAAACCACATTTTCTGGGAAATTGTCAATGTGTTCATCAAGGGGGAGATTGTGGATATCGTGAGGATATGTGCACGATCTCAGGATGATGAGTCAATTGGCAATGGCTTTGTTGGTTTGCAATTTGTCGTGTTTTCAGGTTTGCTCCAGGGCTGTCAGGTCACGGGCGGTCCGACCGGCCAGGTCGCCGGTCCGACCGGCTAGTGGGACGGTCTGACCGGCAGTGCTTGCCGGTCCGACCACCAAAAATAAAAGTGATTTTTGGAGCTGAACCAAAAATAGGTTGTGTAGGCAAGTGAGGGGAGTCTCCTGGATGTTGTCACATCATTTTTGGAGCTCCCAGTCAAAAGTTCTATTCAGTTGAAGTTTCCAGAAGGTTTCGGATTTTCACGCTGAAAATTTGGCTAAGTCTTTTCGGGCGGTCCGACTGCCGTTGTGGGATCGGTCCGATCGGCCTGGAATCGGTCGGACCGGCCTTGTGGGGCGGTCAGACCGCCGATGACTTGGAGGGTAGCCAAGTTGGCATTGAGTTGAATTGAATGTGTTTTATGTATGGAGTTCAATACTTTATTGTTGCATATTGCATTGTGGAACAAACGTGGGTCAAGTTGTGAAGAACTTGTTCCCGGAAACGATTTGTTTGTCTATTGTTGTGCAGGTGGCTTGCAGGTCAACGACGTCAATGGTGAGGTGGATCGGGACTACGCTTGGAGAGCTGAGGTCCAGAACGATCATGGATGCCGGGTGAGGTCGTGTGACTCAAGCATGGTGCAGAATGGGCAAGATGGATCGAACGGGTAGTTCGGTGCAGCTGGTTGGATCAGGCGGTGCGGAAGTCGGTGCGAGTCTCTGAGAGGTTCCGATGGGATTCAGACAAGAGAGGCTTGGCGACGTGATGAGAACCGCTGATCAACCTACACGTGGTGAAGCAGGCGATTGCTTCAATAGGTTTTTGTGTGTGTGGGTCCCATGTGTAAGTGGGTCCCAAAAGTGAAACCCTAGGCCTCTAGTATAAATAGAAAGGGGGGAGATGTAAGACCCCCAAGCATTCATTTGGCCCCCTTCTTCATTTTCTAGGGTTTGGAGGAGAGGAGAGGAGAAGCTAGGGTTTGGAGAGATTGTGAGTGTGCTCCTTGTATGAGCTCTTGTCCTCCTTGTTGGAGAGGCTTTGTAAACATCTAGTGTGATCAATCAATCTTGTGATGCTTAATTGAAAGATCATTTGTCCCCTTTGAGTTCTTCTCTCTTTTGGATGATTTTGGTGCTTCCTTGATTCAAAGGTTTATGCTTGGTCTCTTGACCAATTTTATCTTGCTTTGATGTGTGGGAATACTCCTAGAGTCATCTAGATCATCAACCCCCACAAGCAAGTATTGAATCAAGATTTTCATATTTCTAGGGTTTGTGCACTTCTTCGGTAAAACCTTGAGAGATCAATTCTACGAAGTGGATCTGGAGGATCGTCGCTAGAAATAGGTCTCTAATATCATTAGGAAGGTGTGCTCGAAATTTGGTCAAGTTTCATTGGTTGAATCAAAAGTTGGATCAAATTTCGTTTTGGTTTTGGGTTTGATTTTTGATCTTGGGTGAATCGGTCGACCGGTTTTGTAATGGCGGTCCGACCGCCCGTGTTCGAACCGCTTCGATCGCGGGTCGAACCGATATCCACCGGTCCGACCGCGATTAGTAGCCGGTCGACCATTTCGCCGAACGTCGATCGACCGCTGTGTCCGGCCGATCGACCGCCAGATCCGATTCGAGCAGTAAGTTCAATTGTCCATTTTGTCGTGCGGTTGAGAGGTTTATCAAATTCAGACAAGGCTTCCATCAGGCGCTTCTCGATCTTCTTAGCTTTCATAGCTAAAGGAGTAAAGTTCGTGTTGAATTTGATTTAGGCGAGAAAGTTGAGAAAGCGCCTATTCACCCCTCCCTAGTCGCCTTTACGGTCCTACACTTTATGGCTATTTTGCGTAAAGCGGTATTGTGATAAATCTGATAAATATATTAAAAAACACAATTTAAAAGACTACATACGTAAGTAAACAAGTTCTTTGAAACAACTAGTGAACAACCTGTTCACATCCCAACCAACAATGGTGAACACCCAATCAAACCACCATTCCAACATTTTGAGAAAATCTACCACTCGTATGAAATCACCGGCATTGTCCATAACCGGTGACACGTTTATTGAATAGTTTTGCACTCGCGGAGATTATGCAGACTTGACCCACAAGAGATAACCAGTTTATAATGTCTGTTTCACATACTTCCAATGGTGTGCGACTAAACGATTATCACAAGGCTTTTACAAAGCTCCGTTTGACCCTGTTCTGCTCGCTAAGGTTTCACTATTCTGGGCCCCCTCTTGTGCCGATTATCAACTCAAATAGAACCGACTCAAAATATTGCTAATTAGTTAGCTAGATTCACCTCATAAATATACTTGTGGTTGTACGGTATGACTCAGATCAATGGCGCACAAAGTTAAGTCGTTGGTGATTGCTCAGATGAGACTACCACATCCAATGTACCTCGTGCACCTAAGTACCTCTCGTACCCAAAAATGTACCTCCTGCATTGTGCCTCGCGCTCCCCCTTTACTGCACGATAACTCGCCCAAGCATGAAATCATTTTTGCTCTAACCCGACCAAATGACAACCCTTGCCATGGCACAACAAAATTTTAAAACAGTGGCCCCGCCATAATTCCATATTTCATTAAGTCAAATTTAATCATTCTTTGAGCGTGTGATCATGAATCCCATCATACAACTAAAGTATGGCTAAGCATAATACGCACTCATGTTGGAAATTAAATAAGTCCAACTAAGATTAACCTAACCTATGGTGTCCAATGGTATATGTTGTTCACAATTATTCAAGGAGGCATATCAACAATTGGGTAATTAACTATTTTTGAAAATAGTTATTATAAAATTAGCAATGCATGTTGGTATAAAACAATATAATTTTATAAAATGGGTACGACATGATCAAAGGTCTACGACTTGCCTTTGTTGGAGGTTTGAATAGCTTCGGTCGACGGGTCCATTAATTCTTCGGAAACGCCGGAATCTATACGCGCGAAAAGAATCAAATAAATACAACAATTTCAAATAAAATCCAAAAATCATAAAATTAGTAGCGATAGAAAGATGTTAAATTTATATGAATTTAGAGATAAGAATCGCCTGAATCAGAGTTTGTATGAAGGATGCAGAATATCCGGAAGTTTGTGACCATATAAAATGATAGAAATTCAGTGAGAGAGAAAATCCAATTGGATAGATGCTTATTTGGTTTCTTCTCTTTACAGAGAAGGCAAACATGTGGCTGGTATTCAAGGTCCACATGGAAGTGAGAGGGGGAGGTTTAGATGGAGTGGAGGGAGAGATTATATATGACAAAGGGACCCACTTGGAAGTGAGGCAAAGAATGACACAGAGAGCAACAACAGAAGGAAGAAGAAAGAGACGCAGGAGAGCAGAAGTTGGAGCTTGGTCCTAGCGGCGACACCGGTGAGCGGAAGTGTAGAGGCGCTGGGCAAGGGGCAAACTGGATTCCCAGGAGCGAGATGTGGGGGGGGACATCGTCGGTGGAGGTTCGGTCTGCGTGGCGATCAGTGCATAAAGCGTCGGCGGCGCGACAGGAGATGGTGGCGCCGGTAAACCAGTGGTGCATTGAGGTAGATAGAGGGAGCACCGCGTAGAACGTGAAGCGATGAATCCAATGGTGGTGACGATATCGCCGAGGGATCAACGACGGCGACGGAACATGAGGAGGTAGGAGCTTCGTCCGTCGATGGTAAAACTTTGATTGTGGAGAAAAGAAAGCGAGAGAGGAGGAGAAACTCGTGGGAGGGGAGAATGAAGAGGTGGGACTCTAGCTTGTTTTGGAGAAGGAAGTGAGCTCACGGTTGCTTCGGTTTGGGGGGAGAAGAAGAGAGAGGGGAGGTGAAGGAAGGAGGAGGGGTGAGAGGGGAGCTGCTGGTGCCCTTTTATAGAAGAGGAGGGGGGAGCTCGTCATGGGGGAGGCACGGGTAGCCATGCCGAGACCGGCCGTGCTGGCAGCGCGTCAGATGCAGCAGACATGGGGAGGATGGGGCGACATGGGGGTGGTAGGCGAGGATGGGAATTTGGGATTCTAAGCGAAAAGAAGCGACCACGCCTGTGTCCTTGGTGAAGAAAAACAACAGAAAAGGGAAGAGAAAGAAAAAAGGAAAGGGGAAAACAAAGAAATTCTGAAAATAATAATAAAATAAACCCAAAAATTTAAGAAAATCCATAAAAATACTTGGACCCTGAAAATACCAAATAAAATAATTTCATATTTAATTTAAGTTTATTTCAATCATTTAAAATATTTTTATTCATAAATTCAATTTAAGCTTTATTTAATTCAATAAAATGCAAAAACTCCAAATAAATCCCCACTTTAAAATAAATAATTTAAATTAAATTTTACAACAAATAAAATAAATTTTGGAAAAATAGAAAAGAAATAAAATAAATCGGGTTTGCAAGTAACAAAAAAGAACTTGGAGAAAATCCAAGAAATCCCAAAAATTAAATATATTTTTTATATTTAATTGCAGTTTGATTTACTCATATTAATTTTTTTTAATTTATAAAAATTAAAATTAAGCTTTAACAATGTAGGAAAAATCAAATGGTTATTTTTATTTTAAAATTTTCAAAAAGTCCTGAAGATTGGGATGTTACACCTATGAGCCAAGTCCATAGACTCGGTCTATAGACTGCTGGTCCCACGTGTCAGTCTTTAATCCTATTTTTGAAAATTTATTTAACTTTTGAAAATCCTTTTTCGGTGGGCCCCACCCGTCAGATTTCTCTCTCGTCTTTTATTTTTCCCGAATTTCTCAGCCAACCAACTTCCAAGAGGTTGTTCTTCCTCATACAATTTCCGATCAAGCCCATTCAAGTATCTACATTCATATAAAGTCGAGCTCTACCTTCTTGTAATTTTTATTTAATTTTTAGAGTTCATTAGTTTCTCTATTTTGTATTTATTTGTGTTTTCACTTTCGTTGCCAATAGGCGTTGATACTTTGGGAGCATTCGAGTAAGGAGGATTTGACCAAGCTCAAGACGAGTACCAAAACTTGTTCCAAGGAAAGTTGTGCTTTGACCATATTGCAACCAATTTTCCTAAACTAATTTGATTCAAATTATTGCATGTCAATTCAATTATTAAATTCTTTATTACTTGGGTTTAGTTATGCAACCTGTTGATTATGTCCACATTGTTTATTGTATTTCCATGATTATTTGTCACCCTTGTTTGGTTAATTACTAGTTGGTATTATCGTAGCACCAACGTGGGTTGGTTAGACACGATTAGTATGTTTAGCCATGCAACGAGTCATTGATATAATTTTAAATGACAAATCTATACCTAACTAAGTGATTATGAAATATCTTCGTGATAACTGGTATGACATGTGTTGTCACTTTGTGGAAGCATGTGTTGCACTTTAAACAACTAGGTGGGAAAATGTTTAGATTGGGGTGAATGAAAGTACTATGTGAATTGGTGGCTTTGTGAAGGGATCTTTGTCAATACGTTAGTAAATTGAAAGTCTCGCCCTGATCAAATTAAGGACATAACTTTGTGCATTATTAATCTGAGCCTTGCCATATGATCATATGCTTGGAATGGGACATGCCTAGCCCATTACATTATAGAGTCTCAACATTGGTTGCCTTAGGCAGTAGGTTAGCTCAGTGATAGGTGGAGATGTGAAGTCACTAGTTGAACCACATTTATGGACGATGTGTCGTTTACATATCCAATCGTGTGTTTCGGGTGCAAATAGTTAACGATCTATTCGAATAGCCACGTTTGCGGTCATGAATATGGTCGGAATTTCACACGAGGGTAAACTTTCATATAAAAAATTGGAAGGATGGTTGTGTGAAAAAATTGATTAGACTAAGCGAGCTTTGTGAAATACTTGTTTAATAATAATTATTATTTGTTTTAAATTATACTTTCAATCTATTATTCGTATTCAATTGCAAGTATTGCTTTTGCAAAATAACCATAAAAGCTATCATCTATAATTACATTATGTGGTTCAACTTACTGAGTACTTAGAGTACTCATACTTGCTACAATCATCATTCAACTGAAGTGTAGGAGTCTTCGTCTACTTTTGAGGAGTTGTACGAGGAGGTTGATCGTTAGATCTTGTTCCCCGTCAATTACCTATGGCAAATCGATGGATTCCCGCTGGAGTTGCTTTGGTTTATTGCTACTACTTTACTTAGGGTTCATCTGCATAGTTTAATAATTATAAACTCGACCATAAGGTCACAACTATTATTTACTACTCAAATTAGTCGTTTATTCTTATATTCGCTGTGTGGAATGATATTTATTTATGTTGATACTATGTGCACTAGTGTGATTCTGAACTAGTGCAGTAAACAAAGAGGGTCTAAATTTGTATATTTGGATCCCGACGAAGATCGAACCCAAAAATAACATAAATATGTATATGTACGCACTAGTCATACTCATACCAGAAGCAATGAATTAGAAGGGGATATACACCAAATTCAAGAAACATGTCATTGCTGTTCTATCTGATGATCATGAATAGGCAGCTCTTTTATCATGAGAACACGCCTTCTCCTCCCCACCCAGGTGACCCACCCAGGATCCCTTGACACCACCCTGTACCCTGCCTTGGAGTAGAGTCCTCGAGGGCCGTCATCGTCCTCGTATGCCTGCAGAGCCATGAATCTGTGCCTCCATTGGAGCGCCAGCACCTCGCTGGCTTTGAGCAGCGCAGTTCCTACCTTCCTCCTCCTGTAAGTGTAAACCGAGTTTGGTGGCGACTTTTAGTGTGTTAATTGCTTGCATAAAGATCTTGGCAAACCTGCCATATATATGGAAGTATTAAGTAGAAAGAGATTGGGTTGTAGTTGTCATGTTGGTTACCTGAATGATGGCAAAACTGCTATTCCTGACACGTAGAGGTACTCGTCGACGCCTTGGAGGTGCTTAAGGATGTCATCTTCGTCTTGCACCGTGCAATCCACGACCCCAACGATCTTCTCAAATGGTGCCTGGGACAGCTGGGTGGTCGCATCGGCTTCTTCTGCCACCAAACACGCGTACCTAAGGAAGCCCATGGTTCACTTATCAGCGAAAATGCTAGAAATTAAAATGAGTTTCAAGCATTGATCATCTTGACTAGACATAAGATCTGGATTCAACACGGTCAGCGGGTCTAGCTAGAACACTCGTGATTTCACCAGCAGGATATTGAGATACCACAAACTAACACGCCTCAAGGCTGTAACTCGGGGTTTTGGGTGCTAAACTAAGTTTGGAATGCACGTTTAAGAAAATGTGAATTGTACAACTTCCAAAGGAAATTGACAGTCTGAAACTGCAACAGCGTGCTTTACAATTTCTGCAGTTTAGGCTCTGAAAAGCATAGAAACACAACAAAACTAAGCATTATGCAATAATCATCCATTCATCCTCCTAGTCCAACCCAGCGGCTAAATTTGGCCATTTAGAATGCAAAAATGAACAAAATAAAAAAAATACAGGAACATGAATTAAATGCCATTCAGTGCAGAACACACGATTGGAACACACATGAAGAACACATCAGCAAGCGTTTAGATGTGTGGTAAGAAAAATACACGAATTTGAATAGAGGCTTGTCCTTCACAAGAATTTGATTAGTAACTACATTGTTTTAGAATCAGCGTGGCTTACTCTTAGAACCTACGGAAGCACTAATACATTAAGCTTTATATTCATCATCCTACCCAAATATCTGAACTCCTTACCATCAATTTGGAATCACAAAAGATCAAGAACATCACCTGTCAGGCGGCGAATTCCTCACTCTGTAGATGAGCGCCGACAGCACCTCTGCCTAATCTTGACCAATACAAGCAGAAAACAGCAACACCATCGTTATCAAAATGCGCATAACTGCCTATAGATAGATACAATGTCTAGTGCAGAAGCAAGCATGTGATGCATACTTTGAAGAAATCGAAGAAGAAGTCGTTGAAGAGCGCGACGGGGACGTGGAAGGCCTCGGCCTGGACGAGCGCCACCCGCCGCATCTCCTCGCCGACCCGCCCCATCCGCCGCACCCCCCACCCGGACTCCCTCACCAAGTAGCACTCCTCCTCCTCCTTCTCCCCGTCCGCACCGCGCACCGCACCCACCTCCTCCTTCGTGGGCAAGCAAGGAAGCCGCCCTCTTCTTGCCACGAGGTTCTTCCTGGCGCCGCCATGGCAGCTGCTCTTGAGAGGGGGAGGAGGAAGTGGGGCTGTTCTTGCGAGTGCTCCGGCGGCGATTCTGCCTCTGGATGGTCTCCTGGATTGGGAGGTGGAGGGGGAGTAGGAGGGGATGGGTTGGGGGAGGAGCGGGATGCTCTGAGAACGGCCATGGTTGCTGGCTTGCTGCCGGTGTTACTTGGGCTTGGATTTGGAGCCGGCGGCTGTGGCTTGCTTCCCTTCCGAGCGTGTGTGGACCGTGTGACGCAGAAAAGTTTTGTGTTATTATTTCTTTCTCACTATTCATCTGTTTCGATCAGAGGGCTCACATCCCAAGTTAGATCCTGAGGTTTTCAGAAGTCCCCCTCTAAAAGAAAACATCTTAACAGCAGAAACTTTGTACTCATGAAATCTACGAGTATGTCTCTGCCTTATTCTTAAAATGGACTATATAGTGGACGGTGAAATCGAATTAGACTCCAAGAAAAAATAATGCCAGCGGATTGGATACGTGGAGGTCTTATCATTATCCGTCAACACATGCATGTTAGGATCCGGATCAAACAATTGGCAGCCTAGCTTAATTAACATATTAAAGCTCAATTCAAGTAATAATTAACATCTTAGCTGTAAAAATAATTAATGCCTTCAAATCCCATACACTTTACTCCTCGCATAAAAAAAAATCACTTTCTCCATCCGTCTTTGTAGCTAACAAGTACATGTATATACTACATAATAAAGTAAAAATCTATTTATATCTATACTAAATTGAGGCTCCTCTGGAAGTATACACGTTAACTCCAGGAGATAAAAGCTAAAAATTACCATATTAATAAGATAAAAAAAAAAAGAAAAGCAAGAAATTCCAAGAGTAATCAGGAAAAAGAAAACGTCTTAACTGTAGAAACTTTGTACTCATGAAATCTACAAGTATGTTTTGTCTTATTCTTAAGATGGACTATCTAACGGATGCTAAAATCGAATTACACTTGTGTAACATCCCAAAATTTGAGTTCTTTTGAAGCCTTTAAAAATAAAAAACCAATTGAATTTTCTTGGTTAATTTGAATTTTCAGAAATTAAAATTATTTAATGTGAATAAATCTAAACTTCAATTAAATTCAAAGCTATTTTATTTGGGTTCCTTGAGTTCCAAAGTATTTTTTTTTTGGAATTTTTGGAGTTTGTTTGCAATTTCTTTAAGCTCAGTTTTATTTTATCTCTTTTCAAAAAATCAGAAATCCTTTTAATTTCCAAATTTCCTTCGGTTCGAATTCTTTATCCCCGGCCCACCTTTTTCCCCCGCCGGCCCACCTTTCTTTTTCTTCTTTTCTTTTTCCCCCGCTGGCCCGTTTCCTCCCTATTCCCGCTCCGCCCAGCCTACCTCGCCCGACCCAGCTCCATAGCCCATCTACGTCGCTCGCATTCGCTGACCGCTGACCCCCACCTGTCAGTCGTGTCCCTCCCATCCCGATCCTTGTCTCCGCCTCCGACACGATTGTGAAGACGGGTTATTTTTCGTAAGACCGAGTCCTTCCTGGTCTTATGGAAATAACTTTGGGCCTCAAGTAATGAATTCCATCTTAACTCTATCTAAGTGAGAAGTCTCGACTGAAACTAGAGCTCCGATGATCATGCGTACTGTTACTCTACAAGCACTACATGATGACCGGTTCTCCAAACGGTCCAAATCCACACTTAAACAAGTTAAATGGGGAATTCAAAAACAACGGATATGTGACCGTGTTGGCTCCCAAGATCAGCGATCAACACGCCCATACCCTTAACAATGTCAATCACAAGTCATACAAGGCATACATTGACAATATATAGTGGCATTCAACATAATAGTTAAAGTCTACAACTATTGCAATAGGCCCGACCAGCCAAATTCAAATAAGAACATTAAGTAGTAGCGGAAGTAAGCAAAATAAACAAAAGTCTAGCAATGGGGTGCCCCATAACCCATAGCAACCAACTGGGAGTTAGATAAAAGCACTACTCGTTAGCGTCATCAAAATCGGCGCTAACGAACTCGTCGGGCGTAGTATCATCTTCACTTGAATTTGCAACAACCGGGTTAAGTACAAAATATACTCGCAAGTCTTACACAAAGAAAAAATTATTTATGCTTAGAGGACAACCAAAGGATGGCATTAGTGACTTAGTTTTGCGGAAAACACAATAATTTTTCATCCTACATATACTAGTTTTACAATTACCATTTAGAAAACAGATTTAAAACAAAAGTAAAACATGTGACAAAGATAATCATTCATATATAAATAGAGCAAACAATACCAAAGTGGTAGCCCACTTTGATAAACTAACATGCATGAATACACGTTCATGCCGAATACCGAGTTATAACCATATCAATTTTAATAGAAAGTCTAACGATGATGTCTCCCAAACCAAGTGTTGTCCATAACCGTGGACATGTCTATTCGAATAGTTTAATCCCTGCAGGGAGTACTACTTTGCCAACACGACTCGACTAGTCCGTAATCTACCGGAATTAACATACTTCCTATGGTGTGTCGGCCAGAGAAATCGAGATTTGGTACTTTTTAGCAAGAAGTTCCTATTGAGATAAGTCCTCCTTGCGAGATGAACCCCAAACTTAGTTCAAACGACCGATAGTGTTTGCTAAGCGGACTCACAAGTTGTGTTGGAGATACCAATACAATGTAAATAAAGAAAATAATGCTCCCATGCACATTATAGAAAACTGCATCGGATAGTAAGAACAAATGATCAAATATAAATATCCTCACACCACCTGGGACTTAACCCAATAAAACCCTCCCCTTACTTGACCAAGCGGCTCCCAATCCGCGTGTGGTAGTACGATAGTTACTTGGAATGACAACCCATGGCTCGGTCCTTAATAGTCCGGACAAATCTACCACATACTCGAGTCTTGTGCACGAAGACACCCTCACTAATAACCTCTTGTCCAGACCAAATACCATTTGAAATAACAAAGTTTAGACTCAAATAACCAGATGCGACGATCTGGGGCAAAAATCATAAATGATAAGTGTGAGGTCTTTTCCATGATCGACGGGCTAATCACATCAACCGTACTAACGTACCTTATAGACTTGCATGACTAAGCACTCAAATAAACAAAATATAATATAATCACATTCATCTATCCTTAAGCATATATGTATTGGAATTTAACGAGGATAACCTCAAGAGTAGGACATAACTAACTACACATCACAAAAATATTGACATATCAAAATAGCATGCTAGCAAATATCATTGCATTTCAAAATACTACTTATCAAAAGCTGGGATCAACATAATGCAAAAAATAAAATTAAAACAATGCTTTCCTTGCTAGTATTCGAGTTGGTCGCTCTCAGTAGCGTAGGAGTCTATATCGAGCACTTCAAAATCTATATAAAAACAACATCAAATAAACATCGAGAAAATCTAAAAAATTCAAAGTGCTAAAAATGCATGAAATTTCTACAATAGGTACATTATGATTTTATATGAATTTATATGAAATAATTATTTCATTTGGATTTATTATGCGAGAGTTATAGCAGTTTGAAAATCAAATTTCTAGAAAATCTTGAGAAAAATCCAATTGGTTAATGTTCATCTGAATTTATCTTTTTTCACAAAAATTTATAGAATATTGGTGGATATAAGTATTACATGGATGGATAGAGAATAAAAATTTATGACCAAAATAAATTGGTTCATCTCATTCGGAGTTCATATGAATTAGTTATGAATTTTTGAAGTTGATAGCATTTTCTAGTGTAAAAATATTTCAGTTTTTATCAATTTTCAAAAACTATATTTTATGTTACAGATACATATTTTTAAACCTATTTCAAAATAAAGTTCACTTAAAATGACAATTATCACAATTGGTTTCACATGATTTGGGATTAAAATGAATTAGTTGTGCATTTTTGAATTTAAGTGATTTTTCAGTGCAACAATAAAACAATTCAGAATTTATAAAGGCATTTAATACTTTTCTCACCTGAACCTATGCTAGCCTCAGTCGCTGATAACGGGGTTCACTAAATAGTATCATTTTTTATTTTAATTTTCAAATTAAAAAGCACTGACAGGTGGGGCTCGTACGTCATGGACACGATCCACACAAGAGTGCATGGACCGCGGGTCTACGAGTCCGGTCCACAAGTTCACCACTATGCTCTTAAGTATCGGGCCCACATGTCAATCTCTCATCTAAACCATTATTTAAATCTTGTTTTTTGTTCACGGTCCCACGTGCCAATGACTCATACTTCTTAAAATAGTAATTAATTAATTAAGCAATCATTAGCTATTAAATGACAGTGATTAACCCTAATCTACTTGCCACATTGTTGTCGGCCATTCTGGCGACAGAGAGATGGGCTCCCTCGAGTCCCGCCAATGACTCTGGCCACGGCGGCGCAAACCAAGGGCGGGAATAGATTCCTAATAGAGTGCACACTTACTGGGGGGTGGTTACGGTGGCTGAGGTGGCCTACATTGGCGGCTAGATGGAGAGGGGCGGCGGTGCAAAAACAACAAACGTGCATGCAACAACTAAGCTCCACATTGTCCAATGAAGCGGGTGTCACAACATCAATGAGGTCTAAGGATGCTACCATAGCAAGATTAGTGGTCAGAGATGCTCGGATGTTGGCCGGCGACGAAGAAGGTGACGGCGGTGAGGAGCTTGAACGCGGAGAGGGGATCCTGGGAACGGAGAGAAGCAAATGGATGTCGGAGTAGGCCAAGGGAATCCAGTGGATGGCGAAACACATGAGGAATTAGGGAGTGCCTTATCGGCCGGCATTGGAGAAGAGGAATAGGGTTGGCGGGCGGAAACAGGGCAACCTCAAAATTCTCGGGTTCCTGTGATGCATCGAGAAAATGAGTTGAGAGGAAACATTCCTCACATCAAAAGGCACAAGGTGACGCACAAGATGGAGGACAATACACACCGGAGATGAAGCAGACACAGAGGGGGCTTCAGGTGCGCGCTCTAGAGGTGCTCCGGAGCCGAGGAAGACACGATGATGTTCTGAGTGCTACAAGCGATGGAAAGAGCTCGCATACCTCCCATCCTCCTTAAATATATCTAATTGGCACCGCCCGCTACCTTTCGACAATCTCGCGGCTAACGACTATCTTGTCATCATTTCTCAGAATATGTTTGAAAAATGCACGAATTTTAGAAGAATTTTGCTGACGTGGACATTTCGATTCGCGAAAGAATTCCTTCGTTCCAAATGAGCCCCGAACCTAATAACCTAATTTTAGAGCCAAAATCTTAGGGGAGCCGCTGAACCACGTCCTTGCACAGATCGGACGGCTGAAAATCGTCCTAACTTTGTTTCTGTGACATACATGTCCGTGTATCGCGTCCCACCCGAATTTCACAGACACCGTCAGACGGGCAACCCACCTCTCCGTCTCCCAGCTCGGCGTCCCGTGCGCTCTTATGGCGGAAGCGGCCGAGCAAACCACCACCACCACCGCTCCGCCGCCGGCGCGGTACGGCGTGGACGCGAAGTGGGACGCGTGCCTGGACCTCTCCATACGCCACGTCGCCTACTCGTCCCTCGCCGGCGCTTTTGCTGGCCTCCTCCTCTTCCGTAAGAACCCTAACCCCCAACGTTTATCCCATTTGTTGAATCCGCACGGCACGTTCGCGTCTATATGGCACTTTCAGGTGAGATCTGCGTGTATCGCGCTGCTTAGTTATTTTGATTGATGCTATCGCTGTACCATTTTGTTTGGATTATTGTCCTCCATTTGAATAGCGAGGTCGACGCGTCTCGTGCTGCTGGGGATATGTGAGAATCGGAGCTGTTTCTTGTTGTCGTTTTGATTCCTGCATTTGCTGCTACTAGGTGATTAGGATTGTGTAGGACCAGTTGTTTGCTTCTAGAGACAGGTTTTGGCTGAGGCATGAAAATTTTCTGTTGTTGATTAATATAAATTAAGAGTATTAATTTTGGGCAAATTGATGCTTGTTTTCATAGCTTTTGAGTAGAAGATCATGTAATGTTTAGTAGCGGGTTCCATTGCTCTAAAAACTTGCCAGTTATAAGGGTGCGAGGAGGGCACCAGTTCTTTGTATACATCCTAGTAGACCTGTTTTAAGAACAGGGGCAGGATACTACCACTGTGAAGTGAGAAAATCTATATAATTTGTTTATGGTAATTAGGCTGATTTGCGTATTATATTTTTTTGTTCAATTATGTCATGATGATCAGCACATCATGTTAACATGTACTGTTCTCAAAATTAGTAAGATTCTTACTGAGTTTTAATAGTTTCGAGATTCTTACTGAGTTTTAATAGTTTCGGAAGAAGGTAATTTATTTTTATTTTTTGTGAAACGAAGAAGGTAGTTTTACGGTGGTTGAAAGTTTGTGCAAGTCTGCTGACATAACTTTTGGTAAAATTTGTAAGCTTCGCTTTCCACCCCTTAGTGTCATACTAAATGGATTTTCTTATGCATGCTTAATTTCCTGTAAGTTATTGCTTATGTGCATTCATATTCAAATATCAGAAAAATATTGATGCTAATCCTTTTACAGTGGTGTGTTGGACAATTAGGTGGTTTTGTGTGATTCTGATCTCTCTCTCCATGCGGGTGCAGGTGTGTGTGCGTGTGCGTGCTTGTGTGTGTGGGTGTGTTTTGGGTCTTCCTACTATTTCTTAGTTTATGTAACTTATCGTGTTATTGTTGGGCTCCCACATGTCTGCAGTTGATTACATGGTTGTATAGATAAATAAAACGTCAGTTTGTTTATAAATCTAAGAGCGCTTTTTCCCCATATAGTATTGCTTTTCTTCCCCATATAGTATTGCTTTTCTCATAATTAGGTTAGAAAAAGAAAAAAAGGTACTTTAGGTTTGCAAAAAATAACAAATTCCGTTTTTTCTAATATTTTACTGAGTCTACAGGAGATGATGTAAATGCTAACTTTAATATTCATGTCTTGTAATGCTTCCAATCAAAATTTTAAAATACTCCACTTGTGACAAGACAAGTAGAGTCCATCATGTGTGTGGTATACAAGACAGTGGAGACCATACTGATATCAATATTCAATATTAGTACATTTGCGTTCTCTCTAATGACATGTCGGATCTTATAAAGGAGTAATTATGCTGCTCACTCCAAATTCCATGCAGAAAATATTTGGACTGTACATGTTATGGTGCTTATAGGTCACCTTGGATGCTGATTTTTTCAGTGTGCTTAGTTAATGTTTCTTGCAATTGGGATTGCCCACATATGCATTGTTTCTTGATCCTACTAATACTGTAGGATACAGGAGTGTTGCTGAAGATGATTTTAATTGTGAATGTACATTTAACCATGTTTAACTCTGAATGTAAACTCTTCACCATTTATATTGGACTATTTATACTGACATGTGTTAGTCTTGCTTTTTTGCTCTATCTTTGTCATATTACCCAGAGTTTCCTATCTAATTCCATGAATGAATACTGGCATAACTTATTTGCACTAATTGTTATAAATAGTAGCTACTCGAGCCTTGTATGTGGCCTTTTAAGCAGTTGCAGACCCGCAAGCCCAGTACCTTTATGCTTTTCCTGTAGTTGTTGTGCCACCTACGCGGGCCTTATAAGCAGAAAACATCCTGATTAGCACGTATGCTGGCTGGTCTACAAACCAACTTTGATGCACATGTTTTTTTGAAAAAAATTACCAATGAAGTGATATGTGTGCTCCATTATTATTATTTATTTGGTGCACATATTGGCTTACTGTTTGAAGTTTTGAGTTTTTCTTGCCATTTTGATGCATATAATGCTTACACTTTGTGGAAAGCTCTAGTGATTCTTGATGTAGATTATGGAACACTAGATGACATATTTGGGATACAATTACTAAAATGTGAACTTCGCCTGTTTGTTCATTACTTCATTTAGCATATGTCATATTGTTGTACATAAAAATAGTTCGTCGTATAAATAGCAAAAACTGCATATAAGGCTGCATACCGCATAAGCACTATAAGGTGCGGTGTGGTGCTCATTTGCTAACTGCTTTCCACTCTTTAGGGGTTGTTTGGATGAGGGTTTGGTTCTGATTTAGTTCAAGCTTAAAGTAAAGCCTACCCCAAACCCCTTCCAAACAGAGCCTTAGAAGTTAGAACATTACTTGCACTTGTAGTTGGGTTGGACTGTTGGAGTTAGTTTTGAAACCGAGGCGTGATTTTGTGAAGCTAGCTGAAGTCCTGTGCAATTTATAGTGTAGCATCAAGACTCTCCATCGAACATTTTGAGCACATCACGGACTTTAACGCATGTGCATTCTGAAAAACAGTTACAAACATTCACATAGTAAGTTCTGTCAAGAGAGCTTTTTGCAGTGGTATAAAATCTAGTTGATTAAACCGGTCAACTAAACCAGAATTACATACTTGTAAATTGGTTGGTTGAAATAAATATAAGTATTTATTGTACAGTGAGTTAAGCCTATTTTATATATCAATATTAATTTAAACTGTGGAGAACAGTTTGGATGTGTTGTTTACTATTTTCAAGACTTACATTTTAAATAAAATAGTTAAGGCCATGTGTTTTCTATCATAGGGAGCCCCACTACTCGCTGGGTATCGGTTGCTCTTGGTGTTGGTGTTGGAATAGGAGCTGCTTATACTGAATGCTCGTACATTTTCAATGGCAATCCTCCAAGGTGGTCATCCAAGGTTTCAACTTCTCCTGAAATTATTGCTTCCTACTGTTTCCTTTATTTGAGCAAGTCTTCTGTTGCTTTGGTGAACTTTGTCTACATCATCTATGGTACTGTGCTGTGCTCACATGTTTTCTCTGGATTGCTGAAACGGGAGTTTTTATCTTCCATTGAGCACAATGCGCCTTCATCATAGTAGTTCTACATGTCAGGTCCTTTTACTTGATTTTTCCTGTAAATTCCAAAGTCCAACTCTCACTCCCATATATATATATATATATTACAAAGTGATACTTCTCTACCATCATATTTTCGTAACCTCAATTTAATATAACTTAATCAGATGATCAATGGACAGGCTTATTTCCTCCAACCAAGCACTAATATAGTCCTAATTGATCGATCTTACCGCAAACATGTCAGTGTCACTCGATGGGAAAAAAATCTTGGCTCAAATTCCAGCTTCCATATATGACTATTTTTTTAATGGAAAACAGTAGGGGAGGCCTCTAATCAATATATTATTGTTGTTACAATTGCCAATCCAGTTTTATATTTTCTGGTGAAAAATGTATCAGCATGCCATTCAAAGCATGCTGCTCCAGTTAAAGCTGAACTTGAAAACTCTGATGATCTGACACACTGTCATTTCTACACCACAGCTAGGTAATCACACTATTTATGAAAGCAAATATTGTACTGTCTCCTAAACGTTTCCTCTTGTTTTCGATCAGGATTAAAGCAGGTGAAGGCGTCCATTTCAGTGGTGTTTTGCGGGGTTGTTGAACTAGTTGTTTCATGTATGATATGGATACATCTGGTCATAGTATACATGGAAGTTGCCATGTGACTCAAGTTCAATTCAAATTACATCTTTCTACAAACTTATTATAACAGTTACTTCATAAATCACACCCATGGCTGTGCAGCGGCATTAGATTTTCCATCCATGTAAAACTTGTAACGGGAGCCTAGATGATGTGGGTGGTAACGTGGTACACTGAGTTTGTTCTGAAACTTTCTGAGTTTGTCCAGAAAATTTTGAATGGATGAAGAAAAGCATATTTCTTGTTCCATGTTTAAACTTCTAAATGGATTTGTCATGCTTCCTTTTGTAGAATTTTGGACATATTTAGCCCGGTTAGACCACCGAAATTCCAAAAGTAACCCTCATAGTGTCAAAATTTCAAAAATAGTCCCCTCACCGCTTCTGCTGTCGTGTGGGACGCAGCAACTGAGGTGTTGCCGTCCAACACGGAAGCACCTTGCTGCTGCCGTTGCTACCGTCCACGACGACACAACAACCTGCTGTCGTCCAGACAACAGTAACAACATGCTGTCGTCCAGACAGGAGCAGATTGTAGCAAAAAAAATTGAAAAAATTGTAAAAAAAATCAAGAATAATAAAATGGGACGGCAGCAGGTTGCTGCAAAAAAAAAAAAAACTGAAAAAAATTGTAAAAAAATCAAGAATAATAAAATGGGTTATCATGGATTGCAATTGTAACTTAGACATCAATTGAAGTGCACCAGTAGAATTAACCAGAATAAAATGGTTTATTTGAGTTGTACTGTAGAATAACATCTTAAAAAAAGTTTGTGCAGATTAGGATGTTTCATGTACTCCCAGTTAGAAAATGGCATAAGCAACACATGTCAAGAGAAATATCTTAGAACAAAATAATCAATATATAACAGTCGGCTATTATTTATAAGGACAATGTCAAAATATTTTGCCTCCTGCGCACGCGTTCAAAATTTTTCGATCTCCCGTGCTGCGAATCACAGAAGGTTCGTATTATGAACCGACGGTCACGGTTTGTATTAAGAACCGTCTGTGATTTTACCATGAGTAAGAAAAATTCCAACCATGGTAAAATCATAGACGGTTCAAGAACCGTCTGTGTACGGAACCGTATGTGATAACTATAACACAAACGGTTCCAAGATAGTATGTACAGCTATAATGGCTACTCAAAAAGACAAATATCACAAGTTTTGCAAAGCAACTATAATAATTAAATAAACAACATAAATACAGGTCAAGCATTGCACTTTAATGCCCAATACCAAAATGCAACAGAGGTAATGTGGAATTGAAACTTGTGCATGAATTAAGAGCAGAAATTAGAGAATATTTTTTTTTACATTTTTTAGGGTAGTAGTTGCTACCATCCCGGACGGCAGCAGCAACCTACTGCCGTGTGGGACGGCAGCACCTCAGCTGCTGCCGTCTCACACGGTAGCAGGCGTGATGAGGATGCTATTTTTGGAATTTTGACGCTATGGAAGTTACTTTTGGAATTTCGATGGTTTAACGAGACTAAATATGTCCAAAATTCCCTTCTGTATGCTGCACAACTCGAGGCATTGTGTGACTAAATGATCACTGAGGCATAGGTCTTGTGGCCTTGTATACCACTTCTTCCTGGTCGGATTTCAAGATTTCAACATATTTCTTATCCCTTGGGATTTTATCTTTTAAAATGAAATATTTGAAGGGAGATTCAAATTCAATCCCTTATGTTTTTTTTTTGCTGTTGATGGATAAAATGAGGTTTTTTTCCATGCCATTGGTCGAAAAAAGTACTTTTGGATTTTACCACTTGTTAATTAGTCTAGTGCCACTAGTGAATTTTTTTTATTTAATCCTTTTTAAATAATTTAAAAATAACATCTCTATGATCTTAGCCAAGTCATGGCCTGTGGCATGGCATTTGTATATGGCCACGCTAGAGGGTGCCACATAGGATCACCACGGCAATGTGGCACGGCATTGCCACGTTAGCATATTGCTATGCCAGTGTAGTTGGCGTTGCTAAGAGCATCTACGATGTATGATACCATAAGGCGTACCAAGGTTGACACTTTAATCGAGTCAGAGCTAGATATTTTTAGTTGACTGTGTCATGTTGGCGTGACAGTAAGCCTATGCGCAATGTACCGGTGCTGGCTAGTTTTTCTGCTTTAGCACTGGTGCTAGCACGTTAGAGCGAGCGAATGTGAGGGGTGGTATGAAAAATATTCTTGATGCATTAGAAGCTAATTCAAAAAAAAAAAAATTACAAACCCACTTGTAAGTAAAATGAGAGGAGAGAGTGTAGTGGAAGAAAAAAAAATGATATTTTATTTATTTGTGGGTCATGTGTTGAAAAGGGGTGCTAAATACTCTATGAGAAAGATAAATCTAGTATCAATGTGAAGTGATAATGATTTGACGAATCTGTTATCTGAAATATTGTATATTGCTTATGAATAGTGCTTTTTCAATATTTATTTCGTTGCATGGCAATTTTGTATCTTCGAATGTAAGTGAGTTTGATCCTAAAATTTTACGGGCTACCGAATATCAACTCTCCTGTATATGACAATTTGTTTTGCGAAGTTTCGGAAACTCTCACACCCACACATGCTAACTAAATACGAATGACGATAAGTAGCCTTCCGATCACGACCCCACACCCCGCGGTTGACCGACGGCCAGGAGCGGTACTGCGGTAGGGGGCGGTTAAAGCAACCGACCCCACGACACGTGGGTCCGAGAAAAGTAGTGGTCCTACATGTCATATTCATACCAAAAGCCTAGAATTCTGGACTGCAGTAGCTCCGTTGCATAACAAAATTTCAAAATTAGCCCCCAAAAATAAAAAATTCCAAATTTAGCCCCCTAAATGTACTTGGTGCGGTCCGAGATGGTGTTGCCGTCACCAACGGCAGCAACCAAGTTGCTGCCAGCACCAAGGTGCTGCCCACGTGGGGTAATTTTTTTTTCAAAAAACTAATTAATAATATTTGTTGGACAACTTTTTAAATATATAAAATGAGCTCAACAATTATAAAGCTTTTTGTGGAGCCTCTTGGCATAGTGTGTATGCTTGTGTAATTTTTTCAAAAAATTTATGCATTCTTATTCTTTTCTCCAAAATTCTTTAAAGTATAATGTTTGTAGGAATTTTCTAATATAGCAAATGAGGTTCAAACATTATGAATTTTTTGCCAGACTCCCTACACAGTGGACTTGATTGTGTAAATTTTACATAATTTTATATGCTCTGAAATTGTCTCGACAAATTCAGGGTTTAGGTCTCAACAATTAGGACGACACGTTTTGGAAATTAGGGTTTCATGATTTCATGTGACTTGAAATATGCGAAGTTTGGTACGACATGACTATTCTTGGTCGCTATGGTTCTTGATCATATTTCTTCTGTACGGTAGAGTTAAAATAGAGTACAGAAATTAACTTAACTGAAGGGGCTGGGAACGTTGCGATTACGGAGAAGCCTTAAAACATAGAAGAATCGATGTCGATGTGAATGGTTATATCTGGAATTCCACCAGAAGAGGCATACTTTGATGGCTCAGCGGAGGCACAAAACCAGAACTACATTGCAGTCCGCGCGCGGACAGAAGCACATTACATGTGGTCACATGGCATGATGGTTCGGCTAATTGCTTTAGTCATGGACGCTACTACTACGGTAACTTGCGACACGAGCTTCCGGACCATGTAAGTACGCATGCCTTTAGGGGATAGTAAAAAATATGGGGAGTAGGAGGGGGACTACTACGGAATGACCCAACCTACTGTGTGGACCGGGGCCATTTGCTCTTCCTTGCGAGCTCGGCGTTGTACTCCTCGTCGGTCGCCCTTTCCTCGGCCGCCATTTCCCGCTTTTTCTCGCTCTCCCTGCACCTGCACGCCTCGAGATGGGCCTGCGTCTCCCGTCGGATATGCTGGTTGTGCTCTTCAGTTCGACGCTCCTCCTCCCGATCTTGCGTGCCCTTTCGGCATTCCACTCCTCGAAGTCGATTCACCACTGGTCGCGTGGGTGGATCTTTAGGTTGATCCACTTACGGTAGCCACATAGCAGCTCCGGGGACTACGAGTAGATGTGAGATATTGTTAGTGCGTACTTTGAAAGAGAATTGGTAGAGGAACTTACTGTAAGTAGTCCTTACTGGCTACCGATAGCTGCTCGTATCCCAGTCACGGTCGGGATAGTCAGAGGAGTAGTTGGGACAACCCCAGTAACACATACCGAGGCTGAGCCGGTGCTTAGATTTAAAGAACTTGCATGTGTCCCTGCACCAACACAGGGGCGGCGTCTCCCCCTCTGGCGGGTGTTGCGGCGAAGGCTCGGTTGGAACGTTCTGGTAGGGGTTGCTGCTACAGGGGCTTCATTGCGGAGAGCTGTCATCCTGGCAAGCTGCTTTTGTCGGACCCAGGCGTCAGCAGCCCTAGCTTGTTCGCCCCGTGCGGTAGAAGCTCTTGCTAGTTCGCGGATCTCGTCCCATTGCTTCTTGATGTTGTCCATCCCAGGGTGATGAAGAAAGCTCTGGTGTAGCGTTGGGTTTGGTTGTGTAGTTTTCTCTCCTCGATGTTTTACACCTCCTTTTATAAACCAAAGGGTTGGCATGGTGTGGTTAAATTCACGTGAGTAGCCGGCATGACAGAGTGTTGTCTAATCTTCTTGGAGAGAGAAGCCATATCTCATTTTTTTGGAGTGCTATCCTTTCGTTCTGAAAAGCTGGTGAGGCAGAGTGTTGTCACGTCTTACTTTGCAGAGTCCTGTCTTGTCCTGCTTTGCAGTGAGAAGTCACGTCTTACTTTGCAGAGTGCTGTTATTTCGGTCTGAAAAGCTGACGAGGCAGTGTGTTGTCACGTCTTACTTTGCAGAGTGTTGTCATTTCGGTCTGAAAAGCAGAGTGCTGTTATTTCTGTTTGAAAAGCCGGCGAGACAGAGTGTTGTCACGTCTTACTTTGTAGAGTGCTGTCCTTTCGGTCTGAAAAGCTGGCGAGGCAGAGTGATGTCACGTCTTACTTTGCAGAGTCATGTCTCGTCCTACTTTGCAGAGAGAAGCAACGTCTTACTTTGCAGAGTGCTGTCATTTTGGTCTGAAAAGCTGACGAGGCAGCGTGTTGTCACGTCTTACTTTGCAGAGTGCTGTCATTTCGGTCTGAAAAGCTGGCGAGGCAGTGTATTGTCACGTCTTACTTTGCAGAGTTCTGTCTCGTCCTGCTTTGCAGAGAGAGGTCATGTCCTACTTTGCAGAGTGCTATCATTTCGGTCTGAAAAGCTGGCGAGACAGAGTGTTGTCCCATGTTACTGTGTGGAGTCATGTCTCGTCCTGCTTTGCATGGAGAAGTCGTGTCCTATTTTGCAGAGTGTTATCCTTTCGCTCTGAAATGCTGGCGAGGCAGTGTGTTGCTATGTCTTACTTTGCAGATGGTGGTCACGTCCTGCTTTACAAGATAAGTCGTGCGGTCTTGCCATTGCGAAAACTAAGTATTCTGAAATTGTCTGCAACATTACAGATTTAGGTCTCGAAAATTTAGAATGTAGGATTTGGAAATTAGGGCTTGATTAATTCGCACGCAAAGTATTCATAACGGAATTAGATAGAGGCATACATGATACAAACGAGTACAACAACACCGTAAAGGCATACATCACGTAGTGCAGGGATGCATAGATAAAGAGTGGATATTATAATATTATTAAAACTGAACTTCTACTTGGCAAGAATAAGAAATAATAGAAGAACAACTGCCAAACTAGCTATGTTAACTAATTTCTGAAGTATTTTCTCAACCCTTTTCATCCTTGCATCCAGTCTTTTAAGAACATTATCTTGATTTTCCATCGGTTGATCCGATGGTCGAGGCACTTGACGAAATGCAGCAACACCACGGGTGTCCTCTTGCAATGCAGCAATTTGCATTGCAATGTCTCGAACCTCTGGCACAGCTTCATCAGCCCACAGCCAGAACTGACATGTTGTGTTCTGTAAAAATAATTACAACTGCAAGTGAAAAAACATGTTGTTGGAAGAAGTTTATTGGGGATGATCAGACACAAGTTAACGTAAGATTTGAACACTTCATGAACACTCAGGATGGATTCGTTGGCGTATGGGACGTGAACACATTCACCGGATCCCTACAATGAGGGCAAACCAAGTGCTGCCGTAGTGTTTCTAATTGCCTGCTCACTCAGAAGTTTGATGAGGCCGTAGACATCCTATTTAAGACTAGAAGAAAGGAGAAGATGAAGTGAAGAGTGAGGGGAATGGCAGCCAAATCATGCATATATATAGCCTGCGGGTAAATTACAATTTGGTTGAAGAAAATTCGCGTCCGCGAGGTAGCGGGGCCGAGGAGGGATCGTGGGGCAGCATTGCGTTATGTCTTTAAGGTTTAGTAAGTTAAAATCGGGAGGTAGAGTTGTTGTTTGTACTAAATATTTCGGAGAATATTTTGTGTACATAAATCACAGTGTCGTAATGCACAGGGACATTACATAAATCACAAAAGGGGAACGCATAATGACATTACATAACAAGTTTTACACGGCCATGACATTAGTTAGGGCGCATCGTCAACCCACTGGTGCTCTTCCTGCGGGAAGCGTAGGGGGTGAGTTAGTCATTGGTTTTGTGCAATGGGAAAATCGGTGTAACTACGTTCACGCGTACCTGAGTAGGCTGTTGTGTGAAGGAGGATCCTCCCGCGATCCCGAGCCGTGACGTGTCGCCGAACCACTGGTCGCGCTCCCGCAGGTGTGATTGAATATGTGCATATGTTTTCTTTACACATATGTGTATGCACACATTTAGGGGGAGCTCATTCTATATTTTGTGGTTTCATTTGTATTGATCCATATTTAGTATTCCACATATATTTGGGATCCTTACTTTGAAACATATCCGTTTGAGTATATTCAAAACATATACAAAACTTGTGTAGTTTTTGTATATTCATGTTTTGAGTATGTAGAACTTGTGTAGTTCTCGCATACTCATGTTGTGAATATATATATATATATATATATATATATATATATATATATATGACTTGTGTAGTTTTTATATATACTCATGTTGTGTTACCATTATCAATTCAATTTATGTGTGTTTGAAATGGTTATCATCAATTACCAAAGAGGGAAAGATTGAAGTATCTTGTCCTACCATTATGTGTTAATGGTATGATGTGATAATTAATGATAATCATATTGTAGAACTAACTTTTTCCACGAGTTGGATGTTTAGGTTATGTTCCAGGGTGATGAAGACTTGGGATGATCATGAGTTGATCATCAAGTCAAGATTCAAGTAAAGGATGCATCATGCGTTGATGCATATGAAGAGCTTGAAGGAAAAGGAATCATCGTGTGTCGATGATGATCAAAGAGAAGACCCATCATGTGTTGATGGAGGTCAAGTAAGGGATGCATCATGTGTTGATGCATGTCAAGACTCGGGATGAAGAAATCATCATGTGTTGATGATGTTCAAGACAAGATCCCAAAGTGAAGAAAAAGAGATCATCATGTGTTGATGATTGTCAAAGTCAAGGACGCGGACTTGAAGTGTTGATGTGCGTCATCAAGCTTCAAGAAGATGCAAGGCAAAGGTATGACTAGCTAGGGCTAAGGATGTGTTCCTAGTCTTTTACCGGTCTTGGTGTTTAGTTGGAAGACCGGATTGCTAGTATAGAGTTTCCGTATTATTAAGAGGGGTCTTGACTAGTAGCATGAGTTAGTCATGTGTTGATAGCTCAATGTGTTTGCTCTAGCTCATCTATGCATGGAGCTATTATTTGCGAATGTGTTTTGCAAATAATTGATGCTCGTGCATTTAATCCTTGTAGCATGAGACTATAGTTTGTGTGGATATCATGGGTATATGCTCCGGATCTTAGGATGATGTGACAATTGGCAATGGCGTTTATGGTTTGTTGTTTCACGTGTTTTCGGCAAAGTTGGCATGCTGTCAGGCTATAACCGGTCTGATAGGCCCTGGGCGATCGACCGGTCAGTGACCAAAGTGTTGAATTGAGCTGGACCAAAAATAGAGGGTGTAGGTAAGAGAGGGAATTCTATTGCACTTGGTCCCATAATTTTTGGAGTCTCCAGTCAAAAGTTCTATTGGTTTGAAAATTCCAATAGGTTTCGGTTTTCCAGAGAGGAAAAATGGCTAAGTTCCAGCTGGCGGTCAGACCGGCCCATAGGTGGCGGTCAGACCGACCAGGGTGGGCGGTCAGACCGGCCCGAGGGGCGGTCTGACGGTTTCCACTTGGTTCGTCGCCCGTCGTGGCGGCGTTGTTCGGTTGTTAGGTCAAAGTCATGAGTTTCAGGGCATATATGTTGCATGATGCATGTTTTGACTAACATGGGTCAAGTTGTGAAGAACTTGTTCTCAAATTCGGTTTACTTGTCTATTGGTGTGCAGGTTGCTTGGTGGTCAACGACGAGGATGATCGGGATTAGGCTTGGAGAGCTGAGGTCCAGAACGATCGACGATGCCGGGTGAGGTCAATGTACTCAAGCGTGGTACAAGATGGACAAGGGTGACCTATTAGCTAATCCGAGGCGCAAGATGACGCAAGGTGTAGCTAGTTAGGTCAAGGGATGTTAAAGACGGCGCATTAAAATACGTGCGTAAGTGTCCCGTTTGTTTTGGGCCTTAACTGGAGCCTAATAGAGTAAAACTTCTAGAAGGTCTAAATATCCACTATAAATAGGGGAGGGAGGTGGCTGCACCTCGGCTTCGCCCCTTTTTGCTATTTTTGTAAACCCTAATTTTCTAAGGGAGAACTTTTGTGGAGGCTAGGGTTCTTGATAGTTGATGTGATTTTCGTGCTCTTGGACTGAACATTGTCCTCCATTGATGGAGAGGCTGTAAGCCCATATCATATCAATCAGTCAAAGGAAAGTTTGATCAATGTTTTGTCTCATTGCGTTCTTTCTCTCTATTTGATGATTTTTGGTCTTTCTTTGATCCGTGAGTTTTTGCTTGGTTTCTTCATGTGATCTAGCTTGCTGTGACGTATGGGAATCTATCTAGGATCATCTTGATCATCAATCACCCACGAGCAAGAGTTTTGACCTAGTTTTCGTTTTGACCCGGTTTTGAACACTTTCTTCAATCAAATAGAAAAGGATCGCTATTCTTCCCAGAATTATCATAATCTTCGATTGGAATAGGTCCCTGATATCATAGAGAAGGTGTGTTCCAAGTTTTACCAAGTTTGGATTAGTAGATCAAAAGTTTTATCTATTTTCATCTTCGTTATCTGGCCGATCTGCTCATTCAGAGGCAGGCGTGGTCCGACCGCCAGAGCCATCGGTCGCCACGGTAGGCAATCGGTCCGACCGCCCTTGAGCCAGCGGTCTGACTGGCAGTGTGCTAGTTTGCTTTAATCTTTATTGATTTTATTTTATTGCTTAGGGGTTTATATTAGATTCAATATTAGTCTTCCGCTGTACTGATATACTAATATTCATAGCTTCTATAGCTACTGGAGTAAAGTTTTTATTGAATCTAGTATTTGTGAAAAAGTGAGCATGCTCCTATTCACCCCCCTCTAGTCGCCTTTTCGGTCCAACTAGTGGTATCAGAGCCCGGTTAGTTCAATCTTGATCTTAATCGGTCACTGAACTTGGCGATGGATAGATACTCCACAAAGCCGCATATCTTCGATGGGCACGACTATACCTATTGGAAGAATCGCATGTGAGTCTTTATTGAGAGCGAAGGACATGCTATATGGGAGGTTGTTCGAGTCCCGCTCGTTGTGCCCGAAGTTGCTACGCCGGCTTCAGAAGCCCTTTTGGCTAACAACAATAACGATAAAAAACTCTTGCATAGTGGGCTTGGGAGACAGGAGTATGATCGAATTTGCAATCTTGAGACTGCGCATGAGATTTAGAACACTCTCGAAACTTATCATGAGGGTTCGTCCCAAGTTAAGAAAGTACGCCAAACAGTCTATAAGCGTGAATATAACAAATTCGAGATGCGTCCTGGAGAGAGCATCGATGACATTTTCAGTCGCTTTAATAAAGCGATTAATCAGATGAAAGCTATTGGTATTGAATATTCTCAGTCTGAAAATGCCACCCACCTCTTGGCTGCAATCAACACCAAGGAGTGGGAGATAAAGGCTACTGCCATTGAGGGGAATGTCAATATTTCTGATCTAACTTTGGAGTTGCTCTATAGCAAGCTTAAGACTCATGAGATCAAGAGGATTGATCCTCCCAAGTAGGAAAACATGACTTTGGTAGCAGACCCGCTCAAGAGAGTTTCTGATGGGTCTTTTGAGTCTTCTTCTGGATTTTCGTTTGCTGGTTTATCTGCAATCCATGAAGAGGAGTTTGAGAGTCTTTCTGAGGCTGAGTTGGCTCTTATAGTAAAAAAGGTCACACGGGTCTACAACAATATGAGAAATAGAAATCGAGAAGGTACCGTGACATGCTATGAATGTGGTGAGCTAAATCATATCCGGGCAAATTGCCCCAAGCTGAAAGGTAAGAGCAACCACAAGGAGGGAAAGCCAGCTTGGAAGAAGCCTCAATGGAACAAATCAAGGTTTGATACTGCCAAGCTGACAAAGCCCGCTCACCGGGTGCTTACCGCTTTTGAGGATCAATCCTTGAACGATGTTGACTCCGGGAGTGTGGAGGTCAAAGAGGAGGAGATCCCTCAAAGCAAGAAGAAAGGGAAGGCCAAGGACTTCACCGGCTTGTGCTTCATAGCCGACTCCGTTGACAACGACAACAATGAGGTACCTCCTTCCTATGATGTTCTTTCTGATAGATGTGAAACTATGTTTGAGCAACTCATGAGTCAGTATAAAGCTTTAGAGTTTGTCATGGCTAATAATAAGGATTTAGAGTCACAAGTAGATAATTTGATTTTAGAACTTGAAAATGCTAAGACTCTTGAATCTGATGAATGTTCATCCTGCCATGCTTTGCACTCTGAATTTGCTAAACTGCAAACTGCTCATGATATTGCTTTGCAACAACTTGAAAATGCTATGGCTGAGCTTGTTGAAGTTAAATCTGCTCCATGTGAAAAATGCTTAGAGTCTAGCAAGTTAGTTGCTTTTGGTGTGGTTGATCCTAGTTTTTGTACTTTTTGCTTAGAACGCAAACATGAAGTTAAAGATATCTTAGAAACAGCTAGAGGTAAATATGCCAAACTTAAGGACAGTATTGAGTCTTCTACATGTGCTTCATGTCCAACTCTTAAACTTGAAACTGCTTTATATAAGGAAAAATATGCTAGAGCCATTAAGGGTATAACCTATGAATCATGTGTTAATCTTAAAGAAGAAAATACTTATCTTGAGGATACCTCTTATGTTACTTTAAACATTGCTCATAACAGAACTTCAAATAAAATCAAGGATAACACTTCTGCTTTGCATACTACTCGCAGACGTGTGTCTCAGTACTAGGTTCCTAAGTCTTGTTTAACTAACCCAGTATTGAGACACATCGTTCTTCTGTTCATTGATTTTCAGGATTACGCGGGAAGAGGAAGGACACATGGTTCGTCGACTCCGGCTGTTCACGTCACATGACCGGAGACTCAAGATGGTTCGCCTCTTTCATGCGGTCGACAGGTGATGATTTCATCACCTTTGGAGATGATAAACAAGGGTGGATTGAAGGAACGTGATCAATCAGGGTGAACGACAACTTCATCCTCAAGAACGTCGCCCTTGTGGACAAACTTATGTTTAATTTGCTTTCTGTCTCTCAACTTCTTGATGATGGATATGAGACTATATTTAAGAAAAATACTTGTCGGGTGCTTGATTCAACTGGTGAGCTTGTTTTTGGAATTACTAGAGTTGCTAGTATTTTTGGAGCTGACTTTTCTGAATCTCTTGCTGGTTCTCTAAAATGCTTGATTTCATCATTTTCTTCTGAGTTCTGGCTTTGGCATCGTCGTTTGGGGCACATTGGTTTTGATCATATGACGCGAGTTAGCAACATTGAGCTCATGAGAGGTTTGCCTAAACTCAAAGCCGTCAAAGATGCTGTTTGTGTGCCCTGTAGGCATGACAAGCAAGTTGCCGCCTCACATCCTTCGGTGACTATAGTCATGACTGACGGACCGAGACAGTTGCTTCATATGGATACTGTTGATCCTGCTAGGGTTCGGTATGTTGGTGGAAAATGGTACATTCTTGTCATAGTCGATGATTTTTCTAGATACACTTGGGTGTTCTTTCTTGTTTCGAAGGATGAAGCTTTTGATTATTATCATGATCTTGTTCTGCGTTTGGCTTCTGAACTTCTGGGTGCCTTGAGAGCGATCCGCAGTGACAATGGCACGGAGTTCAAGAATGCCTCATTTGCTTCTTTTTGTGCTGAGCGTGGAATTGAGCATCAGTTCTTTTCTCCACACGCCCCTCAACAAAATGGCGTTGTGGAAAGGAAGAACATGACCCTGGTCGAGATGGCTAGAACGATGCTAGATGAGTGTAGCACACCGAGGATATTTTGGGCCGAAGCTGTTGCTACTGCTTGTCATATTGCTAATCGTGTCTTTGTGAGACCTTTGGGCAAGACTGCTTATGAGCTTTGTTTTTGTAGAAAACCCTATGTCTCACACTTTCGAGTCTTTGTATCAAAATGTTTTATTCTGAAGACAGAGAATCTAGATAAATTTGAGTCAAGAACTTTTGATGGTTTATTTCTGGGTTATCCTGCTCACTCGAGGGGTTTTCGGGTTTTTAATGCTGAAACTAATCTTGTTCAGGAGACATGCAATGTCACTTTTGATGAGACTAGCCCTGGAGCTAGATCAGATCTTTCAGGTGATACACAGGTGACATAGAGCATATTCATAGAGGAAGATGATGAAGGATTTGATGTTCTTCCACCTGCTGTTGTTGACGCTCCTATTCCAGCACAAGAACTGCTGTGACTACTTCGCCTTCAGATGAGGCTCCTGCTGCATCTTCATCATCAGCAGTACCTGCGGAGGTTGAAGAAATGCTTTCCTCTCCGGGTGCACCACTTCACATTCAAAGGCAGCACCCTCCGGATCAGATAATAGGTAATCTCCATGAGCGAGTCACTCGCTCTAGGTATAATGATCCAAATCTCTATTCTCACTCTGCATTTGTTGCTTCTTTTGAACCCCGCGATATATCATATGCTTTATCGGATTCTAGCTGGGTTAATGCCATGCATGAGGAATTAGAGAATTTCGAGAGGAATAAGGTTTGGAACCTAGTAGAACCTCTTAGTGACCATAATGTTATAGGAACCCGCTGGGTTTTCAAAAACAAACAAAATGAGGATAGTTCTGTAATTAGAAACAAGGCTAGGTTGGTAGCTCAGGGTTTTAGCCAAGTTGAGGGGCTGGATTTTGATGAGATATTTGCTCTTGTTGCTACACTAGAAGCCATTCGCATTCTGCTTGTATTTGCTACATCTAAGGGCTTTATATTATATCAGATGGATGTTAAAAGTTCCTTTTTAAACGGTTTCATTGAGGAGGAAGTTTATTTTAGACAACCCCCAGGCTTTGAGAACCCCAAGTACCCAAATCATGTGTTCAAGCTATCCAAAGCCTTGTATGATAGACTTAAGACCTTCGTGCTTAAGAATGACTTTGAGATGGGTAAGGTAGACAAGACTTTGTTCGTTCTTAGGCGTGGTAATGACTTCCTGCTTGCTCAAATTTACGTTGATGATATTATATTTGGTGGTTCTTCTAATGCTCTTGTTTCCAGCTTTTCTGAGGCTATGTCCAGGGAATTTGAGATGAGTATGATGGGAGAGCTTAATTACTTTTTGGGGCTTCAAATTACGCAATGCAAGGAAGGGATCTTCATCCATCAGACGAAGTACACTAAGGACTTGCTTAAACGTTTCGACATGGGTGACTGCAAGCCAATCTCCACTCCCATGACAACTTCGACTGTTTTGGATCCAGATGAGGAAGGAGAAGCCGTGGATCAACGCGAGTACCGCAGTATGATCGGTTCCCTTCTGCACCTGACGGCCTCGAGACCGGACATCCACTTCACTGTCTGCCTCCGTGCGATCTGCACCTGACGGCCTCGAGACCGGACATCCACTTCACTGTCTGCCTCCGTGCGAGGTTTCAGGCGTCTCCGAGGACTTCCCATCGCCAAGCCGTTAAGCGCATATTCAGGTATTTACACTCTACCCTTCTGTATGGCATCTGGTATTCCTGTTCGTCATCATTGTCCATTCGGGGGTTTTCTGATTCTAATTTTGCGCGCTGTCGGCTTGATAGGAAGAGTACCTCAGGCACTTGTCACTTCCTAGGCACTTCTCTTGTATCTTGGTCTTCTAGGAAGCAGTCTTTTGTTACACAATCCACTGCTAAAGCTGAATATGTAGCTGCTGCTAGTTGCTGTAGTCAGATCTTGTGGATGGTAACCACTATTAAGGATTATGGGTTAAATTTTGCTAGTGTTCCCCTTTTCTGTGATAACATGTCTGCCATTAATATTGCTAAGAACCCTGTGCAACACTCTAGGACCAAGTAGATAGATATTCGCTATCACTTCCTTAGAGACCATGTCAAGAAAGGTGATATTGTGCTACACTTTGTGGAGTCCGAGGCTCAACTGGCTGATATCCTCACCAAGCCTTTATACCCAACTAGGTTTGCCACCTTGAGAAGCGAGTTAGGGGTAATTTATCCCTATGGGTTGGTTTGAGGGGGAGTTCGATCTTTTCTGATCTTACCTTGTTCTTTTTCGGAACTTATTGATCTTTTTGAACTTCTTAGGTTTTTAGGCTTTTTACTACAACTCATTGTATCATATTGCATTCATATGAAAAATACAACAGTGGTGTGAAAAATTCAAAAAGATGCATTGTAATATAAGATTTTTCGCTTATCTTTTAAAATTGATGAAGCTTTGCCTATTACCCTTTGGAGCTTTAGTATTTTAATTCTTGCTCAATGCCATGTCTAGTTCTTTGACTTGCTAGAATTATCATGTTTTCACATATACAGATAAGTCTTTGCTGTATGAGCTAGAACTCTAAAACAACTCGAACTAAAAATTATAATTTGTAGATGTTTTAGCTAGTTGCGCAATTAGTGCTCCTTTTGTGACATTGACCCTGTCAGAATTACTTTGTTAGCTCTTGAATCTAAAATTGACCATTACTTGAGCTTCTTGTGTTCTTGAGATTCTAAAACTGCTCTTGTGAAACATGAAAAAAAATCAAGATTGTCTTATGCTTAAATTGTGCCAAACTACTCTTACGAGACTGCTTGTCAAAGACATGAACTTGGAGATAGTTTGATGATCCAGACGATCTCATGGGGACTGCTTGTCAGAAATGACATGAACCTCAAGATTTGTCGCCCTGGTTGAAGTTTAGGAAGAGTTTGTGGATGGCTCCTAGTCCAGGATCTTCTTCACTAAGATATACCTTTAATCAACTTCTGGTCGAAGCTTAGGATGAGTTTGTGGATGGCTCCTAGTCTAGGATCTTGTCACTAAGTTAGATCATTAGTCAACTTCAATATTCAGTGCAAATGAGAAAACTGTTGACAAATGGGCTTTTGAGAAATTTGAGCAAAATGATTCAATACAGGACCTAATTGACTCTTAATGTGGTCTTTGTTAGATTTTTGATCTCACTTTGACATTTTGACATGGCCAGTTTCACTTTAGGATCCCTGTTGATGAACTTGCTGAATTTGAAGATTTGCTTAAATTGATCAAATCTATTGCTTTACTTTTGAGCCTTCGTGCTTAACTTTGATATATATGTCTTATCATGATCTTGCTAGCTTTGTTAGGTTTTATATGCTGTTTGTGAAATATTAGAGATGCTAGTTTGCTCTTTTGGGTAATCTTCAAAGCTTCTTGTAATCAAAAATAAAAAAATAAAAAAATGAAGCTACTGCATCACACTTCATGTATACTCCTTTTTATGCTTCTTTCTCTATTATGCATTTGTTATCTCTGGATGAGAGGAAGGCGTGATTCCTTGATGACTCCATTGTCAAAGGGGGAGAAGATGTTTCAATGTTGGGAGAGAAAATATATCAGTTTTGTACAAAGAGGGAGAAGATATATATAAATGATATAAAGGGGGAGAAAATGGAAAATTTAAAATTTTCTAAAAATCTGAGGATCATAGTGAGGGGGGATTTTTTAATTGCATTCTTATTGTCTTATTGAATTTTCTGAACTTGAATTGCATTTATTTATCCTCGTAATGATCATAGGTCAATTGAACAATTGTTCTTTCATATGGATCTTAAGTGAGATTTTTGACTCTTATCTGGAAATCAAAGTTTTTATGCTTTCTTTTGCCTTATTTCACATGCCTATGCTATTCTGATGTCAGCTTGGTCATTTCCATTGCTTTCTCTTGCGTATGGACCAAGTTGTGACTTTGTGCGAAAACGAAAGTATTTTACTTTTCAAACCTCCAAATTATATTTTCTGAATTATTGCCAATGTGTTCATCAAGGGGGAGATTGTGGATATCATGCGGATATGCTCCAGATCTTAGGATGATGTGACAATTGGCAATGACGTTTACGGTTTGTCGTTTCACGTGTTTTCGGCAAAGTTGGCATGCTGTCAGGCTATAATAGGTCTAACCAGCCAGGGTGGCCGGTCTGACCGATTCCTGACCGGTCGACCGACCACAGAGCGATCGACCGGTCGATGACCAAAGTGTTGAATTGAGCTGGGTCAAAAATAGAGGGTGTAGGCAAGAGAGGGGATTCTATTGCACTTGGTCCCATAATTTTTGGAGTCTTCAGTCAAAAGTTCTATTGGTTTAAAAATTCCAGTAGGTTTCGGTTTTCCAGAGAGGAAAAATGGCTAAGTCCCAGCTGGCGGTCTGACTGGCCCATAGGTGGCGGTCAGACCGGCCAGGGTGGGCGGTCACACCGGCCCGAGGTGCGGTCTGACCGGTTTCCACTTGGTTCGTCGCCCGTCGTGGCGTTGTTGTTCGGTTGTTAGGTCAAATTCATGAGTTTCAGGGCATATATGTTGCATGTTGCATGATGCATATTTTGACTAACATGGGTCAAGTTGTGAAAAACTTGTTCCTAAATTCGGTTTACTTGTCTATTGGTGTGCATGTTGCTTGGTGGTCAACGACGGTCAACGGCGAGGATGATCGGGACTAGGCTTGGAGAGCTGAGGTCCAGAACGATCGATGATGCCGGGTGAGGTCAATGTACGCAAGCGTGGTGCAAGATGGACAAGGGTGACCTATTAGCTAATCCGAGGCGCAAGATGGCGCAAGGTCTAGCTAGTTAGGTCAAGGGATGTTAAGGACGGTGCATTAAAATACGTGCGTAAGTGTCCTGTTTGTTTTGGGCCTTAACGGGAGCCCAATAGAGTCAAATTTCTAGAAGGTCTAAGCCTCCACTATAAATAAGGGAGGGAGGTGGCTGCACCTCGTCTTCGCCCCTTTTTGTTATTTTTGTAAACCATAATTTTCTTAAGGAGAGCTTTTGTGGAGGCTAGGGTTCTTGATAGTTTGATATGATTTTCGTGCTTTTGGATTGAGCATTGTCCTCCATTGATGGAGATGCTGTAAGCCCATATCATATCAATCAATCAAAAGAAAGTTTGATCAATGTTTTGTCTCATTGTGTTCTTTCTCTCTATTTGATGATTTTGAGTTTTTCTTTTATCCATGAGTTTTTGCTTGGTTTCTTCATGTGATCTAGCTTGCTGTAACGTGTGAGAATCTATCTAGGATCATCTTGATCATCAATCACCCACGAGCAAGAGTTTTTACCTAATTTTCGTTTTGACCCAGTTTTGAACCCTTCTTCAATCAAATCGAAAATGATCGCTATTCTTCCAAGAATTATCATAATCTTCGATTGGAATAGGTCCCTGATATCATAGAGAAGGTGTGTTCCAAGTTTCACCTAGTTTGGATTAGTAGATCAAAAGTTTCATCTATTTTCATCTTCGTCATCGGGGCTGATCTGTTCTGTTCTGGAGGCCGGCGGTCCGACTGTCCGTGGCCACCGGTCAGACCAGTAGGCAATCGGTCCAACCGCCCTTGAGCCAGCGGTCTGACCGGTAGTGCACTGGTTTGCTTTAATCTTTATTGATTTTATCTTATTGCCTAGGGGTTTATATTAGATTCAATATTAGTCTTCCGCTGTACTGATATACTGATCTTCATAGCTTCTATAGCTACTGGAGTAAAGTTTTATTGAATCAAATATTTGTGAAAAAGTGAGCATGCTGCTATTCACCCCCCTCTAGTCGCCTTTTCGGTCCAACAGTTTGCAAACGTGTTTTGCAAATGGTTGAAGTCCATGCACCTTAGCCTTGTGGCATGATACTGTGATTTGAGAATGCGTTTTGGAAATAGTTGATGCTCATGCTTGATTTCTTGTAGCATGTGACTTAAGTTTGCAAATGTGTTTTGCAAATGGTGTAAGTCCATGTACCTTATTCCTTGTGGTATGATTCTAAAGTTGGCAAATGTGTTTTGCAACTTGTTAGAAATCTTGCCTTTGATCCTTGTTAGGCATGGCTCATCAATTGACAAATGTGTTTTGCAATTGAAGTTGCTGATGTTGTTGTTGAGTTCCACACTCATTCTTTGATCTAAGAGTAAGGCTTTCTTCTCTTATGTGCATGTGTTGCATTTAGTGAGATTTGAGAGCAAACCCTAAGTGCATGTGTTACCTTAGGTAGTGGATTGTATATCCACTTGAGCGTCAACACTTGATTAGTTCAAGTAAACGTTGAGTCTTGTTACTCTTGGTGTTTGCCAACATCTAGACGGCGTGGAGGTGTCGTGCGCGGTGATCTTCTCAAGAAGCTTGTGAGAAGGCCCGGCGTGGTTGTGAGTGGTTCGGTGCTCGCCATATCTGGAGTGGAGGAAGAGCAACTTTAGTGGAGCGAGGTGTTGGTTCGAGTTTGAACCAGTCCAAGTGGTTGGACTTACCTCGGAGGTGTTGGCTTAATTCGTGGAGCCAGTCCAATTCGTTTGGGTTTACCTCAACGTGGATTAGGGGAGACTGGCAAGTCTCCGAACACCGCGGTAAAACGTCATTGTGTCCATCTTGGTTTGCTTGTGCTTTACTTTGAGCAATTTACATTACTTGCTTCAATTGCTTATATATCTTTGTATGATTGCTCATAGTGTATTGTATTCATATTGTTGGTGCACTTAGGGAAACCTAGTTGATTTAGGTTTTAATTATGCAAAACTAATTTGTTATTAGCTTCCGCATTATATATTAGTTTTAGAGCCGAAAGATTTTTAAAACCGTCTATTCACCCCTTCTAGTCAGCCACCTCGATCTTACAGGCGGGCCGCCCGGTGACGGTCCAAACTAGTAAGTATGATGTCGTCGTGCGTGGCGTCCACTGGACGCTGCGGCGCTGGCCAAGTAAGCCTCCACCTAGTGCGCGGAACGTACCACCGCAAGTACGCAGCGTACGTCTGGATGGCGTAGCCGCGAAGCTCCTACACCACGTCTGTCGTAACCCTCTCGGTCCACAGCGCCACCCACGGCTGCTGCGTCTGCCTCCAGTCGTCGCTACTCCGCCCTCTCCTCGTTTGCCTACAATTGAATTGAGATGTCAGAAAATCTTATTCAGACATGCTCTTAAAATGACACCAAAGAATGAGATGTCTGTACTCTGCTTTAACTCCACCGTACAGAAGAAATATGATCAAGAACCATAGCGACCAAGAGTAGTCATGTCGTACCAAACTTCGCATATTTGAAGTCACATGAAATCATGAAACCCTAATTTTCGAAACGTCTCGTCCTAATTTTTGAGACTTAAACCCTGAATTTGTCGAGACAATTTCAGAGCATATAAAATTATATAAAATTTACACAATCAAGTCCACTATGTAGGGAATCTGGCAAAAAAAATTCATAATGTTTGGACCTTATTTGCTATATTAAAAAAATTCTTACAAATATTAGACTTTAAAGAATTTTGGAGAAAAAGTAAGAATGCATAAAATTTTAAAAAAATTACACAAGTAGACACACTATGCGAGAAAGCTCCAAATTTTTTTTTTATAATTGTTTGAGCTCATTTTATATATTAAAAAAATCATCCAATAAATATTATTAATTAGACAACATCAACTTGGTGCTGCGGTCCGAAACCGCAGCAAGTATATTTAGGAAGTTAAATTTGAAAATTTTAATTTTTGGAGACTAATTTTAAAATTTTATTGTGCAACGGACTACTACAGTTCAGACTTCAAAAGCCTACGACCCTCAAAGCTGGCGGTCCAGAGTCCAGACGAGGCGTGCACCCGGCCGCCGCCGACGACGGAGGCGCGGCACCCCTCGTCTCCCCGGCCAGATCGGAGCCCAAACCGCATCCACCCACTCCTCCGTGCACCGCCAGCCGTCCCCCCGCTGACACGTGGGGCCCGCAGGACAGCCCGGCGCCAGCGCCACCGGCCCACGCTACACCACCACCACCCCTTCCTCCCGCCTCGGCCGTTGGTGCCCCCTTGAACTCCGCGCGGCACGCAAATTGCCAACGGCACATTAATTCGCAAGTTCAGCCTCTTCCATGGCTGTCTCTCTCTCTGTCTCTCTTCTCTTCCCGCGCGCGGGCACGTTCAGTTTCAGCCGCTGCTCCTATCAGGTGCGTCTCCCGTCCCCGATTCAGTAATGTTTCTCTCTCTTTTTCTTGTTCTAGTTGATGCATGTGAATGTACAAGACCTAGCGTGACAAGAAATTGATTTATTTCTTTAATCAAGTCTCTCTAACTTACCTGAATCATGTCTAACCACAGCCTCCTGCTTTGCGCGTTTGTCTAATTAGAGTTGGACAATCCTGAATCCTCTCATTCCTCTAGCCAAATTGAGATACAGTGTCCTGGCTAGATAACAACTGGTGGAACTAGAGGGGATATGTTGGCAGAATTCAGGCACAGGGGGCTGGGCTTGATTCTACAAAAGTGACTAGCGGAGGCTTTGAATCTTTGATTAACCAAAATGTAGGTAAAAGGGCTCAACTGAACAAATTTTATATGATGACAATTTTGCCTTTTGTACAAAGGGGAAATGGCAAGACAAAGAAAGCGACAAACACTTATATGAGGCCGCTGGGTTTGTTGCCCAGGAGCCACTTTTGCCATTCTGTTGTCTGTTGAATTACGGTTTGCAGGTATATTGCCCACATTTCATCAACAGCTTAAGCTTTTGGGTGTTTGGTGGACAAAACTCAATATAGTATCAGACCCAAAGGTCATAATTTCGAGACCTCGCTGACACGATTGTAAGAAAAAAATAATTGCATCCTATTTCAAGCCCGCATGGTCCTAAGGGACAAAGCATGATAAGCCCCTCTATTATTTTATCTTGTGTAATCAAACCCCTACTTTAGTCGAAATATATTGGATTGTGTCCCTTTTCTTCTTTTAGCTGTGTAATCAGATTATTCCTGCTAATGGATAGGTGACATACAGAATTAGACAATTGCATTGGTATATCTAGGTTTGAATATATCAAATGGGGGAGTATGGACTCCATGAACAAACAAATGAAGATGAGAGGCTTAAACGAACAAGATTCAAGTGGAGGAGGGTGGGAGCCCTACTGATAGGTGAAATTTGTGGAATCTTCTCCCTTGATTTTTATCCAATGTGCAGGTATCACACCCATCCAGTAGGATCTGTCGTTATTTACAAATTCCTAAACTCCGCTGACGACTTGGGTAAAAAGCAGACAGTTGAAATTCAATACCATTGCCCAACCAAGGGATTCATAAATCTTGTTCTAAACATTATGGAATCTCTCCTATGATAATTTTCCATGCTGTTTATGAATTAATCTTCTCAAAATTGTATGTCGCACTCTCCAGGTATCATTTGGATAATGCATAAAAGGTGTCAGCATCCGGTAATGTGATTTGGCTTGCAAAGGATGTGTTCTCCAGGATAATGGAAGTTTAGCTTCTGGTTCACCTTATTGTCTGGTGGTTTTTTCTCATACCTTAATACAATGGGGAAACATGCTGCTGAATCTGGGACTAGTATGCTCTTGCACGGAGACTTGGACATACAGATAGTGGAAGCAAAATGCCTTCCCAATATGGATCTCATGACCGAAAGGATGCGAAGATGCTTCACTGGCTATGGTGCTTGCAGGACTGAATGTGGGAATTCTGATCCACATCCAGACATGAGGAAGATCATTACTAGTGATCCGTATGTTTCAGTTTGCCTCTCAGGAGCAACGGTGGCACAAACTCGAGTCATTGCTAACTCGGAGAATCCTAAATGGGATGAACACTTCTATGTTCAGGTTGCTCATTCAGTTAGCAGAGTCGAGTTTCATGTAAAGGACAATGATGTTTTTGGGGCAGAGCTTATTGGTGTTGCTTCGATACCAGTTGAACACATCACGCCAGGGGATATGGTCAGTGGCTGGTTTCCAATCTCTGGTCAGTATAGTAACCCTATGAAGCCATCTCCTGAACTGCATTTGTCTATCCAGTATAAGCCATTTGAGCAGAATCCATTGTACAAGGATGGAGTTGGTGCTGATGGTTGTCAAAGTATTGGTGTACCAAATGCTTATTTTCCTCTTCGGAAGGGTGGTAGGGTCACCCTATATCAAGATGCCCATGTTCCTGATGATTTCCATCCTAAAATTGAAATTGATGGTGGGAGGACATATGAACAAAACAAATGCTGGGAAGACATTTGCCATGCTATTTTTGAGGCTCATCACCTTATTTACATAATTGGCTGGTCCTTGTATCACCCCGTCAAGCTGGTAAGGGAATCGACAAAACCTGTGCCCAATGGAAGCCCACTAACCATTGGTGAGCTTTTGAAGAACAAGGTTCAAGAGGGAGTCCGTGTTATCGTGTTGCTTTGGGATGACAAAACATCACATGACAAATTTCTTTTGAAAACGGTAGGCTTTATTCTGCATTATCCATTTTCTCACCCTTGAACCTCTTTATTTGCTCCTTCGATAAAATGGCTACATATCAAAATCACTCTACTGTTTTGATCTGTCTGGCATGCCATTATTGGTTACGATGCTAGCATGTAAATTTTTTCTCCGAAAGGTAGAAATGGCAAACATGAACTGAATAATGCTCTTCTCTAATATCTCTACGTGCTACTAGCCTACTACACGAGAATAATGAAAAAGGTGGTGAATTCCGTAGATAATTTATAACTAAAAAGGTTAAGACAATTTGGTTAGAAATAATTCTCTTTCCTCTCGGTTGATGTTCCTTGTGTCAATGGCCTCACTCTCAACTTAGATAAGATTGTTGACAAGATAAATACCCAAAGAAAGAAGTCTGCATGTTTCAATTGCTATTGTTGTTTTCAATACATGAGTTTGTTTGCTGTTTTCATCAGAAAAGAGTAGTCTGATAGAAATATGTAGGCTGAATGCAGGATGGACTCATGCATACACATGATGAGGAAGCTCGGAAGTTTTTCAGGCATTCAGGTGTCCACTGTGTGTTGGCCCCTCGCTATGCTAGCAACAAACTTAGCATTTTCAAGCAGCAGGTGTGGATTTTATTTCTCCCTTCCGTGTGGTCGCATACTCAAAACACTGAACTGTATAGTGGTGATTTCTGCACATCAAGCACTCATCTTTATTTTTTTGTGTTGGATTTTTATTCCCTCCTATACATGTTCCTCTTAAGTCTTAACATCTTACATATTATCCTTCTGAAAGGATAAATAATGTACATAGATACCTATACGAAGAACATGCATATATGGTCATAGATGAGAAGAGTCTAATGAATTTTGGCCTTATACACAGATGCCCACAACAAGATGTCAGATTCCTTTCATGTAAAATTATATTCTTATTAATTTCATAATTTTAAAGGAAAAGAGAGAGAGTTCGTAATTTTACATATGCTGTCACATGGAAACAACATACTCAAATAGTTGTGTGTGTTTCAGAAATCTTTTGAAGATAACCTAGGCAGAATAATAGCAGTAAAATATATCTTAATCAACTCTGGACACGACTTGATGTAAGCATGCTGCATGGTACTGTTGGTATATCATCTTTGTAACTGAATTTGACAAACTGAACATTCATATTGAAGTTGTTGGTTCGGAGAGTTACAATTCATGGAAACCTCTTCATCTTTCTTTAGATACGATCCCGTTAGCTCTACTGATCGATCTAATCTTGTAGTTATGAGATATCGGCGAGCTGAGGCAAAATTCTGTGATCATCTCATCTTGTAATTATACTGTATGGAGGTCATTATGAGAAGATCTCGCACATAACATCAGGTGGTGATGGGGCTGTGGGCTGCGTCTGGATGTGGCTACTGCATTGCCGTCGGGAGGCAAGAAGTCTTCTCCCGATTGGTTTTTGGATGATGTTATAGATGCCCTAAACTAACAAACTAACTAATGCCAAATTCTCTTATATTTTTTCTTCTTCTTTGCCATTAACGTTTACGTTATTACGGACTTGTCCTAACCTTAAACTAACTATTTTGCTTCAAGGTTCGTGAATTTCTTACGAAAGGGAGTACTGAAGCAAACCCCCATGCATAACATTTATTTTGCAACAATGCTTATAGTCATACATCTGAGTACTGGAAAACCACATGCTGGTGTTTCTGAAGCAAATTCTGTTTTCCAGGTTGTAGGAACTTTATTTACGCACCATCAGAAATGTGTAATTGTAGACACCCAAGCCACAGGAAACAATCGAAAAATAACCGCTTTTATTGGTGGTCTAGACTTGTGTGATGGCAGATATGATACACCTGAACACAGGCTTTTCAAGGATCTTGATACTGTCTTCAAGGACGATTTCCATAATCCCACATTCCCTGTAAGTTCTCTAACATCTAATTGTAACTTTCCTCCCAAACTTTGTTATTGATTCTCCTACCGAATTTTCTTGGCTATAATTGAGAAAGCCAGCATCTTTTCAACTTGGTAAAATTTAGATCACCCTTCTTTCCATTATTGCAGGTTAATAAGTATGGACCGAGACAACCATGGCATGATTTACATTGCAAGATTGAAGGTCCAGCTGCATATGATATACTTACAAACTTTGAACAGAGATGGAGAAAATCTGCAAAATGGAAAGTCAGTGTTAGAAGAGCTGTAAGTTGGCAGCATGATACCTTGGTAAAAATAAACCGGATGTCATGGATTGTTTCCCCCTCTGCAGATGAGCTCAATGCACATGTTTGTGATGAAAAGGACCCAGAGAACTGGCATGTACAGGTATTATATGTCATGCATATACACCATCAAAGATCTACCACCAATGTGTGATTACTGCCTTAAGTCTTAGTCTATAAGATAGTTCTTTACCCTTTTATTCTTTGGCTAGGTTTTCCGGTCCATTGATTCGGGATCAATAAAGGGGTTTCCTAAACTTGTTCAAGAGGCTGAGTCACAGGTAGGGTTACAAGTTGAAATAGCTATGTAATATTATTATTTACATGGAAACTGTCTGGAATTAAACATTTAAATGCAAGCTTGCTGTTCGAAGGTGTGTCCTAGCCGTGATATGCTCTTTTATCCTCTGTTGTGCAGAATCTTGTCTGCGCAAAGAATCTGCAGATAGACAAGAGCATACACAATGCATATGTAAAAGCCATCAGATCTGCGCAACACTTTATCTACATTGAAAATCAGTATTTCATTGGATCTTCATACTACTGGTCTTCACATAGAAGTGCAGGTAACAGGCTGACTATCAGCTATGGTGCTTTCAGTTTGGTCTTGCTTTGTGCTCCGCTTTCCCATTTTGCAAACTAGATAGTATGACTTGCTCTTGGATTGTGTAATATTCCTAGCTTCGCAGGTTCCACTCAGGGATAAAAAAACCGGAACCGGACAATTTCCCGGTCACTAGCCGGAAACGGTAACCGGTTGGTTACTGGATTACCGGACGAAATTCACTTGAATTTGTTTAAAAACCAGTCCAAATTCAAAAACTGAAATTTGAATATGCTAAACCGGAAAAAATTGGCCAATTTTTCCATTCCCAGTCCCCACCGGTAAAACCTGCTGGTTTTTTTACACTACTAGAAACATGATTTAGTAACCGGCGGTAACCGGCCTGTTTTTTTACACTACTAGAAACATGATTTAGTTTCAGATGTACTATAGTGAGTTTATTTTAGCATTTCTGATCAGTGACCGGTTTAACGTTTCACAACTTGTATGAGGAACAAGACACAGATCAACTCGCAAAACAAAAAAAGAATAAGACACAAATCTACATACAACTGGTTTAATCGGAAATCTACCTGTTTAGTTTATTTTTAGTGAAAGTACCTCTTTAGTATGTACCATTTGATGTATTATGTATCTATATGTCAAGGACAAGGCAAATCCAGGCATTCATTTTATGATTTGAATACTCTTGTGGGAACAGGTGCAGAGAACCTAATACCAATTGAATTGGCCATAAAGATTGCAAGAAAGATTAAGGCAAGAGAGCGATTTGCAGCTTACATTGTTATACCAATGTGGCCCGAAGGCAATCCGACAACTGCAGCTATGCAAGAGATCCTCTTTTGGCAGGTTTGTTCCTCATCATCATATAACTGTTTTGCCATGAACTTAACAAGTCGGAAAATTGTACACACTCTTTGAGTTTGAGATACTGAATAAATCGTGATTGTTCGTCTTTTCTACCGGATGTTGTGTTGCTTCCATTTGATCTCTTCAAGGGGCAAACCATGTCCATGATGTACAAGATTGTCGCAGACGCTCTCCGAAAGGAAGGGTTACATGATACCCATCCGCAGGAGTACCTGAACTTCTACTGCCTCGGGAAACGTGAAATCTCAAGTGATGTATCAACGATGAGCCAATCCAATGAGAATTCCTCACTGGTAATTATATTCTTTGTTCAATAAGTCGCTCAAAATATGCACATTGGATGTGCTTCATATATAGGGGAGAAAAAACTGTCTTCCTTTTTTACCTCCTCCAGGGCGTAGCCCAGAAGTTCAGGAGGTTCATGATCTACGTGCACTCCAAGGGGATGATCGTCGACGATGAGTACGTACTCATGGGATCGGCCAACATAAACCAGAGGTCCATGGACGGCTCGCGGGACACTGAGATTGCCATGGGCGCGTATCAGCCTCACTACAGCTGGGCAGGAAGCAGCAGCCCTCCACGAGGACAGGCGCGCCCTCCTCTCCTCCCCGCCTATGAAACCTCTGCACAACACAATGCCTAGAGCTGTTGCGTTGTGAGTTGTGACAATTACTGTTTCTTTGCAGGTGTACGGGTACAGGATGTCGCTGTGGGCGGAGCACCTGGGCACGGTGGAGGAGTGCTTCCGCCAGCCGCAGTCGGTGGAGTGCGTCCGATTGGTGAACCAAATGGCGGAGGAGAACTGGTGTTCCTACGTGTCGCCACAGACTGCGGACATGAGGGGCCACCTCATGAGGTACCCCGTCAGGGTCGACGGAGACGGGAGGGTCGGGCCGCTGCGCGGGCACGAGAGCTTTCCGGACGTTGGCGGCAAGGTGCTCGGCACGCACTCCTCCCTTCCCAACGCTCTCACGACGTGACATGGCTGCCTGGAGCTTTGCAGAAGCCAGGAGGTGGCGGCAAAGTGATCTTGAGAAGAGGGAGTTGAAGCTGCCGAATTATTTCGACAAATCAACGTCCGGTGATTAGCATTAAGCTGACTTGTATGTATATGAAAGAGAGACTGCGTGTGATACCAGTTTTTCTGTTTCATGTCCTTGGACACTGCAATTTGTCGGAGCTTAATGCTATATATATATATGATATGATTTCAATTTTCAGATCTTGCTGGATTAGGGAAAAATGTATAGTTGGGGGTTCATGAGATATCTGGTAACCGGATACTTCGGTGAAATATTGCACAAAAATATTCAACCCAAATTTTGAATTTGGATTTCCTGAAATCTCCCAAAAATTTAAGGAACGTATGGGAAAAATCAAGGTGAAAATTCAGCTCACTAAATGACATCAAAAAAGAATAATAAAAAGAAACTAAAAATGCATCTAATGTAGCAATCAAAGGATATGATATATGTAACATCCCAATTTTCAGAGCTCTAAAAATCCTTTGAATAGTTACTTGTTGGAAAATACATTATTTAAATTTCTATTATTTTTTAGTATTTTTATTTAAAGCTTAATATACACTTTCATGTCAAAATAATTTATTAGGATTAATTCGAACATCAACAATTGTCAAAACTATTTTATTTTGATTCTATATGCTTAGATATATTTTCTAGAATTTTCTGGAATTTTTCAAGTTCATTTGCTATTTTCTAATTGCTATTTAGATTTTATGTATTTTCTAAAATAGAAAATCTATTTAAAATCATTCGGAACAGTGTCAGACCGAAACCCAACACTTTGTTCGTGGGGCCCGAATCTGTGCGGCCCGGCTCACGCGCCAAGCGCTACGACTCGATTGACGACAGTGGTCCCCATCCATCGATCTCTCTCTCGCCGTGCGCGCTCACGCGCGATTTGTCGACGCGTCGCTCCGAGCGCTGATCGAACGCACTCCCGCGCCCGCGTCTCCCCATGTCGCTGCCAAGTGGGCCCCACCACAGGGTCGTCGTCTTCGACTCGGTTTCTTCTCCGCGCAAGGCAGCGCTGCGTTCGCCATTACAAGTAGGGATGAAAACGGATCGGATAGTTTCCTACCGATCCGGACGGAAACGGATTCGGATTGTCTCGGATAATTTTCGGATTGGAAACAGATTCGGATTTTTTTTTGTCAGAAACAGAAACGAATACGGTAGGCATGCTATCCGGCGGATACGGATACGAATACGGATTATCCGGATAAGAACAAGTCCGGATATCCGGATTTCGGCCCAATAGAAGAGAATTTCAGCCCAAAAGAGAAAATGAGATTTTAATTGATTTTCGAATATCAGAAAATGCATCAAATGAAATAGCCTTTTAGAAAATAGCAAATAGAGTTAAAAAAATTCTAGAAAAATTCACAAAAATTCCTTAAATTATTTTGAACTTAATAAAATTAATTCCAAGTTAAAGTTGGTTTTTATTTTTTGCACATAAATTATTTTTAATTTCTGAAAAATATGAACTACCTTTTTGAAATCCAGAAAATTCAAGAAATTATTATTATTATTTTCACTTTAAATACAATAAAATCCCAGAAATCTGAATAATTTTTTTTGACATTGAAAACTAGGAAATTAAATAATTGACTTTATTTTTTTTCTTTTTAACCAAGAAAACTCTTTTAAATATCATAAAATCCAATAAAATAATAACTTTATTAATTTTATTTTTTGTAACATACTTTGGGATGTTACAGTCATTTGCGTATAGATTAACCATCTAGCCTAATCAATGTTAGTGTGAACTAAGTTTTTTGTATGTGATGAACTAAGTGTGAATGTGTGATGACTTGTGACTTTGTGAGTTATGACTTATAAGCTAAATATGGTAAACTAAGTGTTATGTTTATGATGAACTAGTTAATGCAAATTGCTAGTGCCAATGTTATGTGTGGTTGCTGAAAATATGAACAATTCATGAATGTTTGCATCAAATAAACTAGTTATATGTTTTCGTTAATTTCTGGCATACAATTTAAGGGGTTTTCATGTTCCGAAAAATATCCGCGACCGTATTCGTTTCAATTCGTATTTGCTCTGTATCCGTATTCGATATTATTCGTATCTGGATCCGGGAAAAAAATATGAAAACAAATATGGCAGAGTCATTATCTGTCCGTATCCAATCCGTTTTCACCCCTAATTACAAGAGCTCGAGCTCAAAACAGCAACACGATTTTTACAACTAAAACCTTATGGATTTTGTTACCAAATCTTATCTCCAATTTTCCCGCACCCGTATCTGCTGTCAATCGGGATCAAAACGAACTCTATCCCGTGTTTCAAATGAACCCAAGAATTCCTCGATTTGGGGACTTCCAAATCCGGCATCCCCCTAGCCCTATAAAAGGCGTCCTCGGGTTCACCCTTGTCTCCGCACCCCAAAACCCTAAGCCACCGCACCCGTCAAGCTCTAGCGCAGCCGTATTAGATATTTTAGGGTTCCGCCTTTGCTGCTCGTTTTCTTCAGATTGCGTTGTCGTCTTCGTCGCCTCGTCGTGGTCGACCACACCGTCGTCTTCATCGTCACTTGAGCTATCTCCGACACCCCTTCACGACCACGAGAGGTCACTATTGTTCGTCGATGACAACAGCAGCACCTGCTCCACAGCTTCGTCACCAATTTTGGCCAACTCCAGCGACCTTCCGTACCAATACGAGCACCGGTATGTGCGCAATAGCCTGTTCTACCCAGTGCACACATCCACCGCCGGCGAAGCACCGCTATTAGTCGTAGCCTTCCACAACCAAATAGTTGTCAGTTTAGATGTTTGTTGAAATATGAATTGTTTAGGGGCAGATTCAGACTTGTCACCCAAAACGTTTTCTGTAGACAATTTGATTATATTTCCATATTGATAAAGAACACCCAAATTAGACTCATAGAGTAAAATTTATGTTATATTATTCGCTGCTGTACTGATTGTCTGGACAAATGACTGTCAAGCATTTTCAACTGCTGTTTAGTCAAATGTTTTAGCAGAATTAGGAAATCTTGTCAACTAGAGTTTTGTAGGTTTACTCGTTAAGTTTCGTTGGGCAGTGAATTCATATCATTCCGAGTTCCAGATCATTAATTATGAATTTTTCTGTGTCGCTGTCCAGATATGTTTAGATGGGTGAATTGTATGTTTTCAATTCGGGTCTATCTGTTGTATTGGGTAGTCAAGGGGGTATTGTAGATCGCCGCTAGCGTCGTCATATCGTGTGTTCTTATGTTTGAATACGCATTCGTGTAGGCGGCGAGGTGGCGAGTGCAGGAGCACCTCCGTTGCCTCCTAGTACTTCATATCGCGGAAGGTAAGTACAATGTGTTAAGACATGTTGATTTCTGTTGAATGTTGTTAATGCAATGTTACTTCTATGATCTATGTTCATACTTCATGTTATACAGTTGAATGTTGTTGATGCGATGCTATTTCTATGATCCATGATTCAAACTTCATGATATTTATTCGTTCTTAGTCGATAATCCATGTGAATGAAAGAGGTGACACTCATTGCATATATTCATTCCATTCTTTCATTGTTCGTGTTCCATCCACAGGAGTGGAATTGTTAAGACCCATCAATTCCAGTATGGGCACGTAAGACCCACCATTCCAATGTGGGCAATTTCGGACACCCGTATGAAACGTTCTTCATACGGTGATTGGATCCCCAGACTTTGTTAAGTACGTGCTTAAGTGAGCACCGACGGGTGTGTCACTCGCTATACCGGTATGAGCATGTATGCAGTCCATTCCTTTCAATGCATCCATTCCTTCCATATATACTCAAAAGTGTTCAGAGATAAATTCATAATTCGTATTGAGATTGACTTGTTCATAACTTGGTTTGTTCAATTGTTTACCGTACTTGCTGAGTTTCGACTCATTCTTGCTTTATTTATTTATTTAGGTGATCATTGATGACGGCTTGTTGGGGGAGGGTAGACAAGCACACTTCACTCAGTTCACCATAATTTACTTTCATTAGTAATGTCGATTTTGTCTTTCAATTGTTAACCGAGGAACTATAATAGATAAATTTACTATTGCATGATATTTCTCTTCATGTTAAGTTTTCTTGTTAAATGATGCTAGTGGTTCATTTTAATTATTCCTTGATTCTGTTTTGATGAATTCAGTCTTTATTCCTGCCGTGCTACTTTTAAAGTTGGTCTCTATATGTACTTAGAGGAGTTTCAGTTTAAATTCTGCCGTAATTTGGTTGTATGTTAGTTCTTTAGGTAGCATTTTGGCTTCCGAATAGCCAGGGTGTTACAATTCAAAAGCGCACAACATAGTAATAAAACAAAACAGGAATCGTTCGCCCCTATTCGCAACCCTAACTTTTATCGATACCTTCCCACATTCCAGTATATCCAAAACAGACAACCATCAAAGGAAAAACCTGTAACACCCGAGCCCATCAAAGAGCCTAGAATGCTACTAAATAAACATGATAACCATTTAAACATAAGGCATAGTTCTAAATTTTGGCAGAACCTCCTTTGTATAATTAAGTATGCCAGAGGTTCCAACAGATGCATATATTATTATCAATATCTCAACATCCAAAGTTCATCAAAGCATTCTTAAATAATCTATTCAGCTAATGCATAAGCAAGCATAATTAAAAATTTACCACTCTCATTATTACAAATAATCCAATGCATTCAAGCATAGCCAAAATTAATCCTTAAACAGTTTGCTTGTTAATAAGGTATGACCTAAATGATAATCATCTTTAAAAGAATGTGTGGTGGTGAGTGCATCCAAAGCAACCCTACTCCCTCCCATGCATGCTGTTCTTGCAAGTGGTACCTAAAAGCACAACAAAAGCAAGAGGTGAGTCCAAAGACTCATCAAATATAATAATGGCATCAACAACATACAAGCATATAACTTATCAACTATACTTCACAAAACCACGTATCAATCACTTTACACATGCATGCTACGTAATATGCTCAACAAGATCTTTTTCCTCCTCTTTCTCTTTTGCATTTTACCGGTAATGCAAAGTGCGCATCCGTCGATGCACACCCATGCCTGTACCATCTGGTACAGGGACCATTGCCCATACTCCACGTGTATGGGGACCCAAGCCCATGCTCTTCAAGCATGGGGACCTTTAGCCCGTCATTAACATGACGGGGACCTCAAGAGTTGCTTAGTCATCACATGACCAAGACTTCAGTAAACCAACATAATGCATATGTATGAATTCTCAAAGTAATACAAACATGCATCCAGAACAACTTTGCATATGAATGACCCATTCTTACTCCAAAATCTCATAACCATAGACAAACAACCATAAATAACACGTAATTCATATCTCTAGCAACCATGAACAGTACCAATTATGCCATCATCACAAACATGAATCCACAAGTACTCATAATATATATCAAACATTGCCATTCATTAATATTTATCATATTCATCATTATACTTGCCTTAACCGCGAGAGAACGAGGAATGCACGAGCGTCTTCCTTGATGCGGACTATCGGGACCCAAATATGCAAATCTGGACCTCTCGTGTATTCTCGCACTAGTCGAGGATCACGCTAGTGCACACAGTGTCAACATCGATGAAATATCACATCCATACAACGAATATAAGAATAAACGAGTACCTTTGAATAACAAATAACTGTTGGGACCTTACGGTCGAGTTTTACATTTATTAAGCCATGCAAGGCTGATAATAAAGAAATAAACTACAGCGGAAACGAAATAAACTCCAGTGGCTCCCATCAATTTACCACAGGCAACTGACTGGGATCAAGACCCTAACGCTCAACCTTCGTAGAACTCTTCTTCAAAAGCAGGCGACGACTCCTCCACTTCTGTTGATTGGTTTAGCAAGAGTGAGTACAGACCGTACTCGCAAGTCATACCACAGAATGCAATTTATAGATGATGACTTATCCCAAAAGGAATGGCTTCTGTGATTCTTTTGCAGAAATGCAACATTTGCAATTGAATACGAATAATAGATTGAAAACATAATTCAAAACAAATAAACAATAATAATTTAACAATTGATTTCACAAAGAACACACAGTCTAATCAAGTTATTCACACAGCTGCATAAGTTATCTCACGCAGCTGACCCTTCCCATTTGTTTTATGAAAATCTACCCCTCGTGTGAAATTCCCGAGCATGTCCATATCCGAGGATGCGGCTATTCGAATAGATTGGTTTAAACACTCTATAGAGGTTGCACACTTTACCCACACGATACAATTAGTGGAGCCAGCACTGACTATAACAAAACCTTTCAGAGACTTCATCTCAAACAATGACACTCCCGATGTGCTTTTCTGCCGTCCAATTTGTACACACAACCCTTGGAACGACACACACCGTTGGGCGGGGATGCGTGAACCGTCGCAATGTGACATATCACACCTCCAAACCCATCACACAGCTTTAAATACAACTCGAGTTGTCAATGTCAAGACTCCATAACTTACTAAGTTAGGCCCGGCCCATACTAGGCATGTGGTCTGATGAAGGCTCGATTCAATGGTGCACAAAGTTAAGTCCTTAATTGACCAAGGCAAGACTTCCAGTTTTAACCCAAATCACAGAGTTTATAGCACACAGTTCCACCATTCACACAGATCCACCACTTGCCTCAGTCCAAATCTTTTCCCACCCTGTTGATTAAGTGCAACACATGCCATCAACGAGTAACAAAGACACAAACACACACAGCTTTATCACACGTTCCATAATCACTTAGTCAAGTTTATAATTGCAACTCTCACATGAAATGATGACTCGTGGCATGGCTAAGCAGTCTAATCGTATCTAACCAACCCACGTTGGTGCTACGATAATACCAACTAATAATTAACCAACCTAGGGTGACAAGAGATCATGGCATACAATAGACAAGGTGGCATAACAATTTGGGATAATAACTACACCCAAAAGTATTTAAATAAATACTTGAAATAGAATGCAATACATTGAAACAAAGTATTTTGAAAACTGGGTTCAATATGATCAAAGGTATAACTTGCCTTGGAATAGATCTAGATATTGGTCTTGATCTTGAGGTGCTCCTTCTTCTGCAAAATTCCCCGAAGTATCGACGTCTACTCGCAAACGAGACAAAAGAAACAAAAAACAAATAAATACAGAGGCAAAACAACTCCAAAAATTCAAATAAAATTCACCATTAAATAGATCTTAATTTTATATGAATTTACAAATTTGAATGGGCTCAATCGGAGTTCGGATGCCAAAGATATGGGCTTTGGAAGTTTGAAAAATCAAATAAAACCCTAATTTGGATTTTATTGAATTTCCTGAATTATTTTTATAAAGGAAAATCGGATTATTGCGCAATGCTTGCGTCAGCCGAGAATTTCCGGAAAAAGAAATAGATTTAAAAAGAAATCTGACATGTGGGCCCCACATGTCAGTCTCGGGGTTCACGGTGGACCGAGTGCACCAAGCAGGAGATCTAGCGCGGTGGACCGAGCCACGCACGCGCGTGTCTTGGCGCCGATCTTGCGCCACGCCGGCCGCCACACCAAAGATCGAAGGCGGCGCCGGAGTGAGCGCGACAACGGCGGCGGTGGCGCTCGGGACCGATGGTCATCGGTGACAGCGGCGACTTCGCCGACGATGGAGGGTACCAGATTGTTCCCGTGCTATTGCGCGCTCGGGGTGCCCTTACCGTGGCGGCAGCGGCGGTGGCGGCCGTGGAAGAAGCGGCGGTGAAGGCTCGAGTTTTGTTGGGAGGGTGCTCCGGCGATACTCCGGCGACGAGGAGGTGCGCCCGAGGTAGCCTGGGACTTGCTGATCACGGTGGTGTAGTCGGCGAGGCAAGGGCGGCGACGACGGCGCAATTCACCGGAGAAGAAGCTCGGTCGAAAACCCTAAAACTCAAAATGCGGCTCTAGAGCGATCAGGCGGCGAGGGTGGCGGCTTTGGGTTGCGGGTCGGACGGTGCTAAGGGGGTATTTATAGGCACGGAGATGCCGAGATTTGAAACCCCAAATCGGGTCCAAACGGCGCGATTTGAATTTCGAGATTCGGGAGATTGAAACCGATTCGGGTTTGATTCGGTTTGGAGCGGATAAGAAATCAGCGAGATACGATTTGGTGGGGTCGGGCGCGGAGAATCGGCGGTGAATCGGTTTTGTCGGACGAACCTCGAAGCTCCGGCAATGGCGCGGCGGCGCGCGCGAAGAAGAAAGCTCGCGAGACAGCGACTCGGTGGCGGTCCCACCTGGCGGCGAGGCGAGCGGCGGAGTGCGTGTGTGATGGAAATCCAACGGTACCGGAAGCGAGCGCGGCGGCGAAGCGAATCGTGGCGAAGCCACGCGCGAACATCCAACGGAGGAAGGCGGGGTTGGCGCGTGCGCGTCCGTCGGGAGCGAGGGCACGCGTCAAGCATCCAACGGACGAGCGCGGCCGGGCGAGGCGGGTGGCGCTATTCTTTGGAATAGTGTTGGGCTTCGGCCCGATCTGTTCCAAAGGATTTTCTTTTGATTTTTCTTTTAAATAAATCCAGGAAATACAAATAGCCAATAGAAAATAGCAAATGACATTGAAAAAATTCTAGAAAATTCTATAAAATATATCCAAGCATATAGAATCTAAATAAAATAGTTTTGACAATTGTTGATGTTGGGATTAAGCACATTAAATCAGTTTATCCTTAAAGTCCATATTAAGCTTTTTAAATTAATATTCAAATAAATCCAAATGGTGAATTTTCTCACTACCACTATTTAAAAGATTTTTAAAGCTCTGAAAATTGGGATGTTACAAACCTCCCCGCTTAAGGGAATCTCGAGCCCGAGATTCAGGCTAGCTAGAGAAAAGGCTGGGGAACTCGGCTTTCAGCTCTTCTTCACGTTCCCACGTTGCTTCTCCTTCTGAGTGGTTACTCCACTGGACTTTGCAGAAACGAACGGTCTTGTTTCTGGTGCGGCGCTCTGCGACATCCGAAATCCTGACAGGCTGTTCTTTGTACGTGAGATCTTCCTTCATTCAATTGACTCCAACGGGTGCGCTCTTACGGCACACGAAGACACTTCTTGGTGAGAGACATGAAAGACATCATGCACTCGCTAACGATCGTGGTAGCTCCAAGCGCACGCAACTTCTCCTCGGCGTTCCAAAATCTTGAATGGACCCACATACCTTGGAGCAAGCTTCCCTTTGGTGTGGAATCTCTTAACACCTCTAAGCGGAGTAACTCGAAGATACACAAAATCCTCTGGTTCAAAGCTGAGGTCACGACGACGGTTATCGGCATAACTCTTTTGCCTGGACTGGGCTATCTTTAGTCTTTCTCTGATCATAGCAACTTGTTCTTCGGCTTCCTGAATAATATCTAGTCCAAACACTACACGTTCAGCTGTCTCTGACCAATTTAATGGAGTTCTGCAGGCACGACCATACAAAGCTTCAAATGGTGACATCTGCAAACTGGCTTGATAACTGTTGTTGTACGAGAATTCTGCATACGACAAACTCCTATCCCAACTGGTAGCATTTGCTAAGGCACAGGCTCTCAACATATCTTCTAATATCGGTTGACTCTTTCGATCGGTCCATCATGTCGTGGATGATAAGCGATCGAAATTCAGATGAGTTCGTGGCTTCATGTAAACTTTGCGTAAGCGAGAGGTGGCGAGATCCTCGATCTGACACTATCCTCTTAGGCACACCATGCAGACTAACGATTTTTGACATATACAACTCTGGAAGGCGATCTCCGGAGTAAGTGATTTTGACCGGCAAGAAATGTGCGACCTTGGTCAAACGGTCCACTATTACCCAAATCGAATCATAACCTGATTGAGTCTTGGGTAGACCGGTAATAAAATCCATTCCGATCTCTTCCACTTCCATTTCGGTATCTTGGCGGTTGTAGCAAACCTCTTTGGTCTCGATGCTCGCCTTTAATTTTCGACACACGTCGCATAAGGCAACGAACTCTGCGACGTCTCGCTTTAAGTTTGGCCACCAAAACTTATTCTTAACATCTGATACATCCGAGTACTTCGTGGTGAATCGAATACTTTGAGTCATGGGCTTCCTTGAGAATCGGTGTCTCAATCCATCAATATCCGTACACGATCGTCCATTGATCCACAATATATCCTGATCATCCATGGTGAAGTCTTTAAATTTTTCTTCTGCCATCTTCTTCTTGAGGTCGGCAAACTCAGAATCCTTGGGTTGAGCTTCACGAATCTGTTTCTCCAGAGTAGATTGCACTTCTAGACTGGCCACAAATCCTTCAGAAACAAGTTCTAGCTGTAGCTTCTGGAATTCCTCCTGAAGTTCCGAACACAACTCTTTTACTTCCAGAGCATTGCAGTAGTTCTTACGACTCAGTGCATCTGCAACTACATTGGCCTTACCAGGATGGTAATGGATTCCAAGATTATAATCCTTTATTAATTCTAGCCATCTTCTCTGTCTCATGTTCAAATCAGACTGAGTGAATATGTACTTCAGGCTCTTATGATCTGTGTAGACTTCACGTGATTCTGGATGAGATAATGGCGCTAAATCTTCAAAGCATGCACTACGGCAGCTAATTCCAAATCATGGGTAGGATAATTCTCTTCATGAGGCCTTAATTGCCTTGACGCATAAGCGACAGCTCTTCCTTCTTGCATAAGGACACATCCTAATCCTTGACGCGAAGCATCACAATAGATATCAAAATCCTTACTAATATCCGGCAAAACTAGCACTGGGGCTGAAGTCAAACGTTTCTTCAGTTCTTGAAAACTCTCTTCACAAGCTGGGGTCCAAATGAATTTCTTCTCTTTCTTCAACAATTGCGTAAGAGGCTTAGCAATCGTTGAGAATCCTTCAATGAAATGACGATAGTATCCTACCATTCCCAAGAAACTACGAATTTGAGTAACCGTCTTGGGTGCTCCCAATTCATTCTGACTTTAACCTTTCCGGTCAATTGCTACTCCTTAATTTGTCATCACATGACCGAGAAAATCAACTTTCTTCTTCCAAAAGTCACACTTGCTAAACTTGGCATACAACTGATGTTCTCTGAGCTTCTCTAGGATTAATCTCAAATGTTCTGCATGCTCTTTTTCTGACTTTGAGTAAACCAAAATATCATCAATGAATACTACTACGAACTTATCCAAATATTCCATGAATACTTTGTTCATCATGTTCATGAAATAAGCAGGGGCATTAGTCATACCAAACGACATGACTAAAAACTCATAATGTCCATACCGGGTTGAGAAAGCGGTCTTTGGTACATCCTTAGGACAAATCTTCAACTGATGGTAACCTGATCGCAGATCGATCTTGGAGAATACTCCGGCTCCTTTCATCTGGTCGAACAAATCATCAATTCTGGGCAAAGGGTATTTGTTCTTGATGATGACTTCATTGAGAGAGCGATAATCGATGCACATCCTCATGCTTCCATCTTTCTTCTTGACAAACAAAACTGGCGCTCCCCATGGCGACGAACTAGGTCTTACAAAACCTTTCTCCAGTAGTTCTTCTATCTGCTTCTTCATTTCCACAAGTTCATCGACTGGCATCCGATAGGGTCTCTTGGAAATTGGTGCTGTTCCTGGCACTAGATCGATGACAAACTCAATGTCACGGTCCAGTGGCATTCCTGGTAATTCTTCCGGAAATACGTCCGGGAAATCCTTTACTACAGGTACATCTTCCAAAGAAACTGTCTTCAGACTGTTGACTACCAAATGTCCATCACATACTGAGGTGGCTAGAAATTCCACTTTCTTTCCAGTGGTATCCTCTATTGTTACGGCTCTTCGGCCACAATCTAGCACTGCTTTATGTTTGGATAACCAATCCATACCAAGGATGACATCTATGGTTTGAGTGTCTAGAATTATTAGGTTGGCTAGAAACTCAACTCCAGCTATGAGTAACCTAGCTCCTAAACATCCAACTTTATAATTTAGCTCTGCTCCAGGCGACTGGACTAACAGAGTATGCTTAAGATGCATAACTTCCAATTTGTTCTTAGTTGTAAAAATTCCAGAAACAAACGAATGCGAAGCTCCAGAATCAAACAAAACTGATGCAGGTACTGAATTTACTAGAAACTTACCCAGTACAACGTCGGGTGCTTCTTGGGCTCCTTCCAGAGTGACGTGGTTGACACGGCCTTTGACCACTGATTGCGGTGCTCCTCCGGATTGACCGGTGGCTTGAGAAGTTCCTTGATGGTTGTTCTGTACTGGTGTCTTGGCTGGTGTGTTCCCAAGGTTGAAGCGTACTGGAGTGATAGTTCCATTCTGCGGACATCGGTTGGCGAAATGCCTGGTGGCGGCGAGTAAAGCAAACTCGGGTACATTCGTGGGTTGCTAAGCTGGATTGGGGTTGGTAGTGCGGGGTTGCGGAAGTTACGAGCAAGCGGACGTGGTCTTGAAGTTGGTGCGGGTGGTCAGCGAGTGCGTGGTGGAAAATGGCTAAACAGCGGTGGAATCATTCTTACCTTCAGCTGGGGTTGGTGACTTCCTTGCTGAGCCATTCTGCGCTTACGGTGATCTTCCAATTCCTTGCGCTTATCCTCAAGAATCAAAGCCTTGTTGATCAATTCTTGGAAATCAGGAAAGGTGTGGGCGATCAAGTTGACTTGAAGTCCCGTGTTTAGTCCTTTCAGAAAACGACTCTGGCGAGCCTTGTCGGTGGCGACATCTTCTGCAGCATATCGAGCAAGTTGAGAGAATTTGTTGAGGTAGTCGGTCACTGACATTCCTCCTTGCTTGAGAGCACAGAATTCATCCTTCTTCAGATCCATGATTCCTTCTGGCACATGATACTGGCGAAAAGCAGTTGTGAACTCTTCCCAAGTAATGTCTTGCGGCGTTCCATGCGTTTGCACGAAGTTTTCCACCATTCGGCAGCAATGCCTTCCATCTGGTGAGTGGCGTACAACACTTTCTCATGATCGCTGCATTGAGTGATCAGCAGCTTCCTCTCAATGACACGAAGCCAATCATCAGCCTCTACTGGTGAGACATGTCCAGAGAAAGTTGGTGGACGGGTTCTCATAAACTCGGTCAACTTAGATGATCCATTGTGACCATGAGCAACTGGGGCTCCATTGTGATGCTGATTGTTGTGGTTCTGGTTATTCATAGCTTGCATCTGGTTCATCATGGTATACATCGGTGAGTGCGAGCCGCCATGAATGCTCTAAAATTACGCAAATCAATCGAAGGTGCTTGCGGTGGAGCGCTTCTACGAAGTCTGCTCTGTCCTTACGATCTTTGGAGTATCGGAACTACTTGCAGTGACTTGGCGAGTCGAACCATCGGTGAATCTCCGGGGTTAGATAAGGTAGCAAGCACAAGATGAGTTGTAGAACTAATCGGGTAGGTAAAACCCAACAACATATTTTAAGAAAGCTCAATGAAACTCTTATATTGATTAAGATAATAGTATGGCTTGCAACAAATGCTTAAGGGCCTCTGCGGCTCATACTTGCACACAAGAAAATAAGGACGAACCTAAGCACACAAAACTACGCCTAAAGGCGACTCAAGACTTAATATTGGCTAAGCACGAAACAACTCGAGCAGACTACTCGATTAAATAGCCTCTGTAGCCTTGGCGGTGCTCCCTTTCTTTGTAGACACTGAAAGTGGTGGCATCCTCGCAAACCGATCTTGATGTCCGGGGCTGGTGCAGCAGAGCAGTGTCTCGAGTGCGAGTCTTCTTTGGTTCCTCGGCTCTGCGCCTCTGCTGGCTCTTACGGTTCACCGGTCCATCAACTATTACGGTCTTCCTCTTGATGTCTTCTTCGTGATCGTGCCGTCCATAAAGAGTTTCTTCGATATAGCGATCCTTTCTTGACTCTCAGAAGAGTCTCATAGGCACCTCCGGCTCTGTGGCGGCTAACTCCAACGACTCCTCTTGGCGGGTGGCGGGCAAGATACTGCGGTGGCGTTGCCTTCTCCTCCGTGGAGCGGAAAGCGTGCGGCAAGATCCACGTCGGAAGTGCGGGGATGGTAACGGAAAACTGTGTCACGAAGCTCTCGAGAGTAGATATTGCAGATCCTCAGGATGGCAAGGCGCGAAGACTCCTGGATTGCTTCAATCCAAACACTCCTTCGAGCTGAGATGTTCAGTGGTTTGCTTGCCTTGGTGTTCTTCCTGGCGTAGACGGTCAAATGGCAGATCACTCCACGGTCTCGGCCGTTCACGATCCAAGCACTACCACGATACAATGGACGGTCAAATCCTCCAAGTACTTGTAACAGCTTCCAAAGCTCAGCGGCAAGTCCTCCCTTGCGCTCTCCATAACTCTGAAGGCGAGGCATCTGTCAAGATGGACAAGGATATAAAAACAACTTTAAAACAACGGGGAAAGAAAGAATTTCAGCAATAGTTGAGTCAAGAGAGACATGAGATGAGTTAAAGAGTTCAATTAATCTTGCAAGTTAATATTTGCTTTTAGAAAATAGTTTTGGACACACTACAACGGCCAATCTAGCTAAGGTCAAGACCTACAGTCAGTATGGCTCTGATACCACCTCTGTCGGGACCCAAATATGCAAATCTGGACCCTCTGTGTATTCTGCACTAGTCCAGGATCACGCTAGTGCACACAGTGTCAACATCGATGAAATATCACATCCATACAACGAATATAAGAATAAACGAGTACCTTTGAATAACAAATAACTGTTGGGACCTTACGGTCGAGTTTTACATTTATTAAGCCATGCAAGACTGATAATAAAGAAATAAACTGCAGCGGAAACGAAATAAACTCCAGTGGCTCCCATCAATTTACCACAGGCAATTGACTGGGATCAAGACCCTAACGCTCAACCTTCGTAGAACTCTTCTTCAAAAGCAGGCGACGACTCCTCCACATCTGTTGATTGGTTTAGCAAGAGTGAGTACACACCGTACTCGTAAGTCATACCACAGAATGCAATTTATAGATGATGGCTTATTCCAAAAGGAATGGCTTCTGTGATTCTTTTGCAGAAATGCAACATTTGCAATTGAATACGAATAATAGATTGAAAACATAATTCAAAACAAATAAACAATAATAATTTAACAATTGATTTCACAAAGAACACACAGTCTAATCAAGTTATTCACACAGCTGCGTAAGTTATCTCACGCAGCTGACCCTTCCCATTTGTTTTATGAAAATCTACCCCTCGTGTGAAATTCCCGAGCATGTCCATATCAGGACCTTGGCTATTCGAATAGATTGGTTTAAACACTCTCAGAGGTTGCACACTTTACCCACACGATACAATCGGTGGAGCCAAGATCGACTATAACAAAACCTTTCGAGACTTCATCTCAAACAATGACACTCTGATGTGCTTTCTGTAGTCAATTTGTACACACAGACCCTTGGAGCGACACACACCATTGGGCGAGGATCGTGAACCGTCCGCGATGTGACATATCACACCTCCGACCCATCACAGTTTAAATACAACTGAGTTGTCAATGTCAAGACTCCATAACTTACTAAGTTAGGCCCGGCCCATACTAGGCATGTGGTCGCATGCAGTAAGGCTCGATTCAACGGTGCACAAAGTTAAGTCCTTAATTGACCAAGGCAAGACTTCGATTTTAACCCAAATCACGAGTTTATAGCACAGTTCCACCATTCACACAGATCCACCACTTGCCTCGGTCCAAATCTTTTCCCACCGTTGATTAAGTGCAACACATGCCATCAACGAGTAACGAAGACACAAAGACACACGGTTTTATCACAGTTCCATAATCACTTAGTCAAGTTTATAATTGCAACTCTCACATGAAATGATGACTCGTGGCATGGCTAAGCAGTCTAATCGTATCTAACCAACCCACGTTGGTGCTACGATAATACCAACTAATAATTAACCAACCTAGGGTGACAAGAGATCATGGCATACAATAGACGAGGTGGCATAACAATTTGGGATAATAACTACACCCAAAAGCATTTAAATAAATACTTGAAATAGAATGCAATACATTGAAACAAAGTATTTTGAAAACTGGGTTCAATATGATCAAAGGTATAACTTTCCTTGGAATAGATCTAGATATTGGTCTTGGTCTTGAGGTGCTCCTTCTTACGCAAAATTCCCAAGTATCGGCGTCTACTCATAAGCGAGACAAAAGAAACAAAAACAAATAAATCAGAGGCAAAAAACTCCAAAAATTCAAATACAATTCACCATTAAATAGATCTTAATTTTATATGAATTTACAAATTTGAATAGGCTCAATCAGAGTTCGGATGCCAAAGATATGGGCTTTGGAAGTTTGAAAATTCAAATAAAACCCTAATTTGGATTTTATTGAATTTCTGAATTATTTTATAAAGGAAAATCAGATTATTGCGCAATGCTTGCGTCGTAGAGAATTTCGGAAAAGAAATAGATTTAAAAGAAATCGACATGTGGGCCCGCATATCGGTCTCGAGTTCACGGTGGACCGAGTGCATCGAAGCAGGGAGATCTGCGCGGTGGACCGAGCCACGACGCGCGTGTCTTGGCGATCTTGCGCCACGCGGCCACACACCAAAGGCGTGGCCGGCCCCGTGGCTGGCGTTTCTTAATGGCCGGTGGCGCTCGGGACCCGATGGTCACCGTGACAGCGGCGACTTCGCCGGCGATGGAGGGTACCAGATTGTTCCCGTGCTATTGCGACTCGGGGTGCCCTTACCGTGGCGGCAGCAGCGGTGGCGGCCGTGGCGAGGAAGAAGCGGTGAAGGCTCGGGTTTTGTTGGGAGGTTGCTCGGCGATGCTCGGCGACGAGGAGGTGCGCCCGAGGTAGCTGGGACTTGCGATCATGGTGGTGTAGTCGGCGAGGCAAGGCGGCGGCGGCAATGGCGCAATTCACGAAGAAGAAGCTCGGTCGAAAACCTAAAACTCAAAATCGGCGACTCTAGAGCGATCAGGCGGCGAGGTGGCGGCTTTGGGTTGCGGTCGGACGGTGCTAAGGGGTATTTATAGGCACGGAGATCCGAGATTTGAAACCCCAAATCGGGTCCAAAGCGGCGCGATTTGAATTCGAGATTCGGGAGATTGAAACCGATTCGGGTTTGATTCGGTTTGGAGCGGATAAGAAATCAGCGAGATACGATTTGGTGGGGTCGGCGCGAAGAATCGGCAACTGAATCGGTTTTGTCGGACGAACCTCGAAGCTCCGGCAATGGCGGACGGCGCGCGCGAGGAAGAAGAAAGCTCAGCGAGAGGCGGCGACTTCGGTGGTGGTCCCACTGGCGGCGAGCGAGGGCGGCGGGTGCGGCGCCGTCGCGATAAATGCAACGGTGGGAAGCGGCGGGTGGCGGCGGCGAGATCGTGGCGAAGCCACGCGCGAACATCCAACGGAGGAAGGCGGGGTTGGCGCGGCGTCCGTCGGGAGCGAGTGCGCGTCAAGCATCCAACGGACGAGGCGGGCGGGCGAGAAGGGTGGGCTTGTTGTTGGAATAGTGTTGGGCTTCGGCCCAGTACTGTTCCAAAGGATTTTCTTTTGATTTTTCTTTTAAATAAATCCAGAAAATACAAATAGCCTTACTGAATCGGCCAAATAATACCCCTACCAGGCCAGTTAATAAAACATCAATTTCACATCGGGCTCTCTGGTCAGAGCACTAAAACCACCATAACTCTTGTTACGCAACTCAGAACTGAGTGATCTTGGACTCTCTGGAATCAAGACAAAACCAGCTACAATAGTCTAGTTGGACAAGTGTCCTGATTCAGCCTCCTACTAATTCTTATATTCAGGTAAAATTTCTATCTCTGCAATCTGACAGTCAGCAAAACATCGGTGGTAAAAATTCCATAACTTTTGATTGCCAACTTTAAAAATTGTGTTCTTTATCAACTTGGAAATCTTACCGAATCCTCTACAATATTAATTTTGGTTGGCTTTTCTAATTCGGCTTCTAAATAATTCATAATGGCCAGACAAGACAATCTGCCAATTCTCGTCAGCTCTCCTGGCCAGTCGCGGTAAAACTACCATAACGACTTAACCGTAAGTCCAAATCAGGTGATCTCGATGCCCAGAGAAACCTAAAACCGAGGGCTACAACTTTTTAATAGGCGGTCAGATAAAAAAAAAACGTACGAATATTACCCAAAACTGACGAGGAACAGCACTGAATAACACCGATCTGCTACCTCGTCTTGGCCGGCACTCCAACGGTGGTCTCCTCGCCTTTCCTCCAATGGACCGCAGCAAGGATCTTGGCAGGGAGGAGATGGTTACGATGGGGAGGTGGTGGTGCGGGGAGAGAGGGTGGCGGCTAGGGGTGGAAGAGAGGGAAAGGGGAGGGTGGCGGGGTTTAGGGGAGGTCATCCCCCTTTGGCCGGCCCCGCTCTTGGGCCACATGGGCCGTGGCCCAAGGCCCAGGTTGTCCGAATAATGCGGAAACCCCCCTTTTAATTTCAGAATTTTTACTCCTTTCTTTGCCCTCTCTTCTTTCGGCTGATTTTCTAATTACAGATTCAATTAGGGATATTACATGCTACCTCGTCTTGGCGGCACTCCAGCGGTGGTCTCCTCGCCTTTCCTCCCATAGGCGCGACAAGGATCTTCAGGGAGGAGATGGTCTTCTTGAGGGAGGTGGTGGCGCTTGAGGAGAGAGGGTGGCGGCTATGGGGGGAGAGGGGAAAGGGGGAGGGTGGCTAGGGTTTAGGGGGAAGGTCATCCCCCCTTTGGCCGGCCCTCCTCTTGGGCCACATGGGCCATGGGCCAAGGCCCATGTTGTCTAAATAATATGGAAAACCCCCTTTTAATTTCAGAATTTTTACTCCTTTCTTTGCCCTCTCTTCTTGCGGCTGATTTTCTAATTACCCGATTCAATTCCGGGATATTACAAAACCATAAATTTTGATTCAGAACTCTAAAAATCATGAATCCAAGACCTGTAGGACCTACACACGCAGACCTACAACTTCTCAGGTGACTAGATGTTCAAATTATTTCATCTAAGCCCTTGTTTTTATCCTCGAAGATAGTCCTGACATCTTCGGTAATATCAATTTAAGAATTTTGTATCTTTTAATTGGTACATCCAAATACAATGATCTAAGAAATTCTAGAGACTATAGAGAACCATATTGGTCAATAAATTTATCATAATTTTTTTTATTGTGCAACAAAGGTTACTAACAGAGCAACCTTTCCCTACTGTCTCCAAGAGAAGGACAGATCTAAAACAACAACTTCAAAAATTCATAACTTTCATTTTAATTGTCCAAAAATATGAATTTGGACTCTCTGGAATCATCATAAAGGTTTCTACAAAACTCATGAAGATATACTGACCAGATTCGTCCATCTCTAAACCCTAATTCACAGAACTATGCTCGCTGCCCGAATCCAGAGACTGAACAGGCACTCAGATTTGCAAAACTCATAACTAAATAGTTATCCAACCAAAAATTGTGAATTAATACTTCCCAGAAATCTATCGCGATTACCCACATAACTCTAGAAGACCCCAAACGTTGAATCTACTTGTAACTATCCCAAACTTATGAATTAATAAAGCTATAGAAATACCAATCTACACAACAGGAGACCAGTTTGACTATCGGTGACAGATCGCATATGAAAAATTTACAAAATCTAATGGAGAACATGAATGTACCCATGGATCCACCGCTAGACCTTGCTGAAACAATTGTGAAGACTTCTATTCTTCTACCTCATCCTCTTCCTTCTCTACTTTGACCGGCAGCAACGAGGGAGCCGACACTGAGGTGTATGAGTAATAGGGGGGCACAAGGAGGAATCAAAGGGTGGTGGCACGGTAGCACTAAGGCACTGTAGCAAATTTTGGGTTTCCCCCCTTTTGGACCTTGGTGTTGTGGGCCAAGAGCACATGGCCTAGGTTTTGAAGAAATTTAAGAAAAACCTTTTTATCTATTTTTGTTTACTCTCTAACACATTTTGGCGTATTACATTGATTTTATGAGACTCTGGGTGTCAAAAAGTTGGTCTTTGTAGCTGACTAATTACGTTGTTGCAACTAGTAGAACCTATAGTGATATGTGGTCTAAGATCTTTTGTTCATTTCGATGGAATATAGATTTATCAAGAGTATAGAAATCTCGATCAATGTATTAGAGTATCATGATTGGGTACTTTGTAAGGCTGTGTAGGAGAATTATGACGGTGTAGTTTAATGAGGGTAGAATTGCGAAGAAATCTAATCGTTATGACAATTGTTGGAATAGTAGGGAATGTTGAGTTTGTTAGGTACGACTTGGCCTTAGTGAGTAACCCTCTAAAAGTTAGATTTGTTCTAAAGACAGTTTGGTCGAGAAAATATTTCCATGTTTCTGTTAATAAGTATGTTTAGATTATGGGAATTTTAAGGATTTAATCTAAGGCTTTCCTTATCTTCTATATGAGAAGTTTGTTGTAGGGGTCTTAGAGGTTAAATTTTGGGCTTCACATTTTTATGCTAGAAGGTCGCCCAATGATTGAGTGTAGAGGGAATAGAATAAGGGTGGATTCCGAGAAGTGGGATGATCATTGTTTGAACCCTTTTGATGTAGTACATGAGAGTGTGTGATTGGAATTTCGAGTTATTTATTCTTAAAGGATTGAGCTCATGTGATTGCGTGTGAGATCTATTTTGAGATGCATTAGGTGTAATACCCCGGAAACGAATCGGGTAATTAGAAGAAAAAAAGCCGGGGGGAGAAAAGACAAATAAAGAACTATAATTTCCTGATTAATGAGGGTTTTCTTTTCTCGCCAACACAGGCGCGACCAGGAGGCCCAAGAGGGCAGCAGGCGTTGGGGCGGCCATTAGAGGCCTTCCCAACCCTAGCCGCCCCCACTCCTCCCATCTCCCTTGGCAGTCGCCTCCCCTGCTTCTTGCGCTGCCCCCAGCCCCTTGCGCACCTCCATTAGCATCTCGGCTTCCCCGGCGACGCTCTTGCTGCTGCCCTTTGGGAGGAAGGCGAGGAGACGTCCATTGGAAGGCCGGCCAAAGGAGGAGAAGACGAGGGATCTTCTTCTTGGGGGATCAACCAGTGTCTCTCTAAGGTTCTACAAGGGTAACGAGATGTTTTCCCCGCTGTTTGATGTTGTTTAGTTGCGAATTCGATTAGTTTGATTCGATTGAATTGGTGCTGTTAGAAATTCAGATTCTATCCAGTAGGTTGCACGTCCGATTTCGGGTCCTTAGAAGCCGAATTGGAGATTTTCACCTTCTAGAGATTTGTATCCAATGTTCTTAGGTTTCCATAGCCGCAAAGAACACAGGATTCCAACTTACGGTTCAAAAGTTATGATTTAATCTTTCCATGCTGTCCTGATTACCTAACGAGAATGAACTGTCTAGTTGTCTTTTAAAATATGAATAAGTTAATGGCAGATTCACGGTTTTCACCCAACTAGGTTACTGTATAAAATTTAATAGCCTTTCCATATTGATAAAGAACACTCCAATCGGAGCCGTGGATTAAAAGTTGTGATATATTCTTTACTGCTGTTCCTTTCGTCTAGACAGAATCCGTCTTGTATTTTCATCTACTGGATAGCATTTTATTTTTGCTGAATTGGGTGATCTTGTAAACTAGAATTTTGTAGATATGTTCATCAAGTTTCCATAGGATCTAGCCTCACCTCGTTCTGAGTCCCAGATTAATAAATATGAATTTTTCTGTGCTGCTGTCCAGGCTCGTTCCAGCGATTGAGTTGCCCGTTTTCATATTAAGACTACTAGTTAAGTCTAGGGTTTTCGGGAATGTATTGTAGAACATTACTGGTAGCATTCTGTACCATGTTGTTCTTATTTCGAGTACTTACTTGTGTAGGCGGTGAGGCATCGAGTTTAGGAGCACCTTCGTTACCTCCTAACGCGTCACAACACGGAAGGCAAGTACTTCGATATTCTTAAGATTTGTGAATGCCGAATGTCTGATGTTCATATTGTGATTTTTTTATGATACATAAGAAGATTCAATGTTTATGTTCCTTTCATATATGTTGTTTCCATGATTATAGATGTTCTCATTCATTATTCATATTTTATAACATACACCTCTTGTCATGTTCCATCCACGGGCGTGGATTATAAAGACCCATCAATTCCAGTATGGGCGCGTAAGACCCACTATTCCAATGTGGGCAGAGTTGGACACCCGTATGAAACGTTCTTCATACGGGATTTGGAACCCCGTGTTTTGTTAAATACGGGCTTAAGTGAACACTGATGTGTGTGTCATTAGCTATACCGGTATAAGCATGTGTTCAGTCCATTCCTTTCATTACATCCATTCTTCCATTCATCCATATATACATTCGGTGTTATGTTCATATTCTGTAATGTAGTTGTCTTGTTCATAATTGTTGTATGTTCAATTATTCACTATACTTGCTGAGTCTTGGACTCATTCTTGCTTGGTTTGTTTATTTTAGGTGATGATTGAGGATGGCACTGTTGGGAGGGAGTAGACACATACTATTCATTCACATCACCATACTCCGGTTACAATAATAAAGTTCGGCTATGTCTTTCATTCGTCAATTGATGAAATGTAATAAATTAAGCTAGAAGTGGTTGACATCACTCTCCATGTTTCGATTGCTTAAATTCTATATGTTGTCCTTGATCTCTCCTTTGATATAGTTATTTGGATTCGATCTTTATTCCTGCCATGGTACTATAAAAGTTTGACTTCTTTATGTCCTTATTTGAGTTATGTCTTAAATTCTTCCGCTTGATGGTTATATGTTAGATCCTTTAGGTAACATTTTGGCTTTCGAATAGCCAGTGTGTTACATTAGGAGTCATCTGACAGAGAAACTTTGTCGATTGAGGAGTTGGCCAGAGTATGTTTTTGTGGAGTCAATAGAGCCTACTTTCAAAGGTGTGGTTAATGTATTCGGTTTGAGCATGGCATTGAGGTTGCCAAGTTAAGAGAAATGAGTTAGCGTGTCATGCAATGAATTGGGATTCCATAATTTGAGAGAAGTTTTATTCCTAAAAGAGAAATTGAGAAAAGAATGTTGCGTTAGGTAATGAAACGCTTCCTTGATTCTTTTTGAGCTATGTGTTTTTGATTGATGTTCTGTAAATTGAGTTGGTGTTATGTTGGCATGGGTAGTTCTTTCCAGTTCAGAAAGAATAAAAGAAATATTTGATTTAGGTATTCGAGTGATTTCTCCATTGGCTTTTTATGGTGTTCATTTGCAAACTGCCAAATTAGAAAGTGGAATGATTTTCATAATGAATCTTCGATTTTGGATTTGACCTTTTTGGTGGGGAGCTGGCATTGCGTGGTTGCGAAGAGAATCCTTTACTTTCAGTTGACTCTATTTATAGTAGAGTTTGTTCAAAGCAAGTTATGTACCTTATTAAAGGAGGGCTCCTTGTTAAGATGAAGAGGTCGGTGGAGAGTTGGAACAAGAGTCTCGTGTGATGTGTGCAGGATGTCTGGTTTAGTACCAAAGAGAAGGTTGGCCCAAGATACATTGATTTGATTTTAGAGGTTGGCGTATCTCCAGGACTGTCTCTAGTCCATGCGCGGAGTACGCAACATCTTGTATGTCCAGTGCTGAGTGAGTACCTGAGAGGTCCAAAGCTTGAGTTTTCGATAGAGCCATTAGCCACTTGAGTTTTCGATAGAGCCATTAGCCACGAGTATGACCTTACATTTGTGTCCTGTGTGTTGAGAGAACCTTTAAAGGTCGAGACGAGTATTGAGGTGTAATACGTTAGTATGCGTTATGGTCTGAGCGTGATGAGACTTGGGACTTGGAACTCGTATGCGCGAGCTTTAACAAGAGTTGTTAACGTCGGGTACGTGTTAATAATTATTAAGTTCAGTTGGTGTTCTTTCAAGTAGAATTCGGGGTCAAATTCTATTTAAGGGGGTAGAATGTAATATCCCATTTATTTACAGCAAATATAAGGATATTGAGAGATTCCTTATTTACCTCGCACAGAAACAGGACAGAATCGATAATCATCTTGCAACGTGAGTTTCGCTACTGAAACGGCTTTGAATAGAAAACCTCGTAACTACAAAGTTGTAGATCACTTTCTATAGTCCACTTCAGAGTCTTCATTGATCTAATTTGAAGTTATGAGGTTTGAGATATGGGGCCCGCAAGGCAGACTGCACAGAGAACCAAGGTCCGCAACTGAGTCAACTTCGAAGGAAAATTTTGTAGTGAAGACGGCGTTTTCAGAAAAAAAAACCTCCACAAATATAAAGTTGAAGTATTATGAGTTAGCTAAATTTGAAGATACGAATCACTCCATTCTGAGTTTAGCAGAGAAAGTTATGACCTCCGAAGTGTTCACTGAACAGAAAGAAAATTCGAGAACCTGGGTCTCAGGCCTTTAGCCCATGAGGCCCATGTGGAGGCCGACCAAGTGGGAAAAAGTGGGGCGACTGAAACCCTATACCCCCTTCCTCCTTATGCCTCCCCCTAGAGACTCCACCCTCCCTCTCCATTGGTGCCCTAGTCCAGCACGTCCTCTCGTTGCGCTCCATTGCTATCCTCCCCCTTAGTGGTGCTTCCTCCATTGCTGCTGGCCAAAGGAAGGTGGAGGAGAGGGAGAAGAAAGGGGAGAGGAGATTGTAATACCCAGAAATTTAATCGGGAAAGAAGAAAAGAATTCAGGAGGAGTGTAATGTCCCGGAATAGGATCGGTAAATTAAAGAATTAGACGGGAGGAGAAAAGGGAATTAGAGGAATAGTAATACCAAAAAAGAAAGGGGGTTATCTGCTTTTATTCGACAACCTGGGCCGCGGGCCATGGGCCAGGTGAGGCCTTTTGGTGGCCGGCCAAGGGGGTGTTCCCATCCCCCCAAAAACCTAAACTCCCCACCCCTTCCCCCTTTTCCCCCACTTGGAGCCGCCACTTCCACCTTGCCCTTGCGCCAGCGCTGTTGCTCGTCAGATTTGGGTAAGTTGCGTACATTTTTTGATCTTTCCGCCTCTTAGAAAGTTTTAGCCCTTAGTCTTAGCTTTCTTTGGGCACCGAGATCACTAGATTTGGACTTATGGTTTAGGAGTTATGGTAGTTTTACCACGACTGTCTAGTAGATCTGACGAGAATTACAGTTGTCTTGTCTGGCCATATTGAATTCTTTAGAGGCCGAATCAGAAAGTCCACCCAAAATGAATGTTGTAGAGGATTCAGTAAGCTTTCCAAGTTGATACAGAACATAATTTTTAGAGTTGGCAATCAAAAGTTATGGAGTTCTTACCGACGCTGTTTCGCTGACTATCAGATTGCAGATAGAAAATTTACCTGAATATAGGAATTAGTAGGAGGCCGAATCAGGGGACTTGCCCAACTAGATGATTGTAGCTGGTTTTATCATGATTCCAGATTGGTAAAGATTACTCAATTTGGACTTATATATTAAAATTTATGCTACGTTCTTTGCTACTAGTCTGCTGTCAGGATAGATATTTGTCAGACACTTTCAGCTACAGATTAGTCTTATTTGTGGGCATAATTAGGAAATCTTGTCTCCTAGTGTTTTAAATATTTTTCTGTTAAGTTTCTTTTGGCACTGGTCTCATGTCATTCCGATTTCTAGAACTTAAAATATGATTTTTCTAGTACCGCTGTCCAGTAGGAGGGGCAGGAGTCTGAATAGAGTTATGCTAGTTTTAACTCCGTTGATTTCGTAGAATAGCCAAAGGGTTAATGTAGACCACCTTTAGCTATGTCAATCCATATTTTCTTATTTCGAATAATTATTTGTGTAGGCGGTGAGGCGGTGAGTGGAGGTGCACCGTTGTTGCCTCTTAGCACGTCACATCGCGGAAGGCAAGTACCATGAGTTAAAATGTGTTGATTTCAATTGTATGCCTGTTGATGTGTTTCATTTGTGAATGTTCTTGATATTCGTCCATGTTGTTTATTTCGATTCAAATGGATAATTCTTGTGAGTAAAGATAAGGACATGCATATCCATTGTTTCATTCCATTCATATACTGTTCAATTTCCATCCACGGGAGTGGAATTTGCTAAGACCCATCAATTCCAGTATGGGCACGTAAGACCCACCATTCCAATGTGGGTGGTTTCGGACACCCGTATGAAACGCTCTTCATACGGTATTTGGGTCCCTGGACTTTGTTAAGTACGGGCTTAAGTGAACACCGACGGGTGTATCACTCGCTATACCGGTATAAGCAGTTGAGTAGTCCTTTTCCTTTCAGTGCATACATCGATTCCATTCATCCTCACAACTTTAAAGATACTTGTGTATAACTTGTGAGATTGTTGCCTCGTTCAGTTATGTCATGTTTAAATGAACATTGTACTTGCGGAGTTTCGACTCACCCTTGCTTTTCTGTGTTTATTTAGGTGATCCTTGTTGGTGATGATGTTAATGGGAGGGAGTAGACCAGCACGTTCCACACAGATTATCACTGTGAGACCCCGGTTTATCAGGCTTGTAATGCTTAACCATCCATTCGGTCCTAGCATCACAAATCAGATAATCCGAGACTCGAGACATGTATACTTCCCAGAAATGCAGTATACACACCTCTTTACAAAGTTCATGCATCAATTCCATTCATTCACATAGAGCCGAAGCAAGAAACAGAACAGAAGTTATCATAAATAAAAGATAGATATTACAAAAGAGAGGCCGACCGGCCAAACGACATATACATAAAGAAGTTTAACAGCGGAAGCAAAAGTGCCATAAGATGGCCATAAACAAAAGAGCCGACCAGTGTGCCTTTAACCCACAAGGCAACCGACCGGGACCGCCAAGCTAGTCGTCGAATCCACAGCACATTTCACAAAAGTGAGGCCCTTGGGGCTCACCTTCCTCACCTGCAACAAAGAGCCCAGCAAAGCCGGGTGAGTACTTTGAATGTACTCGCAAGACTTACGTGTAGAGTAACAGACCTGTACATAACTATATGCAAGCTTTTCGAGTGGAGGTTGTATGTTTCATTTTCGGCATAAAGCAAATTTTATTTGCAATAAGATAGTACATTTGAAAGCAAGTTTAACAAATCAGTTTTTAATGTTCAAATAATCGTAAACGACAACAATATAACAGTAAATAGAAGACAACAACAGTCCTGGAAGTGACTAACCCATAGTCACCACAACAATAGCATGAATTACCAATTCATACCACCCATGTCAAATTTTAATTTAAGAGGTTGTAGTCTAGTTCTTGCGACCTTACCAAGCATGTCCATAACCTAGGGCGAGGCTATTGAATAGTTTTATCCCTACAGGGTGTACCAATGTACCCACACGCCGGACCGCCTTTTGCCAAGCTATTAAGCACACTTAGAAGGTATGCTGACGGCTAAGTCCTCTGAGACATTTCCAATATTGTGAATTACCCCACGAGCCGCCCGTATGGATAGAAACCCATACGTTGTGTCGGAGTCATCGTAAAGCCTCGGTCAATTACCCTTCCCGGGTAAAGCCTTGGACAACTACGACGCTCCTCGAGGTGGAGAGCCTACCCGGAATCTCCACCACGCACACCCAACACAAGAACACCGAACACATATCATGTTTCACACAACACACACAACCCCCTCCTGCGACTCGGAGATAACCCACGCCAAAGTACTAAGTCAAGAGAGGTCCCATATCCTTCTCGCGTGGTTAGCACGCATAAGCGCTTGGCTTAGTGACACAAGTAACTCGGTCCTTGATGACCTAGGCACCATTCCATTCACACCAACAGATCACACCAACATACCATTGTGCCCAAGTCAAAAACAATTTTATTTTCAGTTTTTGACTTCACAAAGTAACAAAGCACAGGGTGCTGGACATAATGGAGTAATAATAAGATTTGTGTGATCAACATCATCGACTACGTCGGTGACTGCCCAATACTACCGATATCTAAGCATTTCTAAGCATGACATCGAAAAGGCAACAAAAGAACATAATTAAATCACCGGGCTCTAATTCACCAGCGATATTAATAACTTATGTTTGTGGCAGGGGATAACAATTTGAGGGCAACAGTGCAATAGGAATAACTACCTCTAATCGGGAAAAATTAATTTGACACAAAAGCATGCATACATATATATGATTTGTAAACAAGATATTAGACTTGAAAGTAATGGGATTAACATGATCAAACTGCTTGCCTGTTTGCTGCGGGTCAAGATGTAGCTGGGGATCACTTATGTTGTCAATGTGCTCTTCGGATCCTAACGAGAACACGAAAAGCAACCGATAAGAACGAATAAAATGCAAAGACTCAACAGCAAACTTTTTCCAAAAATTCTGAAAATTTTACAGTAGCAAGAGAATAATTTATAAAGAATTTGGCAACAAGAACCGATTGATTTGGATTCTTACTGCCAAAGATACGACCAAAAGAAAGACTTACGACCAGGTAGTGGTCGAAGAAAAGCTGACGACTATGACATAGTCGTAGCAAGTCTTACGACTCGGTACAAGTCGTAGAAGAGCTTACGACCAGGTGGTGGTCGTAAAGAGACTTATGACCCTGACATAGTCGTAGCCGGTCTTACGACTAGTTACAAGTCGTAGAGGAACTTACGACGGTGACTGGTCGGAAATCCGACCACGAGGCAACGCCTCTCGCACGCTTTGCCAGTGGCTCGGTGGCGTCTCCGACCACAGCGGCGCCAGCCAAAGGCAGGGATGAGGGTCTAAAAGTTTAATGGTTCTACCGGCGGCCAGTACTGGTCGGAGCATGGCTGAAACGGAGGTACGACCACGGAGGGCGACTAGGTAGGTATGGCTCGGGAGGACTTCCGAACGAACAATACCAAAAGAAAAATGAAAACACACCTAAGCTCCCACAGGCCAATGCGAACTTACCTGAGTTGAAGAACGACCAGAGACCCACGGAGTGGCTCCGGCGACGAGTGACCGAATGGCAGCGTTAAGGTCCTCACTAGGCCACAGCGACCTGAGCAAAGAGAGAACCAAACCGAGTGAGGGTCAAGCTCCAGAGAGCGAAGGGGAGCAGAGGGGGCGAAGACTTGAAGAAGAAACCCCTGCTACACCGCCTCCACCGTAAGCTCCACACTCAACAATGGCGGTCGAGGAGATTACGAGGAACTACAGCTCAAGCAAGGTGGTGAGTGCTAGCTGGAGTTGCGGAAGTGCTAAAGGAAGCTAAGGGTGAAGCAAAAGAGTTTAAATAGAGCTGAGGCGAGAGCAGCGGCGGATTTTTCGGTCGGTCAACACTTCCATGAGAGCATTTGAGAGCGATGGGAGCAGTTGAATCATGACCTTCCGAAGGATGAGCGCGACAGGCATTTAATGCGCGCAGAGCTAGCCGTTTAAAGGTGACTGTAGAGTGGACTGCACGCCACTGCTCTTCTCCTCTGCGTACGCCATGGCAGGGCTCACGCGCGCACGAACAGAGGAAGGAGACGACTCGTTGGTCGTCGGATTGAAATCGAACGGCTGGGCTAGATCGAGCGGATTGAAACGATCCCAGTGCGTTCGTTGGTCGAAAACCGCTCGATGCCGATCCAAGCCGTGAGTCGATCGGGTGGTTTACAACGACTCCATCGTTGGTGGTCGAAGACCGTTCGATGCCGATCCAACGGCCACGGCCCTAGCGCCCGAACGGCCGAGTTGGCACGGCTAGTGGATTGGACCGAGTCAAGTGGCTCGAGCACGAGTCCGATTCGAACCTGCTGCAATAGTGTAAACCGCTTAGGGTTTGAACCTAACATCGATTTTGAGGAATTATTTGAGGTAGCAAGCAAACTCCAAAATTTATAAAATTTTAACTGGAGCTTGCTGACAGAAGTAGGAGCCTCCCATAAAATTTCCAGAGATTTTAAGGTACTGAATTTTCTTCCAGAAATTCCAGACGGTGCGAGCTACGGTTGGACCAAGCTTTGACTCGCCTCCAAAATTTATCAAATAACTTCTAAAAATCGTGAGGTAATTCAGAGGTGTTGCCAAGCCTCCCTAGAACTCAGGAGAAATATCTCCAAGGGTTTGGCACGAGATCCATGATAAGGAGGTTTTTGATTGGAGTTAATTGGGGATTCTGATTGGGATTTCCATATGTAGGACCGGAAAGGCGACTAGGGGGGGGGGGTGAATAGGCGCTTTCGAAACTTTCTCGCCTAAATCAAAACCAACACGAACTTTACTCCTTTAGCTATGAAAGCTAAGAAGTTCAGTAAGCACACAACGGAAGCCTTGTGTTGAATTTGATAAACCCCTCAAGCACAAGACACAAAAGGAGAAAAGAACTCAATGTTCTTCAGAGCGCGGCGGTCCGACGGCTACCACGGCGGTCGACCGACGGTCAAGAAGATCGGCCGGCAACTAGCCAGCTGGATCGACCGGTGGGCGTGATTCGACCCGCAAACCCCATGGTCTACGAAAACACGGAGCGGTCGAACCGCGTTGAAGGGTTTGGTCGGACCCGGTAGAGTCCGATCTTGAAAAACTCCACCCAAATCCAAAACGAAATTTGATCCAACTTTTGATTCAACCAATAAAACTTGACCAAATTTCTAGCACACCTCCTAATGATATTGGAGACCTATTTCTAGCGACGATCCGTCCGATCCACTTGCAGAATCGATCTCTTGAGATTTTACCAAAGAGGTGCATAAACCCTAGAAATGAGAAAATCTTGATTCAAGACTTGCTTGTGGGGGTTTGATGATCTAGATGACTCTAGGAGTAATCCCACACATCAAAGCAAGATAAAGTAGGCCAAGAGACCAAGCATGAACCTTTGAATCAAGGAAGCACCAAAAACATTCAAAAGGGAGAAGAACACAAAGGGAGCAATTGATCTTTCAATTAAGCATCACAAGATTGTTCATCCACAATAGATGCTTACAAAGCCTCTCCACCAAGGAAGGGCAAGAGCTCAACAAGGAGCACACTCCAAACCCTAGTTTTCCTCTCCTCTCCTCCAAACCCTAGAAAAAGGAAGAAGGGGGCTAAATGAATGCTTGCTTAGGTTTTCCACCTCTCCCCTTCCTATTTATACTAGAGAGCTAGGGTTTCCCTTTTTGGGTCTCTTACACATGGGACCCACACACTCATAACTCTTGAAGTAATCGCCTGCTTCACCACGTGTAGGTTGATCAGCGGTTCTCATCGACGCCAAGCCTCTCTTGTCCGAATCCCATCGGAACCTCCCAGAGACTCGCACCGATATCTGCACCGCCTGATCCAACCAGCTGTTTCGAACCACCCGTTCGATCCATCTTGTCCATCCTGCACCATGCTTGTGTCACACGACTCACCCAGATCCCCGATCGTTCGGACCTCGGCTCCAAGCGTAGTCCCGATCCACTCACCGCTGACGTCGTTGACTCGCAAGCCACCGCATGCAATAGACAAACAAATCGCTTCCGAACAAGTTCTTCACAACTTGACCCACGTCGCCCGCAATGCAATATACATCAATAAAGCATTGAAGTTCATAGAATAACACACTCGAACAAACTCAATGCAACACTTGGCTCACCTCCAGTGATGCCGGCCCGATCCCTTCACAGGGCGGTCGACCGATTCATGCGGATCGGACCGCTCCCACAACAACCCGGCCGGACCGGTCCAAATGACTTAGCCAAAATTCAAGCGAGAAATTCAAACCTTCGAAATTTCAATCGAATAGAACTTTTGTTGGAGCTTCAAAAATGATGGGACCACATCCGGGAGACTCCCTCACTTGCCTACACAACCTATTTTTGGCCGGCTCAAAACCCAACTTTTAAAGCAATGGCCGGACCGCCACCATGGTCGGTCGGACGCTTCCACCGCGCGATCGACCGCCCAAGACAACCTGGTCAGACCGCCAGTGGCCTGACAGCCTTGGAGCAAACCCGAAAACGCGAGATTTTGCAAACCAATAACGCCATTGCCAATTGACTCATCATCCTGAGATCGTGCACATATCCTCACGATATCCACAATCTCCCCCTTGATGAACACATTGGCAATTTTCAAGAAAATGTGGTTTTTCAAAATGAAAAGTAAAAATACGCTGTTTCGCATAAAGGCACAACTTGGTCCATAAGCAACAAAAGCCTAGGAACCACCAAGTCGGCTTCGAATAGTGTAAGCAAGTGAGATAAGGCATTGAAAGCACAAAAGGATTCAAATTCGTAAAGTAGCCAAAAATCTCACTTAGGTCCAAATGAAAGACACATTGTTCTATTTGACCTTTGATCATTGTGAGTATTCTTCAATTTCAAATCAAATAAGATAAGACAATGAAACCCAGAAACTCAACTCACCATGATCACAGATTTTCAAAAGGTTCAAAATTTTTATTTTATGAGGTTCTTTTATATTTTTATTTTATGAAGTTCTTTTATATTAAACCTTGAGTATGAAACCAAAAGCTCCAACATCATTAACATCATTTTCTTCACAATCTTTCTCCCCCTTTGACAATGAATTCATCAAGATGCATGAAAAAGAAAGAGCATGAAGGAATGACTTTATTTTTGAACTTTAGTGAAAAGGAGCCATGACCATTATACATATAGACAGTACAAGTATTATACCAAGCCATATAAGGAGAAGACGCTATATTCAATCATGGCAAAACGTGTACTGCAAAGCTAAAACCAAGATAGCAGAAATCTGAGATTAACAGAATTGAAATCATGAAAGGTTGCTCAAAATCATAGATCCACTCAAAGCAACCAAAAATGAGTCAAGCCATGTCTATAAGTAAAAAGAGACTCAAAACAAGAATTGAGGCATTTTGAGCATTAAGAAAATTCTTTTGAAGCAAAGCTCAAGCACTTAGCCCTTTTTGGGCAAATTCTCTTTTTCTTTCTCACTTTTTTGCCGTGCTAGATCTCAAGCCTTGCCGCGACCATCTCAAGCGATAAGCTTAAAAGAATGATCTAGGTCATCCAAAACTCCCCCTGAGTTCATGCCGAGTGCAATGGCAAGCCGTCTCATGAGAGAGGATTGGTGAGATCAGTTTTTTCGCACAGAAAATCTCATTTTTCATTTGCTTGACTTAATAAGATAAAAAGCTCATTTTTTTCATCTCAAAAAGTTCAAGACTCAAATCGACTTGTAAGACATGGCGAGAATCATAAGCGGATCACTAGAGCAAAACTAGTCACAAGATCCAACAAGACATGATTTGATTCAAATTTCTCACAGATATAAAGCTAGCAAGGCAAAGGCTAAGCCAAACACGAAGAGCCATAAAAGAGGTCTAGCAGACTATTACTCGATATGACAAGGTATAGAGTATGAGAACAAGTCATACAAGGATAATAATCAAAGCTCCACTGATTTTATTATACAATGCAAGGCAAATGGAATGAAACATGCATTATGATACAATGAATGCAAAAAGAGCAACTTCCCCCTCAAAACAGCCCAATAGGACTAATAACCCCTAACTCTCCCCGCAAAGCAGCAAAGCGCGAAGAGTCAAGAGCCTTAGTGAAAATATCACGCAAGTCGTTGCTCGACTCTACAAAGTGAAGCACAACATCACCTTTCTCAACATGGTCTCTCAGAAAATGAAATCGAATGTCAATGTGTTTAGTCCTGGAATGTTGCACTGGGTTTTTGGCAATATTAATTGCAGAAGTGTTGTCACAGAAAAGAGGAACACTTCCCAAAGATAACCCATAGTCTCGCAGCGTGGATAAAATCCAGAGAACACGAGAGCGACCAGTTGCAGACTACATACTCGGCCTCAGATCAGGCAATGTAAGACTGCTTTCTAGAAGACCAAGAAACAAGAGATGTGCCCAAGAAATGACAAGTGCCAAGTACTCTTCCTATCAACTCTACACCCGGCCAAATCAGCATCGAAAATGCTCGAATTGAAAGAGCCGAAGAAGAAGAATACCAGAGTCCAAAGTCAAGCGTATCTTGAAGATACCTGAATATGCGACGTACTGCTTGACGATGAGAAGCACGAGGGGAAGCTCAAAGCGCCGCACAAGCGGCGCCAGGAGGGACATACTCCTTCCGATCCACCGACTCTCCATCCTCATCGTGGTCCAAAGACGGTGGTTGTTGCAATGGGAGTAGACATTGGCCTCGCTTCCCATATTGAAGCGCCAAGAAGGTCCTTTGTATACTTACTCTGGTGAACGAAGGTGCCTTCTTTCAGTTGTTTGATTTGAAGACCAAGAAAGAATGTCAGCTCTCCCATCATGCTCATCTCAAATTCACTGCTCATAGAATCTGAAAATCTAGACACCAAAGCATGAGAGGAACCACCGAAAATAATATCATCCACATATATTTGAACCAACAAGAAATCAACGCCATGCTCGAGAGTGAACAAGGTTTTATCAACCATTCCCATTTTGAAATCATTTTCAAGCAAGAAACTCTTAAGCTTTGTCATACCAAGCTCTAGGAGCTTGTTTCAATCCATACTGAGCTTTAGAGAGTTTAAAAACATGGTTTGGGAATTTTGATTTTCAAACCCGGAGGTTGCTTGACAAAGACCTCTTCTTCTATGAAGCCATTCAAGAAAGCACTTTTAACATCCATTTGAAAAGCTTGAAACCCTTGGATGTTGCAAATGCTAAAAGAATGCGAATGGCCTCCAATCTAGCTCTTTGGAGCAAAGGTCTCCTCAAAGTCTAAGCCCTCTACAGGAATAACCTTGAGCTACAAGTCTAGCCTTATTGCGAACAACCAATCCATCCTCACTTTGCTTATTTTTAAAACCCATTTTGTTCCAATAACATGAGAATCAGAAGGTCGCTCAACTAAAAACCGGACTTTGTTTCTTTCAAATTTTCAAGCTCTTCATGCATGGCATTGACCCAAGAGGCATCAGATAAAGCATGGGTGATATCTCGGGGTTCGAAAGACGCGACAAAAGCAGAATGTGCATGAGAATCAGGAGAAATAAACCTGGAGCGAGTGACTCGCTCCTGAAGATCCCCAATCATCTGCTCAGGTGGATGTTGTCGCTGTATGCGAAGTGGTGCTCCTGGTGCAGACGTGGCCTCTACCTCATGAGTTGTAGAGGTAGGAACAGAGCCACTCGGATCGTCGGTGGGGATAGGAGGCTGCTTTCATTGACACCAAGTAGTAGTAATGTGCTCTCCACCTCTCGGAGTAGCGGAGGATGGTTTGAGTCTTCATCCTCAGAATCATCATCGACGAAGATGCTTTCTTGAGTTTCAGAAACCTGTGAACCTGAAGCATCGGGTCTAGTACCAGGACTAGCTGTAACATCCCAATTTTCAGAGCTTTAAAAATCTTTTAAATAATGGTAGCAAGAAAATTTATCATTTGGATTTATTTGAATATTAAATTAAAAAGCTTAATATGGACTTTAAGGACAAATTGATTTAATGTGCTTAATGCCAACATCAACAATTGTCAGAGCTATTTTATTTAGATTCTATATGTTTGGATATATTTTATAGAATTTTCTGGAATTTTTCCAAAGTCATTTGCTATTTTCTAATTGCTATTTGCATTTTCTGGATTTATTTAAAAGAAAATCTATTTCGAATTCCGAATGATCGGGCCAAGCCCAAGACTATTCCATCGCCCGCCCACTCCGCAGCCCCATTCCCGCTTGCACCTTGGATCACGCGCCGCGTGTCCCTTCGCGCGATCGCCGCGCACCGCATCGCCGCCCTCGCTTGCTCTCACCGCAGGATCTCCATCGCTCGTCGCCGTTGCCGCCGCGCCCGCTTGCTCGCGACCGGTGGACCCGCGCCGCCGACCGGCGTCGCCTCGTCCCGATCCGATCTCGCCGCTGCCTCGCCCTTCGCTGCTGCCGCCGCCGCTCCGCTCGGGACTCGCGTCCTCGGCTATAAAAGCCCCAGAGCCCCCAATCTCTTCGCTCTCTCTCCTCCTCCAGAACCCCAGTCGCCGTCCTCGCCCTCGTCTCCTTGCGCGGCATTGCCCGAGAAGACCGCCGCCGCCGCAACCTCGCTACCACCGCCGCCGCCTCTCGAGCTCGTTGGCCGTGCAACCACCGCCTCCGAGAGCGCAATAACACCAGCTTCATCTCGCCACCGCCGCCTTCCGGGGCGCCTCCTTCACCGTTGCCGTGCCGTCCGACAACGCGAGCTCGCCGCCGCCGCCTCCTTCCTCGCCGCCGGTGAGTTCGTGCCACCGCCCGCCGCCACCTCTAGTAGCATCGCCTTCCTCTTGGCGACCGTTTTGGTGCTCGCGCCGCCGACTCACCGCCGTTCGCCGGCCGCCGCCGGCAAGCCTCTCGGCCGCGCCCTCCCTCTGGTTCCCGACGGTGCGTGGCGGCCGGTCAACGACCACGGCGGCCGCGCTGTTGCCGAGGTGGCGCTGCGTGTGCGTGTCGGTGTTGCCGCGTGGCGTTGTCCGCCACCACTCACCCTCGGCTCGGTGGATTTGGTCCACCGTGAGCCGAGAGGCTGACAGGTGGGGCCCACCTGTCAGTACGGATTTTAATTAATTTCTTTTTCCGGCTGACGCAAGCATTGCGCAATAATTCGATTTTCCTTTATAAAATTAATTCGGGAAATTCGAGAAAATCCAATTTAGGGTTTAATTGATTTTCCAATCTTCCAAAGCCCATATCTTTTGCATCCGAACTCCGATTGAGCCCATTCAAATTTGTAAATTCATATAAAATTCAGATCTATTTATTTTTGAATTTTATTTAATTTTTGGAGTTTGTTTTGCCTCTGTTATTTATTTGTTTTGTTTCTTTCGTCTCGTTTGCGAGTAGGCGTCGATACTTTGGGAATTTTGCGAAGAAGGAGCACCTCAAGACCAAGACCAATATCTAGATCTATTCCAAGGCAAGTTATACCTTTGATCATTTTGAACCCGATTTTCAAAATACTTTGTTTCAATGTATTGCATTCTATTTCAAGTATTTATTTAAATGCTTTTGGGTGTAGTTATTAATCCAAATTGTTATGCCACCTTGTCTATTGTATGCCATGATCTTTTGTCACCCTAGGTTGATTAATTATTAGTTGGTATTATTGTAGCACCAACGTGGGATGGTTAGATACGATTAGACTGCTTAGCCATGCCACGAGTCATCATTTCATGTGAGAGTTGCAATTATAAACTTGACTAAGTGATTATGGAGCTGTGTGATGAATCTGTGTGTGTCTTGTGTGCTATTACTCGTTGATGGCATGTGTTGCACTTAATCAACAGGGTGGGAAAAGATTTGGACTGAGGCAAGTGGTGGATTCTGTGTGAATGGTGGATCTGTGTGATATAAACTTTGTGATTTGGGAAAAACTGGAAGTCTTGCCTTAGTCAATTAAGGACTTAACTTTGTGCGCCATTGAACTGGGCCTTACTGTACGACCACATGCCTAGTATGGGCTAGGCCTAACTTAGTAAGTTATGGAGTCTTGACATTGACAACTCAGGTTGTATTTAAGCATGTGATGGGTTGGAGGTGTGATATGTCACATCGCGGGACGATTCATTTGCATCCTCGTCCAATGGTGTGTGTCGTTCCAAGAATTTGTGTGTACAAATTGGACGGCAGTAAAGCACACCAGGAGTGTCATTGTTTGAGATGAAGTCTCTGAAAGGTTTTGTTGTGATCAACTCTGATCCGGTTGATTTCATCGTGTGGGTAAAGTGTACAACCTCTGCAGAGTGTTTAAACCAATCTATTCGAATAGCCGCGTCCTCGGTTATGGACATGCTCGGGAATTTCACACGAGGGGTAGTTTTCATAAAACATTTGGGAAGGGTTCGGTTGTGTGAGATAACTTGTTGTTGTGTGAAAGAACTTGATTAGACTGTGTGTCCTTTGTGAAATCAATTGATAACTTATTATTGTCTATTTGTTTTGAATTACGCTTTCAATCTATTATTTGTATTCAATTGCAAATTTTGCATTTCTGCAAAATAACCACAGAAGCCATTCCTTTGGAATAAGCCATCATGTATAAATGCATTCTGTGGTATGACTTGCGAGTACGGTGTGTACTCACTCTTGCTAATCAAATCAAGCGAAGTGGAGGAGTCGTCACTTTGCTTTTGAAGAAGAGTTCTACGAAGGTTGAGCGATAGGGTCTTGATCGATCGGTTGTCGTGGTAAATTGATGGGAGCCACCGAGTTTATTTCGTTTCCGCTGCAGTTTATTTCTTTATTGTTAGCCTTGCATGGCTTAATAAATGTAAAACTCGACCGTAAGGTCCCAACAGTTATTTGTTATTTAAAGGTACTCGTTTATTCTTATATTCTTTGTATGGATGTGATATTTCATTAATGTTGACTTGTGTGCACTAGCGTGATCTGGACTAGTGCGAGAATACACAGAGGGTCCAGATTTGCATATTTGGGTCCCGACAGAGGTGGTATCGAGCCATACCGATCGTAGGTCTTGACCCTAGTTAGATTGGCCGTTCTTAGTGAGTCCAAAACTATTTTCTAAAGCAAATATTAACTTGCAAGATTAATTGAACTCTTTAACTCATCTCATGTCTCTCTTGACTCAACTATTTTGAAATTCTTTCTCTCCCATTGCTTTAAAGTTGTTTTCTTATCCTTGTCCATCTTGACAGATGCCTTGTCTTGAGTTATGGAGCGCAAGGAGGACTTGCCACGAGCTTTGGAAGTTGCTACAAGTACTTGGAGGGTTCGATCGTCCATTGTACGTGGCGGTGCTTGGATTGTGAACGGCCGAGATCGTGGAGTGATCTGCCATTTGACCATCTACGCCAGGCCGAACACCAAGGCGAGTAAACCATTGAACATCTCAGCTCGAAGGAGTATTTGGATTGAAGCAATCCAGGAGTCTTCACGCCTTGCCATCCCGAGGATCGCAACATCTACTCGAGAGCTTCGTGACACGGTTTTCGTTATCATCCCCGCACTTCCGACGTGGATCTTGCTGCACGTTTTCCGTCTACAAAAGGAGAAGACAACGCCACCGTCGTGCATCTTGCCCAGTTCGCCGCTGCTCAGGAAGAATCGTTGGAGTTAGCCGCCACAGAGCTGGAGTGTACCTATGAGACTCTTCAGAGAGCTGAAGAAAGGATCGCCATATTAGAAGAAACTCTTTATGGACGACACTAAGAAGACATCAAGAGGAAGACCTGAAGAAGGCGATGGACCGGTGAACCGTAAGAGCCGCAGAGGCGCAGAGCGTAAGCACCAACAAAGACACTGCACTGTGGACACTGCTCCTATTGCACCATCCCCGGGACATCAAGATCAGTTCGCGAGGATGCCAGCTCACTTTCAGGTCTACAGCAGGCGGGAGCACCGTCAAGGTCATGGAGGCTATTTGATTGAGTAGTCTGCTCGCGTTGTTTGAGCTTAGCGCGCTTTATGTCTTGAGTCGCCCTTTAGGCGGTAGTTTTGTGTGCTTAAGTTCGTCCTTATTTTTGTGTGCAAGTATGAGTGCAAAGGCCCTTAGGCATTTGTTGCAAGCCATACTATTATCTTAATCAATATAAGAGTTTCATTGAGCTTTCTTAAAATATGTTGTTGGGTTTTACCTACCCCGATTAGTTCTACACCTTATCTTATGCTTGCTACCTTATCTAACCCTTGGAGATTCACGGATGGTTCGGACTCGTCAAGCCGCTGCGCAAGTGGTTACGATACTCAAAGGTCGGAAGGACGGAGCAAATCCCGGAGAAGCAATTCCACCACAAGCACCTTCAATTGATCTGCAGAATTTTGGAGCATTCATGACAGCTCAGACCCAGCTGATGTACACCATGATGAATCAGATGCAGGCTATGAATAATCAGAACAACAACAATCAAGATCACAATGGAGCCCAGATTGCTCATGGTCACAATGGATCATCCAAGTTGGCGGAGTTTATGAGGACCCGTCCACCAACTTTCTCTCGGACATGTCTCACCGAGAAGGCGATGATTGGCCGTGTTATTGAGAGAAAACTACCGATCACTCAATGCGGCGATCATGAAAAAGTTCATGACGCCTCTCACGGATGGAAGACATTCTTCGCCGAATGGTGGGAAAACTTCTGTCTGCCGCATGGAACGCAAGATATTACTTGGGAAGAGTTCACAACCTTTCGCCGCGATATCATGTACCGTAAGGAATCATGGATCCAAGAAGGATGAATTTCGTGCTCTCAAGCAAGGAGGAATGTCGATGATCGACTACCTCAACAAGTTCTCTCAACTTGCTCGATATGTCGCAGAAGATGTCGCCAGCGACAAGGCTCGTCGAGTCGTTTTCGAAAGGATTGAACACGGACTTCAAGTCAACTTGATCGCCCACACCTTTCCTGATTTTCAAGAGTTGATCAACAAGGCTTTGATTCTAGAGGATAAGCGCAAGGAATTGGAAGATCATCGTAAGCGCAGGATGGCTCAGCAAGGAAGTCACCAACCCCAGCTGAGGGCAAGAATGATTCCACCGCAGTTTAGCCGTTTTCCACCACGCATTCTCGCGGACCACCGCACCAACTTCAAGACTCGCCGGTTGCTCGTAACTTCCGCAACCCCGCACTACCAACCCCAATCCGAGAAGCAACCCACGAATACAACCGAGTTTGCTTTACATTGCGTCGGCCGTGGCATTTCGCCAACCGATGTCCGCGAGAATGGGACTATCACTCCAGTACGCTTCAACCTTGGGAACACACCAGCCAAGACACCAGTACAAGGCAACCATCAAGGAACTTCTCAAGCTACCGGTCAATCCGGAGGAGCACCGCCATCAGTGGTCAGAGGCCGTGTCAACCACGTCACTCTAGAAGGAGCCCAAGAAGCACCTGACGTTGTACTGGGTAAGTTCCTAGTAAATTCAGTACCTGCATCAGTTCTGTTTGATTCTGGAGCTTCGCATTCGTTTGTTTCTGGAATTTTTGCAACTAAGAACAAATTGGAAGTTATGCATCTTAAGCATACTCTGTTAGTCCAGTCGCCTGGAGCAGAGCTAAGTTCTAAAGTTGGATGTTTAGGAGCTAGGCTACTCATAGCTGGAGTTGAGTTTCTAGCCAACCTAATAGTTCTAGACACTCAGACCATAGATGTCATCCTTGGTATGGATTGGTTATCCAAACATAAAGCAGTGCTAGATTGTGGCCGAAGAGCCGTAACAATAGAGGATACCACGGGAAAGAAAGTTGAATTTCTAGCCACCTCAGTACGTGATGGACATTTGGTAGTCAACAGTTTGAAGACAGTTTCTTTGGAAGACGTACCTATAGTCAGAGATTACCCAGACGTATTTCCAGAAGAGTTACTAGGAATGCCACCGGACCGTGACATTGAGTTTGTCATCGATCTAGTGCCAGGAACAGCACCAATTTCCAAGAGACCCTATCGGATGCCAGTCGATGAACTTGTGGAAATGAAGAAGCAGATAGAAGAACTACTGGAGAAAGGTTTTGTAAGACCTAGTTCGTCGCCATGGGGAGCACCTGTTTTGTTCGTCAAGAAGAAAGATGGAAGTATGAGAATGTGTATCGATTATCGTTCTCTCAACGAAGTCACCATCAAGAATAAGTACCCATTGCCCAGAATAGATGATTTGTTCGACCAGATGAAAGGAGCCGGAGTATTCTCCAAGATCGATCTACGATCAGGTTACCATCAGTTAAAGATTTGTCCTAAGGATGTACCAAAGACCGCTTTCTCAACCCGGTATGGACATTATGAATTTCTAGTCATGTCTTTTGGATTGACTAATGCCCCTGCCTATTTCATGAACATGATGAACAAAGTATTCATGGAATATTTGGATAAGTTCGTGGTAGTATTCATTGATGATATTTTGGTATACTCAAAGTCAGAAGAAGAACATACAGAACATTTGAGATTAATCCTAGAGAAGCTCAGAGAGCATCAGCTGTATGCCAAGTTCAGCAAGTGTGACTTTTGGAAGAAGAAAGTTGATTTTCTCGGTCATGTGATGACAAACCAAGAAGTAGCAGATTGACCCAGGAAGGTTAAAGTCAGAATGAATTGGGAGCGGCCCAAGGCGGTTACTCAAATTCGTAGTTTCTTGGGAATGGCGAGGATACTATCGTCGTTTCATTGAAGGGTTCTCAACGATTGCTAAACCTCTTACGCAATTGTTGAAGAAAGAGAAGAAGTTTATTTGGACCTGACTTGTGAAGAAAGTTTTCAAAAATTGAAGAAGCGTCGACTTGATTTGATGCTAGTTTTTGGGATATTAGTAAGGATTTTGATATCTCTTGTGATGCTTGGCGTCAAGGATTAGGATGTGTCCTTATGCAAGAAGGAAGAGCCGTCGCTTATGCGTCAAGGCAATTAAGACCTCATGAAGAGAATTATCCTACCCATGATTTGGAATTATTTGCCGTAGTGCATGCCTTGAAGATTTGGCGTCATTATCTCATCGATGTCATTTGTGAAGTCTACACAGATCATAAGAGCACGAAGTACATTTTCACTCGACCGATTTGAACATGAGACAGAGAAGATGGTTGGAATTAATAAAGGATTATAATCTTGGAATCCATTACCATCCCTGGTAAGGCCAATGTATTCTGCAGATGCCTTTGAGTCGTAAGAACTCTTGCAATGCTCTGGAAGCAAAGAGTTGTGTTCGTAACTTCGGGAGGAATTCGGAAGCTCTGACTAGAAGTTGTTCGGAAGGATTTGTGGCCAATTTGGAAGTACAGTCTACTCTGGAGAAAGCAGTTCGTGAAGCTCAACCTAAGGATTACGAGTTTCTTGATCTCAAGAAGAAGATGTTAGAAGGAAAATTTAAAGACTTCACCATAGATGATCATGATATCTGTGGATCAATGGGCGTATCGTGTACGGATATGGATGGATTAAGACAACCGATTACGAAGGAAGCCCATGACTCAAAGTATTCAATTCACCCGGAAGCACTAAGATGTATCGGGATGTTAAGAATAAGTTTTGGTGGCCAAACTTAAAGCGAGGCGTCGCGAGTTCGTTGCTTTATGCGGCGTGTGTCGAAAGTAAAGGCCGAACATCGAGACCAAAGCGAGATTGCTACAACCGTGAAGATACGGAATGGAAGTGGGAAGAGATCGGTATGGATTTTATTACGGTTTACCCAAGACTCAATCGGGTTATGATTCGATTTGGGTAATAGTGGATCGTTTAACTAAGGTTGCCCATTTCTTGCCGTCAAAACCACTTACTCAGAGACCGCTTGGCGGAATTGTATATGACAAAAATCGTCGACCGCACGGTGTGCCTAAGAAGATAGTGTCGGATCGAGGATCTCAATTCACCTCTCGTTTTTGGCGAGTCTACATGAAGCCACAGGAACTCATCTAAATTTTAATCTCGCTTATCATCCACAGATAGATGGACAGACTGAAAGAGTCAACCAGATATTAGAAGATATGTTGAGAGCCTGTGCCTTAGCTAATGCTACCAGTTGGGATAAGAGTTTACCGTATGCGAATTCTCATACAACAACGATTATCAAGCGGTTTGCGAGATGTCACCATTTGAAGCTTTGTGCGGTCGTGCTGCGAGAACTCCATTGAATTGGTCGAGACAATGAGCGTGTAGTGTTCGGGCCGATATTATCCAAGATGCAGAAGAACAAGTTGCTATGATCGAGAGAGGTTAAAGATAGCCCGTCCGAGCAAAGAGTTATGCCGATAATCGTCGTCGTGACCTCGACTTTGAACGAGAGGATTTTGTGTATCTTCGAGTTACTCCGCTCAGAGGTGTTAAGAGATTCCACACCAAAGGGAAGCTTGCTCCAAGGTATGTGGGTCCATTCAAGGTTTTGGAACGCCGTGGAGAAGTTGCGTACCAGTTGGAGCTACCACAGTCGTTAGCAGGAGTGCATGATGTCTTTCATGTCTCTCAGCTGAAGAATTGTCTTCGTGTGCGTAAGAGCGGACCCGTTGGAGTCAATTGAACTGAAGGAAGATCTCACATACAAAGAGCAGCCTGTCAGGATTTTGGATGTCGCAGAGCGCCGCACCAGAAGCAAGACCGTTCGTTTCTGCAAAGTCCATTGGAGTAACCACTCAGAAGGAGAAGCAACGTGGGAACGTGAAGAAGAGTTAAAAGCCGAGTTCCCTAGCCTTTTCTCTAGCTAGCCGGAATCTCGGGGACGAGATTCGTTTAAGGGGGGGAGGTTTGTAACATCCCAATTTTCAGAGCTTTAAAAATCTTTTAAATAATGGTAGCAAGAAAATTTATCATTTGGATTTATTTGAATATTAAATTAAAAAGCTTAATATGGACTTTAAGGACAAATTGATTTAATGTGCTTAATGCCAACATCAACAATTGTCAGAGCTATTTTATTTAGATTCTATATGTTTGGATATATTTTATAGAATTTTTCGAATTTTTCCAAAGTCATTTGCTATTTTCTAATTGCTATTTGCATTTTGGATTTATTTAAAAGAAAATCTATTTTGAATCCTTGAATCTTGGGCGAAGCCCAAGCACTATTCCATCGCCCACCCCTTGGATCCCATTCCCGCTTGCGCCTTGGATCACCGCCGTGTCCTTCAAGGCGATCGCGACGCGACCGCGATCGCGCCCGCCGCTCGCTTGCTTTCACCGGGATTCCATCGCCGGTTGCCGCCGCCGCCGCGCCTGCGCTTGTTCGCTGACGGTGGACCCGCCAGACGCCCGCCTCGGTCGTCGTCTTCGTCCCGATCTCTCCGCGCCGCCTCGCCCTACGCGCTGGGCCGCTGCTTCGCTCGGGACTCCGCGTCCTCGGCCTATAAAAAGCCCCGAGCCCCCAATCTCTTCGCCTCTCTCTCCTCCTCCGAACCCCGAAGTCGCCGTCCGCCTCCCTCGTCTCTGCGGCATTGCTCAAGACCGCCGCCGCCGCAACCTCGTCACCACCGCCTTCCGCTGCTCTCGAGCTCGCTGGTCAGGTGCAACCACCGCCTCCGAGTGCGCAATAACACGCAACGCTTCATCTCGCCACCGTCGCCCGCCGGGAGCCTCCTTCACCGCGTTGTCGACCGTCCGACAACGCGCGAGCTCGCCGCCGCCGCCTCCTTCCGTCGCCGGCCGGTGAGTTCGTGCCACCCGCGCTCGCCGCCACCTCTAGTAGCATCGCCTTCCTCTTGGCGACCTGCTTTGGTGCGCGCCGCCGACTCACCGCGTTTGCCGTCGTCGCCAAGAAGCCTCTCGGCCGCGCCTCTCTCGTTCCCTTCGCCGACGTGGCGGCGGGTCAATACCACGGCCGCGGCCACGAGGTGGCGCTGCGTGTGCAGCGTCGGCACCGCGTGGCGTTGTCCACCGCCACCACTTCGGCTCGGTGGATTTGGTCCACCGTGAGCCGAGAGGTCGACAGTGGGGCCCACTGTCCAAGACGGATTTTAATTAATTTTTTTTTCGGTACGACGCAAGCATTGCGCAATAATTCGATTTTCCTTTATAAAATTAATTCGGGAAATTCGAGAAAATCCAATTTAGGGTTTAATTGATTTTTCCAATCTTCCAAAGCCCATATCTTTTGCATCCGAACTCCGATTGAGCCCATTCAAATTTGTAAATTCATATAAAATTCAGATCTATTTATTTTTGAATTTTATTTAATTTTTGGAGTTTGTTTTGCCTCTGTTATTTATTTGTTTTGTTTCTTTCGTCTCGTTTGCGAGTAGACGTCGATACTTCGGGGAATTTTGCAGAAGAAGGAGCACCTCAAGACCAAGACCAATATCTAGATCTATTCCAAGGCAAGTTATACCTTTGATCATTTTGAACCCAGTTTTCAAAATACTTTGTTTCAATGTATTGCATTCTATTTCAAGTATTTATTTAAATGCTTTTGGGTGTAGTTATTAATCCAAATTGTTATGCCACCTTGTCTATTGTATGCCATGATCTTTTGTCACCCTAGGTTGATTAATTATTAGTTGGTATTATTGTAGCACCAACGTGGGATGGTTAGATACGATTAGACTGCTTAGCCATGCCACGAGTCATCATTTCATGTGAGAGTTGCAATTATGAACTTGACTAAGTGATTATGGAACTGTGTGATGAATCTGTGTGTGCTGTGTGCTATTACTCGTTGATGGCATGTGTTGCACTTAATCAACAGGGTGGGAAAAGATTTGGACTGAGGCAAGTGGTGGATTCTGTGTGAATGGTGGATCTGTGTGATATAAACTTTGTGATTTGGGAAAAACTGGAAGTCTTGCCTTAGTCAATTAAGGACTTAACTTTGTGCGCCATTGAACTGGGCCTTACTGTACGACCACATGCCTAGTATGGGCTGGGCCTAACTTAGTAAGTTATGGAGTCTTGACTTTGACAACTCAGGTTGTATTTAAGCTGTGTGATGGGCTGGAGGTGTGATATGTCACATCAGCGGATCGATTCATTGCATCCCCGCCCAATGGTGTGTGTCGTTCCAAGGGCTGTGTGTACAAATTGGACGGCAGTAAAGCACACCAGGAGTGTCATTGTTTGAGATGAAGTCTCTGAAAGGTTTTGTTGTGATCAACTCTGATCCGGTTGATTTCATCGTGTGGGTAAAGTGTACAACCTCTGCAGAGTGTTTAAACCAATCTTTTTGAATAGCGCGTCCCTGTTATGGACATGCTCGGGAATTTCACACGAGGGGTAGTTTTCATAAAACATTTGGGAAGGGTCAGCTGTGTGAGATAACTTGTTCAGCTGTGTGAAAGAACTTGATTAGACTGTGTGTCCTTTGTGAAATCAATTGATAACTTATTATTGTCTATTTGTTTTGAATTACGCTTTCAATCTATTATTTGTATTCAATTGCAAATTTTGTATTTCTGCAAAATAACCACAGAAGCCATTCCTTTGGAATAAGCCATCATGTATAAATGCATTCTGTGGTATGACTTGCGAGTACGGTGTGTACTCACTCTTGCTAATCAAATCAACAGAAGTGGAGGAGTCGTCTTTGCTTTTGAAGAAGAGTTCTCTGAAGGTTGAGCGATAGGGTCTTGATCGATCGGTTGTTCGTGGTAAATTGATGGGAGCCACCGGAGTTTATTTCGTTTCCGCTGCAGTTTATTTCTTTATTGTTAGCCTTGCATGGCTTAATAAATGTAAAACTCGACCGTAAGGTCCCAACAGTTATTTGTTATTTAAAGGTACTCGTTTATTCTTATATTCTTTGTATGGATGTGATATTTCATTAATGTTGACACTGTGTGCACTAGCGTGATCCTGGACTAGTGCAGAATACACAGAGGGTCCAGATTTGCATATTTGGGTCCCGACACTAGCCTCATCAAAAGTGACTTCGCAAGTCTCAACAATTTTGTTAGTATCAACATTAAAGACACGATAGCCACGAGAATGAGCAGGATATCCAAGGAATATGCCATCAAAACATCTAGACTCAAATTTATCAAGATTGCCATGTTTAAGAATGAAGCACTTGCAACCAAAAATCTTGAAATGAGAGACCTTGGGAGAATGACCAAATCTAAGCTCATAAGAAGTCTTCCCAACCACAGATCTCAAGAAAACCCTATTGGAGATATAACAAGCAGTAGAGATCGCCTCAGCCCAAAATCTCCTAGGAGTAGAATGCTCATCTAGCATGGTCCGAGCCATCTCTACAAGGGTTCTGTTCTTCCTTTCTACAACACCATTCTCATTGAGGAACTCTAGGAGAAGAAAGCGATGCTCAATTCCCCTATCGGTATGAGAAGGTAGAGAAAGAAGAATTCTTGAACTGTCCCATTATCACTCCTAATGGCTCTCAAAGCTCCGGGTATATCAACAAAGCAATTCTAAGGACCAAATCTTTAAAGAATCCAAATGCTTCGTCCTTAGAAGCAAGAAAATAAACCCATGAATACAGGAGTAATCATCCACAACCACCAAAGACATACCATTTCCACCACCGATGTTGAACTCTAGAAGGACCAACTGTATCTAAGTGAAGAAGCTGTCCTGGTCCATCAGTCATTACCAAAGTAAGAGGTGGGTGGGAAGCAGACACCATCTTACCATGTCTACAGGGTGAGCACACAAGATCTCTGACAGCCTTCAGCCTAGGCAAACCTCTAATCAAGTCCTTGCAACTGACTCTAGACAAATGATCAAAACCTATATGCCCAAGTCTACGATGCCACAAAACAAGATCTTGAGAATCGAGAGGCTACAGACACCTAGAATGGAAGCAGAAGAAATCTGAAATTTGCACAGAAGATCTTCTCAAATCTGGAGATCTCAAAAACAAGCTCACCTGAGGAATCTAGAACTCTGCACTCACCTCTCTTAAACCTCACTTCTAGACCCTCATCAAGCAGCTGAGAAACAGATAGAAGATTATACCTCAGCTTACTCACCAAAGCGACGTCTTTTAGCATGAACTTGTCGTTGACGCGCACAGTGCCCTTTGCAGTCACGGTCCCGGTAGAAGCATCCCCAAATGTAATCAATTCATTGCCGGATGCACGTGTGAGGGAGGAGAACCATCTAGAATCTCCGGTCATATGTCGAGAACACCCGGAGTCAACAAGCCACTTGTCCTCCTTCCTCGCACGACGGACCTAAAAGGCACAATCAGAAAACATCCGTGCCTCGAGATGGGGTTAGTGATAAATGAGCGGGAATCCAAAGATCGAGAAGCACGATGTCTGGGAGCAGCAGTAGTAATAGCTGAAACATGATCAGGAACAAAATCATAAGAATGCACATGAGAACCACCTAGACCTCTCCGAAACGATCTACCAAAAGATCGATACTCCCCCTGTCTAGGTGCTACCCGGTGTCTCTCCTCACGATGTCCTAATCCAACATCTTCGCCTAGACCCACCAAAAGAGTCTACAAAGTTCTCTACAAATCTAGGCCTATGTGTGGTGCGATAAGCAGTTGCCTAGCTCTAGAGACTACATCGGAGAAGGGACTCCTCTAATGGATCTTAGGGCGCTCATCCTCTCTTTTCTCTCAAGTTTTGCTCTCCCAGCGAGAACTCAACAAGATGGCCTTCTTTCTTGCGAAGGTGCAATGGCATCGACCTTTTGAGGGTGCATGCATGCATGAGTGAAAGCACCTTTCTTGCCGTAAAGAGTTTGAGCAAAACCACGATTTGAAAACAACCCCGGATGGCTTAGGAGGTTCTAGCTCAAACAACCCATTCTTCACAACTCTAGCAATCTTAGGTGGGTTTTCTTGGAATGCTCTAGGGGTTGAAACCTAGACCACTATTTTTCACGCTCACCTTGGATTGATCAAGAATCATGTTGAGTTTCTTTTTCCACTTGAAAATTTCTCAAGAGTCACCTTGAGGTAATCATTCTCTTTCATTAACTCCTCACATCTAGTACACTTGCTAGACTTGATTACCTCATTGCGCTTACTCTTAAGAAGGGCCACTTCCACTTTGAAGGCCTCACAAGACACACAATAGGATTCCTGAATCCTACTCAACTGCTCCTTAAACTTGACTCTAAAAGCCTCTTGTATCCGACTAACCATGGTTTCAACTTCAAAGATTCAAAACACAAGAGTTAGAATCAATAACCTTTTAGAAGCGAGAAAAGACATGGATCTTTCAATTTTAGCCTTTTCTTCGAGGGTCTTGTTTAAGGCTTCAATCTCAATTGTAAGCTTGGGACAATTTTCACAAGATGCAACTCTAGAGTAAATCAATGTTTCTGTCATCTCTTGCATCTTAATCCTATTATCCTTACAATGAGAGCATGTGTGACTAGCATCAAACTTTTGCAATTCTTTTAAGGAACTATCCAATTTTAATTCTAGCAAAGCACAATTAGAGCAAGTTAAAGGGATAGCTTCCATGGCAAATCACATCAAGAGGAATGACATCTAAACAAGCGGATCTAGACTTGAAAGATTCTAGTTCATCGAGAGCATCTTTTAGTTGATTTGTGACAGAGGAATGAGCAGATTTCAAGCTTGTCAAATCTTTAAGCAAGCTAGTGCAGAATCACAAATATCGCAGGATTGATAGATTTAAGCCTAACAACTTCAAGATTCAAATTATCAATCATAATGTCACGCTTCCTAATCATTTTTACTTGCTTATGCAATTTACATTCACAAGCACCAAAGCCCTTTTCATATCGGCAATAGAAGGGCATACCTCATCGGGATCATGAAAGGATCCTCATTGTTGGAGGAGTCGCTATCGTGGTGTTCTTGGCCATGAAACACATGCGGTGAAGTCATGCGCCTTCTTCTTGCCACGAGAATCACTCGTCGTCCTCCGTTCGAGTCCACATCGCTCATATTTACATTCTCAAGAGCGGCAAGGACCCGGCTGACAAACTTTCGATAGTTTGTCTTCTTAGGTTTTGCATCCCTCTCCTGGGGATGTCTTCGTGTCTCCTTCTCCTCCTTGCCCTTTAGCTTGGGGCACCTGGAGCGAATGTGGTTTGGCTCACCACATTCGAAGCACGTGATAGGTCCACTCCTCCTCCTATTTCTCACCTTGTTATACGCTCTTGTGAATTTGGTGGAAAGGAGGGCTAAGTCATCCTCGGGCAATTTCTCAAGTTGCTCATCACTCAAAGAATGCAAAGCAGATAATGAAAAGCCAGATGAGCTACAATCAAGAGAATCAGAAGAGCAACCCTTGGATTTGTCGACCACTAAAGCCATCGACTCTCTCTTGGGGAGATGCGAGATAAAGTCAATCTCATGCGTCTTCAACCTCGAGTAGAGCTTATCCATGGTAAGCTCACTCATGACAGTGTTGTCATTTATGGAAGTGATCTTCATACCCCAGACCTTCACATCAAGAGCACCCAGAAGCTGGCGTGCATTTTCAGACTCAGAAAATACCAAGTCAACAAATGCGGAGATCATGAAGAATTTTAGAGAATCTTCCCACAGCTCATCCAAAGACTCACGGTGCCTTTGTTCGATCTTCGAGTAAACCTTTTGAGTGGTTCTGTCTCACTTCCTTGATCGCGATGGACCCTTCGTGATAATCACAAAGTGTCCGCGGATCTCGTGAGCGCACCGCAAGTGAGCAACACGCTCAAACTCGGATCGACTAAGGCCTTTGATCAAATAATTCGAGCCTTCTTTGTTGGCCTCCACATCCGAGTGATCGTATCGTCATCTACCGCACGACATAAGGGTTTTTCACCTTTAGCCAAATAGCGTGCCCTTGAGCCTCGATATACGCTTGCATACGAGCCTTCCGGTATGCAAAGTCAACTCCCTAAAAATGTGTGGCTTGGTTGAGTACTTGTCACGCCATGGCTCCAAAGAGTTAAGATCTATAGAAAAGAGCTAACCGGCTCGATCCCACTTGTAGGACCGGAAGGCGACTAGGGGGTGAATAGGCGCTTTCAAACTTTCTCGCCTAAATCAAAACCAACACGAACTTTACTCCTTTAGCTATGAAAGCTAAGAAGTTCAAGTAGCACACAGCGGAAGCCTTGTGTTGAATTTGATAAACCCCTCAAGCACAAGACACAAAAGGAGAAAAGAACTCAATGTTCTTCACTGGGCACGGGCGGTCTGACCGGCTACCACGGGTGGTCGGACCGACGGTCAAAGAAGCGGTCTGACCGGCAACTAGCCAGCGGTCTGACCGGTGGACAACGGTTCGACCGGCAAACCACGTGATCGAAAACACGGCGGTCGAACCGCCGTTGAAGGCGGTCGGACGGTAGAGTCGATCTTGAAAAACTCCACCCAAATCCAAAACGAACTTTGATCCAACTTTTGATTCAACCAATAAAACTTGACCAAATTTCTAGCACACCTCCCTAATGATATTGGAGACCTATTTCTAGCGACGATCGGTCAGATCCACTTCGCAGAATCGATCTCTTGAGATTTTACCAAAGAGGTGCAAAAACCCTAGAAATGAGAAAATCTTGATTCAAGACTTGCTTGTGGGGGTTTGATGATCTAGATGACTCTAGGAGTAATCCCACACATCAAAGCAAGATAAAGTAGGCCAAGAGACCAAGCATGAACCTTTGAATCAAGGAAGCACCAAAAACATTCAAAAGGGAGAAGAACACAAAGGGAGCAATTGATCTTTCAATTAAGCATCACAAGATTGTTCATCCACAATAGATGCTTACAAAGCCTCTCCACCAAGGAAGGGCAAGAGCTCAACAAGGAGCACACTCCAAACCCTAGTTTTCCTCTCCTCTCCTCCAAACCCTAGAAAAGGAAGAAGGGGCTAAATGAATGCTTGCTTAGGTTTTCCACCTCTCCCTTCCTATTTATACTAGAGAGCTAGGGTTTCCTTTTGGGTCTCTTACACATGGGACCCACACACTCATAACTCTTGAAGCAATCGCCGCTTCACCACGTGTAGGTTGATCGGCGGTTCTCATCGACGCCAAGCCTCTCTTGTCCAATCCCATCGAACCTCCCGAGAGACTCTGACCGATATCCGCACCTTTGATCCAACCGGTATTTGAACCACCCGTTCGATCCATCTTGTCCATCTCGCACCATGCTTGTGTCACACGACCTCACCGGTATCCACGATCGTTCGGACCTCGGCTCTCCAAGCGTAGTCGATCCACTCACCGTTGGCGTCGTTGACACGCAAGCCACCGCGACAATAGACAAACAAATCGTTTCCGGGAACAAGTTCTTCACAACTTGACCCACGTCAGTTCCGCAATGCAATATACATCAATAAAGCATTGAAGTTCATAGAATAACACACTCAGAACAAACTCAATGCAACACTTGGCTCACCTCCAGGATCGCCGGGTCGATCAGCCCCACGGGCGGTCCCGACCGATTTCATGCCGGTCGGACCGCTCCCACAACGGCGGTCGGACCGGTCCAAATGACTTAGCCAAAATTCAAGCGAGAAATTCCGAAACCTTCTGGAAATTTCAATCGAATAGAACTTTTGACTGGGAGCTCCAAAAATGATGGGACCACATCCAGGAGACTCCCCTCACTTGCCTACACAACCTATTTTTGGCCCAGCTCCAAAAACCCAACTTTTAAAACAGCGGTCGGACCGGCCACCATGGCCGGTCGGACTGCTCCACGGGCGGTCTGACCGCCCGGCACAACCGGTCAGACCGCCAGTGGCCTGACAGCCTTGGAGCAAACCCGAAAACGCGAGATTTTGCAAACCAATAACGCCATTGCCAATTGACTCATCATCCTGAGATCGTGCACATATCCTCACGATATCCACACCATAATTCCTTAATCAAGAGTTACAGAAATGATCAATGGCTTCATGATGCAATATAAGTTTTAATTTCTTCTGATTTTCTTACATTTGAAACACAAATCCATTTTTGGGATGTTACAAAACCTCCCCCCCCTTACAAAAACCTCGTCCCGAGATTTGGCTCACTCGGTAAAGAAAGATGGATAGTCTGCATGGAGACGATCTTCCCTTTCCCAAGTGGCCTCATCCTCAGAATGGTTCGACCACTGAACTTTGAGGAATCTGATAGATTTATTCCTTGTTCTTCGTTCAGCCTCATCGAGTATGCGAACGGGGTGCTCGCGATAGGTCAAATCTTCTTGGACATAGAGAGTTTCCAACGGAGCTTCCTCTGTTGGAACTCGGAGGCACTTCTTTAATTGGGACACATGGAACACATCATGTACTCCCTCGAGTGCAGCTGGCAATTCCAATTTATAGGCAACAGCTCCTTTCTTCTCGATAATGCGGTAAGGACCGACATACCGAGGAGCTAACTTGCCCTTGACACTGAAACGCTGATGACCCTTCAAAGGAGAGACTTTGAGATAAACAAAGTCATTAGGCTCAAAGCTCAATTCACGCCGACGGCGATCCGCATAGCTCTTTTGCCTGGATTGGGTCGTGCACAAACGATCACGAATGAGCTGGACTTGGCTCTCAGCCTCATTGATCGAGTCCGGACCAAAGAAAGGTCTTTTGCCGGTCTCAGACCAATTCAACGGGGTTCTGCACTTTCTCCCGTATAAGGCCTCAAAAGGTGACATGCCGAGACTGGCTTGAAAACTGTTGTTGTAGGAAAACTCCGCAAATGGCAAGCATTTCTCCCAATTCTTTCCATATGAGAGAACACAAGCACGGAGCATGTCCTCCAACACTTGGTTGACCCTCTCGGTCTGACCATCCGTTTGGGGGTGATATGCTGTGCTATAGGTGAGATGGGTTCCCATAACCTCTTGCAAACTTTGCCAAAAGCGAGAGGTGAAAAGAGAACCCCGATCCGAGACAATTGTCTTGGGTACCCCATGTAAGCTCACGATGCGGGCAACGTAGAGATCCGCCAAAAGGCCTACACGGAGATCCGTCTTGACTGGAAGGAAGTGAGCCACCTTAGTTAGCCGATCAATGACAACCCAGATGGCATCATTGCCCTTGGAGGTACGAGGTAGACCGGTGATAAAATCCATCCCGATCGAATCCCACTTCCATTCAGGAATAGGCAAAGGCTGAAGTAGTCCTACTGGACGCTGATGCTCGGCCTTGACACGACGACACACGTCGCACTCGGCAACGAACTTCGCAATCTCCCTCTTCATTCGGTCCACCAAAATCTCTGACGGAGATCTTGATACATCTTCGTGGCCCCGGGATGAATGGATAAAGGCGAGCCATGGGCTTCGCGGAGAACCAAATCCCGCAATTCCATGTCCTTTGGAACCACAAGGCGTTGACCGAACCTTACCACACCATGCTCATCCTCAGAGAAGCACTTGGCTGTTCCGTTCTTGACATTTTCTCTTATGCGGCTCACCCCAGCATCCGATCGCTGAGCGACCTTAATCCGATCCACCAAGGTGGGTTGCACAACCAAGGCAGCAAGGGAACCATGCTCAACCAAATCCAAGTTGAGACGCTGGAATTCCTCCAAAAGAGTGGGTTGACACTCCTGGAGCAACAAGGCATTGCAATGCGCTTTGCGACTGAGCGCATCGGCAACGACATTAGCCTTGCCCGGATGGTAGTGAATACCCATATCATAGTCCTTGATCAACTCCAACCATCTCTTTTGCCTGAGGTTCAGATCTGGTTGGGTGAACAAATACTTTAAGCTTTTGTGATCCGAATACACTTCGCAACGATTACCGATAAGGTAATGTCGCCAAATCTTAAGTGCATGAATCACAGCGGCCAACTCCAAGTCATGAGTAGGATAGTTGAGTTCATGAGGTCTCAATTGCCTTGATTCATAGGCCACTACCTTGCCTTCTTGCATAAGGACACAACCGAGTCCTCGACGAGAAGCATCGCAAAAGATATCGAAGCTTCGATGGATATCGGGAAGAACGAGGACGGGAGCGGTGGTCAAACGCTTCTTAAGTACTTGGAAGCTTTCCTCACAAGCATCGGACCACAAGAACTTCTTATCCTTCTTGAGCAACTCCGTCATTGGCTTCGCGATCTTGGAGAAGTTCTCGATAAAACGGCGATAATATCCTGCTAAACCAAGAAAACTCCGCACTTCTGCCATCAAGTAGGTCGACTCCATGAAAGAACATCACGACCTTGCTAGGGTCAACGGCCACGCCTCTGCCGAAAGGACATGACCCAAGAAGGTCACTTCCTTCAACCGAGACGCGACTTGTCGAACTTCGCATACGGTGATGCTCTGAAGCTTGCCTAACACAAGCCTCGGATGCTCATCATGTTCCTCATCATCCTTGGAATAGATGAGAATATCATCGATGAAGACCACGACAAACTTATCCAAATACTCCATGAATACCGAATTCATGAGGTTCATGAACAAGGCGGGAGCATTGGTCAAGCCAAATGACATGACGGTGTATTCATACAAGCCGTAGCGAGTAGAGAAAGCCGTCTTGGGAATATCCTCGGGTCGTATCCGAACTTGATGATATCCCACTCTCAAATCAATCTTGGAGAACACTCGAGCTCGCTTAATTGATCAAAGAGATCATCAATGCGGGGCAATGGATACTTGTTCTTTACCGTTACTTCGTTAAGCGGACGGTAATCAACGCACATGCGCAAAGTATTGTCCTTCTTCTTTACGAAGATTGCTGGACAACCCCACGGAGATGAGCTAGGACGGATGAAACCTTTCTCTTGCAGCTCCCTCAATTGCTTCTTCAACTCCACCAACTCGTTCGGTGGCATCCGATAATGCCTCTTTGAAATTGGGGCAGTACCGGGAACCAACTCAATGATAAACTCGAGGTCTCGAACTGGTGGCATCCCTGGAAGATCTTCAGGAAAGACATCAATGAAGTCACAAACTGTTGGGACTTCACTAATATCTAGAGCGGGCTTCGCTTTAATCGCAAAGAGATGCGGACCTAGCAGTTTCGGCGGAAAGTGAACCTGCTCGCCCGAAGGACTAGATAGAGAGACGCACTTCTTGGCACAATCGATTTGTCCCTTATGCTGAGATAACCAATCCATACCAAGAATTACATCTAGACTTGCTGAATGGAGGAGGATAAGATTCGCGAAGAATCTCACTCCCTCGATCTCGATTGGGATATCCCTACACTCAGATTCAGCTCTTAACTCCAAACCAGGAGAGCGAATGAGCAACGGGACCAACAATGGAGTAAAAAGGAGCTCACTAATAGCAGCAAAAGACTCAGAAACAAAAGAATGGGATGATCCTGAATCAAACAAAACAGTAGCAGAATGAGAGTTAACAGGAAGTGTACCCAGCACAACGTCGGGTGCCTCTTGTGCCTCCTCCGCTGAGATGAGGTTGACGCGACCACCACCCATGCCTTGGGTAGCAGGGACGATCTTCAGGTCATGAGAAGAACCACCTCCTGGCCCGCGTCCTCCATTAGGACGAGGGGCTGCTCCTGTCTTCTTAGGGCATTGGTTCGCATAATGCCCCTTCTGGTTACAGGCGAAACAAGTGACTCCAGCGGTCGGGTTGCGGGGGCCACCCTGCTGACTCGCAGGTGCACGTGATTGGGACACGGCCTGCGAAGGACGAAAAGCGGGTGCTGACGGCCTCGAAGTCGGGCCGGCGTGACGTGACCCCAGAGGCGGCGAAGCGGGGATAGCTGGCCCCAGACGACTTGCGGGCCTCCCACTTACGCTTGCGGGAATCCACAAGTGCTCTCCCTGCGTGCTCAGCGATAATGGCTTTGTCCACCAAGGCCTAGAAATCAGGGAAGTCAACGATAGATAGCTTGTCCTGAAGCTCCTCAAATAAACCACCCTTGAACTTCTCTTGCTTGGCCTCATCAGTGGCCACCTCTTCCGGAGCATAACGAGCCAAATGGTTGAACTCGTATAGGTACTCGTGATCGAAACGTCCTTGTCTGAGCGACAAGAACTCCTTCTTCAGCCTCATCAGGCTGGAAGGAATGTGACTCCGACGGAAGGCAATACGGAACTCCTCCCAGGTGACGGTGTGACCGTCAGGCTGCATGGCGAGAAAGCTCTCCCACCAAGACAAGGCTGCACCCTCCACGGTGGTGCGCGGCTTAACAGCCGCCTTCTCGTGCTCCGGCATCTGCGCTATCTGGTTCGCTCAACCGACGAAGCCAATCGCTCTGCGGCAAGCGGTCCTCGGACACGGAGAACGAAGTGAGTGCGAAGAAACTCCGCGAGTCCCCCACGCGGCTGGTGTACACTTCCTTGCCCGGATCCTGAAGCACCGGTAAGGGCGGAAGTGTTGCGCGCGATAACGTCCAGAAGAATCCTCCTGTCCTCTGCACGGTTGCGCTCGATCTCAAGAAGGACCTCGGCCATGGTCGGAGGAGGAGGAAGATCCTCGTCCGGACCAGCCGATTGGCCTTGGCCGCTGCGAGTGCGTCCGGCCATCCTGTTACAAGAAACTTTGGTTAAAACTAGACTCAAAAATCAAAGCCAAAAGAAAGCGAAAAGCTAACGACTAGGGGAATAGGATACCCCCTAATCGAAAGCCAAAAACAACAAATGTATAAACTTAAACATGCTTATGAAAAGACTCGAAAACAGCAACGAATCACAAAACCAAAGCTCAACTTCCCAATGCAACTAACCCGTATGGATTGAACGAGTAATTGATTGAGAAGATAAAAATCAGAATAACAGGTAAGATCTATTACCACTAAAGAGCAAGGTTAAATCAGCGAGATTAGCGTTAGATACATAGCTAACTAGTATCGCATTTTACCCTTCTATTCCCACAAGTTTTAGTCGGTTAACCTCTCGTTCTCTACCCCATTTGGAACCTTTGAGCCTGCTGTCCGGAAATCGAAAGATCGCTGTCCAGGTTTTGCATCCAAGCTTCTAGTCGCAACTTATCCATTCCAGAAACTTCAAAACCTTGTAGAGGGCAACCACCACTTCAATTTGCCAAGCTCATAAGTTCCCAAAACCCAACAACTATCTTTGGAAGAAAGGAGAGGAAAACAATTTCTGAAACTCAAATTAGAGTAAGATAAGAGGAGAAAACTAAGATAGGTAAGGAATAAAATCTGAGAATTCCTTAAGCCTTCATAAATCATTTGATACTTCGAAAATAATATTTTCCAAAATATCCCAAAAGACGACCAAACTTGGTTTACTACGGTCAGTATGGCTCTGATACCAAAACTTGTGAGACCCCGGTTTATCGGGCTTGTAATGCTTAACCATCCATTCGGTCCTAGCATCACAAATCAGATAATCCGATACTCGAGACATGTATACTTCCCAGAAATGCAGTATACACACCACTTTACAAAGTTCATGCATCAATTCCATTCATTCACATAGAGCCGAAGCAAGAAACAGAACAGAAGTTATCATAAATAAAAGATAGATATTACAAAAGAGAGGCCGACCGGCCAAACGACATATACATAAAGAAGTTTAACAATGAAGCAAAAGTGCCATAAGATGGCCATAAACAAAAGAGCCACTCAGTGTGCCTTTAACCCACAAGGCAACCGACAGGACCGCCAAGCTAGTCGTCGAATCCACAAAGACATTTCACAAAAGTGAGGCCCTTGGGGCTCACCTTCCTCACCTGCAACAAAGAGCCCAAAGAAAGCGGGTGAGTACTTTGAATGTACTCGCAAGACTTACGTAGAGTAAATGAGACTGCATACATAACTATATGCAAGCTTTTCGAGTGGAGGTTGTATGTTTCATTTTCGGCATAAAGCAAATTTTATTTGCAATAAGATAGTACATTTGAAAGCAAGTTTAACAAATCAGTTTTTAATGTTCAAATAATCGTAAACGACAACAATATAACAGTAAATAGAAGACAACAACAGTCCTGGAAGTGACTAACCCATAGTCACCACAACAATAGCATGAATTACCCATTCATACCACCCATGTCAAATTTTAATTTAAGAGGTTGTAGTCTAGTTCTTGCACGACCTTACCAAGCATGTCCATAACCTAGGACGAGGCTATTCGAAAAGTTTTATCCCTGCAGGGGTGTACCAATGTACCCACACGCCAGACCGCCTTTTTGCCAAGCTATTAAGCACACTTCCGAAGGTATGCCGGCATGGCTAAGTCCTACGAGACATTTCCAATATTGTGAATTACCCCACGAGCCGCCCGTATGGATAGAAACCCATACGTTGTGTCGGAGTCATCGTAAAGCCTCGGTCAACTACCCTTCCCGGGTAAAGCCTTGGAGAACTACGACGCTCCTCAAGGTGGAGAGCCTACCCGGAATCTCCACCACCGCACACCCAACACAAGAACACCAGAACACATATCATGTTTCACACAACACACACAACCCCCTCCTGCGACTCGGAGATAACCCACGCCAAAGTACTAAGTCAAGAGAGGTCCCATATCCCTCTTGCGTGGTTAGCACGCATAAGCGCTTGGCTTAGTGACACAAGTAACTCGGTCCTTGATGACCTAGGCACCATTCCATTCACACCAACAGATCACACCAACATACCATTGTGCCCAAGTCGAAAACAATTTTATTTTCAGTTTTTGACTTCACAAAGTAACAAAGCACAGGGTGCTGGACATAATGGAGTAATAATAAGATTTGTTTGATCAACATCATCGACTACGTCGGTGAACATCATCAACTACGTCGGTGACTGCCCAATACTACCGATATCTAAGCATTTCTAAGCATGACATCGAAAAGGCAACAAAAGAACATAATTAAATCACCGGGCTCTAATTCACCAGCGATATTAATAACTTATGTTTGTGGCAGGGGATAACAATTTGAGGGCAACAGTGCAATAGGAATAACTACCTCTAATCGGGAAAAATTAATTTGACACAAAAGCATGCATACATATATATGATTTGTAAACAAGATATTAGACTTGAAAGTAATGGGATTAACATGATCAAACCGCTGTTTCTTTGTCGGGTCAAGATGTAGCTGGGGATCACTTATGTTGTCAATGTGCTCTTGGATCCTAACGAGAACACGAAAAGCAACCGATAAGAACGAATAAAATGCAAAGACTCAACAAAGAAACTTTTTCCAAAAATTCGAAAATTTTACAAAGAGCAAGAGAATAATTTATAAAGAATTTGGCAACAAGAACCGATTGATTTGGATTCTACCGCCAAAGATCGACCAAAGAAAGACTTACGACCAGGTAGTGGTCGAAGAAGAGCTGACGACTATGACATAGTCGTAGCAAGTCTTACGACTCGGTACAAGTCGTAGAAGAGCTTACGACCAGGTGGTGGTCGTAAAGAGACTTATGACCCTGACATAGTCGTAGCCGGTCTTACGACTAGTTACAAGTCGTAGAGGAACTTACGATGGTGACTGGTCGGAAATCCGACCACGAGGCAACGCCTCTCGCACGCTTTGCTAGTGGCTCGGTGGCGTCTCTGACCACAGCGGCGCCAGCCAAAGGCAGGGATGAGGGTCTAAAAGTTTAATGGTTCTACCGCGACAAGATCTTGGTCTGAGCATGGTCAAAGAGGTATGCGACCACGGAGGGCTTACTAGGTAGGTATGGCTCGGGAGGACTTCCGAACGAACAATACCAAAAGAAAAACGAAAACACACCTAAGCTCCCACAGGCCAATGCGAACTTACCTGAGTTGAAGAACGACCAGAGACCCACGGAGTGGCTCCAGCGACGAGTGACCGAATGGCAGCGGTAAGGTCCTCACTAGGCCACAGCGACCTGAGCAAAGAGAGAACCAAACCGAGTGAGGGTCAAGCTCCAGAGAGCGAAGGGGGAGCAGAGGGGGCGAAGACTTGAAGAAGAAACCCCCGCTGCACCGCCTCCACCGTAAGCTCCACACTCAACAATGGCGGTCGAGGAGATTACGAGGAACTACAGCTCAAGCAAGGTGGTGAGTGCTAGCTGGAGTTGCGGAAGTGCTAAAGGAAGCTAAGGGTGAAGCAAAAGAGTTTAAATAGAGCCAGGGCAGAGAGTAACGGCCGGATTTTTTCAGTCGGGTCAACACTGCCATGAGAGCATTTGAGAGCGATGGGAGCAGTTGAATCATGACCTTCCGAAGGATGAGCGCGACAGGCATTTAATGCGCGCAGAGCTAGCCGTTTAAAGGTGATTTGTAGAGTGGATCGACGCCATCGCTTTCTCTCTCGCTGCACGCCATGGCAGGCTCACGCTTGGACAGAGAGGAAGGAGACGACTCGTTGGTCGTCGGATTGAAATCAAACGGCTGGGCTAGATCGAGCGGATTGAAACGATCCCAGCGTTCGGCTGGTCGAAGACCGTTCGATGGCGATCCAACGGCTGAGTCAGATCGGGTGGTTTACAACGACTCCATCGTTCGGCTGGTCGAAGACTGTTCGATACCGATCCAACGGCTCACGGCCCTAGCGATCGAACGACCGAGTTGGCACAGCTAGTGGATTGGACCGAGTCAAGTGGCTCGAGCCCGAGTCCGATTCGAACCTACGGAATAGTGTAAACCAGTTAGGGTTTGAACCCTAACATCTGATTTTTGAGGAATTATTTGAGGTAGCAAGCAAACTCCAAAATTTATGAAATTTTAACTGGAGCTTGCTGACAGAAGGAGGAGCCTCCCATAAAATTTCCAGAGATTTTAAGGTACTGAATTTTCTTCCAGAAATTCCAGAATGTGCGAGCTACGGTTGGACCAAGCTTTGACTCGCCTCCAAAATTTATCAAATAACTTCTAAAAATCGTGAGGTAATTCAGAGGTATTGCCAAGCCTCCCTAGAACTCAGGAGAAATATCTCCAAGGGTTTGGCACGAGATCCATGACAAGGAGGTTTTTGATTGGAGTTAATTGGGGATTCTGATTGGGATTTCCATAATTCCTTAATCAAGAGTTACAGAAATGATAAATGGCTTCATGATGCAAGAAAAGTTTTAATTTCTTCTGATTTTCTTACATTTGAAACACAAATCCATTTTTGGGATGTTACAATCACATTATATTTTCATTAATGTTTTCAACTATGTTTTTTTCTTTGATGAGAGATGAATGTAATGAGTATCGTTTAGACTTCATGTCATGTCGTTCCACGTTTAGTTTCTTTAATATTCGCCATTGATGATTTTTTTATTTACATCTCGTTACCCTGTTATCGTTAATTGGTCAGATGCATATTGAATCTTATTCCGCAAATTGATGGTATGTTGTGCTTTTAGGTAACATTTTGGCTTTCGAATAGCCAGGGTGTTACAGAGATCCTTTTGGGGTTTCCAATGAGTTCATTCATGTCTTCTAGGATAAATCTCAACTCCTCGCTGTTGGTTTAATAATTTTCTATGGGATGTGGTCGTTTAGTGGATTGTTGTTCCTGTTGCATTTGAATCGGTAATCTGTAGTCTTTTTGTTCTTTCATTTTGGTCTAGATTTGGGCAAAATTAGGGTTTTTGGTCTGGTATATAATTGTGGGATATTTTGTTAGGTTTCTGTAGGATCTAAGATCACGTTATTTGGAGTTGTGGTTTGTGAGTTATGAATTTCGCTATTATTGCTGTCCAGAATCTTTGTCAATTTATAGCAGTCATGGAAATTGACAGATTAGGATCTGTTAGTCGCCGAATCAGGGTTGTCCACCAATGCGAATTTTGTAGGCTATTCTCTTAGCTTTCCATATTGATAAAGAACACATTTTTTGGGATCATCCTAGCGAAAGTTATAGCCATTTTAATTTATTGTCCAGAATGTCAGACATTCTGTCATTGTTTTTCTTCTTTTAGTTAACATTAGTTAAATGCAAAATTTGAGAATATCACCATCCAGACTTCTGTAGAAAATTTCATAATCTTTTCAGAGAGATGAAAAATGGATTTTTTATGATAAGTAGATTGGGAGATATATATTTTAGAAGGTCACTGTCCGATTTAGGTTTTCTGCTAGTTCGTCATCATGTTTGTTTGGATTAAATAATTGAACCATGGGTTTTGGCAATGCGGTTGAGAGCGTTGCAATTAGCGTTGTATTACCTTGTTAATACTGTTTTGAGTGAAATACTTGTTGTAGGAGGAGTGACTTCAGGGTTAGTTGCACCTTCTCTACCTTCCAACATGTTGCAAAGCGAAAGGCAAGTACAGATTGAATTATCTTAAATGTTTGTTTGGTTCAAATCGATTGTATGAATATGTCATAGTTGAGTTCTATGGATGATGAGTAATTCCGTCCTTACATAAGTTCATTGTTGGTATCAATTTGTTTATATGAGAGAATGCATTTTTTATTCATTTCATATCAATTATTAATGCCTCACCCATGGGAGTGGGTAATGAAAGTCCCATCATTCTAATATGGGCAAATGAGTCTCATCATTCCAATATGGGCAAATGGATCCCCGTATGAAAGATTCTTCAAACGGATCTTGGATCCCCACATTTTGATAATGCGGCCTGAGTGATCACCGATGGGTGTTTCACTGGCTATACCGATATATGCAGAAGAGAAGTGGATTTCATTTTCATACTTTTATCAAGAGTTTGACTTTTTTTCTCATGTATTCGATTCCTTGAGAATGATTTGTTTTTGATTCGATGCTGTCTATAATGTTCAGTTGTATTTGATGAGTCGTGGACTCACTCTTTCTTTTGTTGTTTAGGTGACTGACATGGATGACATTCTTTGGGGGAAAGTAGCTCACTATTGAAATTCACAATGTTGCACAACCATCACCAAATATTGTTTCTATTATCTTATTCAATGAGACTCGAATTTTGTAATAATTGAATTCGTGGTGCTTTTATTGTACGTCTTTAAGCTTTACTTATGCTAGTTGATCGTATAAACATTTCAAACTTTGTCATGGTATTGTTCCTCTTGAATGAAACCTTATACACTGAAATTTAGGGATTGTTTGCTTGCTAAAATTTAGGGTATTTAATTTAACAATATCTCTGTATAATGAAGTTTGGTTGTCATTAGTTGTTAAATTATTCAAAATAATTTATAGTGTTGCTTGGTGTTAGTAGCTTAGGTGACATCTTGGCTTCTGCATAGCTAAGGTGTTACATTATGGATATGAGAATGGCAAGCTTATGCACATGATGCATATAGGAGGCTATGTGTATGTCATCCTCAAGATATGTATGAAATAAGGTGAAATCACAAGAGAATATATCAATCATCCAAATGTGGAAAATTTATCATAGCTCACAAAAATTCTCCCCCTTTTGGCATTAATCACAAAAAATGCAATATAAAGCTAAGCCAAAATGGAATCTCTATCAAACAATGAGTTTGGCAATGAATTCATCTTATTTTGGTCATAAAGAGTATAAAATAGATACATATGACCTACTTGGGGTTTTGTTTCAAAAATTTTGAAGGAAACTATAATAAATCACAAACTCCCCGTTTAAAAGAGGTCATATTTTGAGTTAACTAAAGGAAATGATATTTAAAACACATTCCAATATACTCACTCTTGAAATCTCCTTAAGAAACATTTTTCATGAAGATACCATGCTCATTTTCTTAATGACCAAAGAGACATGTGCATTTGAAATCATGTTGAGCTCAAAAGATATAGCCAAAACTCCTTAATGCATTGCGAAATGTGGGGAAACAAGCTCCAAAAAATCTGAGATAAATCATGGAGCTAATTGTTACAAATATACACAAGTTTTATTTTGGGAGGCACACCCAAATGGCATCCATTTAGAAGATATAAAAATCACAAAGTTTTAGAAAACCGAATATTTCAAGTTTTTTAGATTTTACATTCCATTTGAGCTTGGACATATAGATTAAAAATTTAGTTAAAGGAGTTCCAATAAATCTGAGAAAATTTAGCATAGAAGACCAACTATATAGGATCAAATCTTATGATTATGTCTCTCTCAAATTGTTAACCCATTTGGAGATTCAAAAATCACAAATCAACATAAAACCATGCAAAAGTCTGAATTTTCAGCATTTGATCTAAGTGAGAAAAAGTCATAACTTTTTCAAATCACATTGAAATGCTTTAAATTTATGCAAAAACCAACTTTCGTCTCTTAAGGAACTTTTCCAAAAATGAATTTTGAAAGAGGAGTGTCCATTAAAAAAATATGCCTAAATGCACTTTCTTTGGAAGATTTTTGCTTAAAGAGAAGAAAGTGCAAAACTTTTTCAAATAGAGTCTGAATACTTTGAAAATTTCCATAATTTAACTTTGGAATATTTAAAAGGTTTTCCAAAATGATGTTTTGAAAAAGAATTTTATTTCAAAAGATATGACAAAAAGCGCTTTGTAGGCATGAAATAGAATGATTTTGCATTGAAGGTTTAAAATGCAAACTAATTTGAATTTCATGGAGTTTTTCTGTAATACCCCGGCCTGCTCATAGCGTGGCCCATGTGGCCCATGAGGAGTTGTGTGGTGGGATTAGTCCCACATTGCTTGTCTCAAGTGAGTTGTAGTAGTATATAATGCCTGTTGGATCCAAACATAGCACCTCCGGGTTAACCCTTTTACACGAAGCGAGGACGAAAGTGTAAGTGAGGTGCTATGTGTACGCGGGTCCGCCCCCACGGTGGGCTGGGAATTGAGCGGATTTTGGGTCAGGGTGTTACAGATGGTATCAGAGCATCAACCTTCGCTGCACGGGTGCGTGCGGGACAGGGGCGCGGGCATATGGCGCATGGCACATGTGGGCTCGGAGTGGACACATGGCATGGCATATGTGCCAGCACTGGACGCACGGACGTGTACCGAGGGGTGGTTCTGGGCATTTGCCGCATATGCGGTATGCTGCCGAGGGCGTCAACCCTTAAGGGGGGGTGAGTGTAATACCCCGGCCTGCTCATAGCGTGGCACATGTGGCCCATGAGGAGTTGTGTGGTGGGATTAGTCCCACATTGCTTGTCTCAAGTGAGTTGTAGTAGTATATAATGCCTGTTGGATCCAAACATAGCACCTCCGGGTTAACCCTTTTACACGAAGCGAGGACGAAAGTGTAAGTGAGGTGCTATGTGTACGCGGGTCTGCCCCCACGGTGGGCTGGGCATTGAGCGGATTTTGGGTCAGGGTGTTACATTTTCACTTTCTTCACTTTGTATCATTTAGAAATAATATTTAAATACAATATACACAAACAAATCCGGCGTAGTGTGTAATACCCCGGAATAGAATCGGTAAATAGAAAAGAAGCTGGGGAGGGAAAAGACAAGTACAAAATCGGAATTTCCAGTTTCGACGGGGGGTTTTTCTACTTTTATTCGCCAACCTGGGCCGCAGGCCGCGACCCAGAAGGCCCAAGAGGGAAGGGGGGAGCCGGCCACAAGGGGGGGGGCCTCCCCCCAACCCTAGCCGCCCACTCCCCCTCTCCCCACCTCCAAACCGCCGGACTCCCTCCCCATCTGGTGCCTCCCCTGCAGCCGCCCCTCCCTGGTGGTGGTGCTCCTCCTCCCCCGACGTCGAGCGCTCCTGCCGATCTCTCCTGTTGCTCTCCCCGGGCGGCGGTTCTCGCGTACGATGGCCGGCCAAGAGAAGGAGGAAGAGAGGAGAAGGGGGATCGTCGTCACCAAGAGCTTGTTCATCGCTTCCCTGGGATCATCAAGGGTAACAATCGTCATTCTTGATCGTTTGACAATTTGGTAGATGTGAATTAGATTAAATTTGGTTGGATTGAAATCTGTCCCTAATAGATCTGTTGTGTTCAGACTGTTGCGCTCCAAGTTTCGGCATATTAGAGGCCGATCTGGAGGTTCTCACCTCCTAGAGATTTGTAGCCACAGTTCTTAGCTTTCCATAGCCACCAAGATCACCAGATTCTGATCCATGGTTCAAAAGTTACGATCGATTCTTTCCTGCTGTCCTGAGAAACCTGACAAGAATTGTTAGTAAAGTTGTTTAATGAAATATGATTTGGTTATGATCAGATTCATATTTGTCACCCAAAATGATTTCTGTAGATAATTTTCTCGTATTTTCAGATTGATAAAGAACACTCTAATTGAATTTAAAAATTAATAGTTATGTTATGTTCTTCGCTGCAGTTCTGTTCGTTTGGACAGTTTTGTCAGACACTTTCACCTTCTGTTTAGTAACATATTTTGCAAAATTAGGAAATCTTGTCAACCAGAGTTTTGTAGGTTTACTTGTTAAGTTTCTTTGGGCACTGGATTCACCTCGTTCTGAGTCCTGGATCAATAGATATGAATTTTTCCGTGGCGCTATCTAGTGTCGTTTCAGGTGGCTGAATTGTCTGATTTCAGTTTTGGGTCTATTCGTTGTATTGGATAGTCAGGGAGTTATTATAGATCATCGGTAGTTTTGTACAGTATCATGTTGTTCTTATTTTGAGTACATAACTGTAGGCGGTGAGGCGGCGAGTGTAGGAGCACCTTCGTTGCCTCCTAGCGCGTCACATCGCGGAAGGCAAGTACAATGTGTTAATGTATATTGATTTCGGTTGAATGATTATTGATGTACTGTTAATCTTGTGGTCTATGTTCATATTCCATGTTATATATTCCATTCTTAATTGGTAATCCATGTGGAAGAGAGTGGTGTCATTCTTTACATATGTTTCATTCAATTCATGCGTTATTCATGTTCCATCCACGGGAGTGGATTTGTAAAGACCCATCAACTCTAGTATGGGCACGTAAGACCCACCATTCCAATGTGTGTAATTTCGGACACCCGTATGAAACGTTCTTCATACGGTAATTGAATCCCCGGACTTTGTTAAGTACGGGCTTAGGTGAACACCGACGGGTGTGTCACTCGCTATACCGGTATGAGCATATGTGCAGTCCATCCCTTTCAATGCATCCATTCATTCCATCCATCCACATAAGCTTTGAGTAATATGTTCATAATTCATATTGTGGTTGACTTGTTCATAATTTTGTATGATCACTTAATTATTGTACTTGCTGAGTAATGATGGCTATGTTGGGTGGGAGTAGACAAGCACTTTTCACTCTGTTCACCATATTTTTATTCTTCAATAATAAGTTTTGATTATGTCTTCCATTCGTCAATTGAGGAACCGTAATAAATGAAGTTAAGATTGGTTGATATTTCTCTCCATGATATGTTTATTTAAGTGCTACTAGTGGTCCTTAATCATTCCTATTTATACACTAATGAATTTAGTCTTTAGTTCTATTGTGGTTTTAATGTATGATGATTCCTTTCTGCCATTATATGAGTTATTGTTTAAAATACTTCTGAAGTGTAGTTGTATGTTAGATCTTTTAAGTAGCATTTTGGCTTCCGAATAGCCAGGGTGTTACATTTGGTATCTGAGCGGGCTTTAGGTCCGTGCTAATTGAAATATTAAATTGACACACTGTGCATAGTAGGTGGGTTTTGGGTAATTCATTGCATTTGCGTTTCTGATAGTTTGATTCATTATGTTGAAGTTGAATTGTTATTGAATTGATTTGTGTCGCGGTTCCTGTTATTCTAAAGCTATATGTTTGTGGTGTTCAGAAATGTTGAGAAGTTGAGGTCGTGGTTGTGGCCCTGGGCTTTGCCAGGCTACACCATCATTCGTAGTCTAGGAAAAGGTTAGTAGTTACCCAAGTACCATAGTTATATGTTGAGCATGAGTTTCTTTAGAAAAGTTATTCTATTCCTTGGTCTTGATATAGCCCAATTCTGGGTTCAACAACTTAGTCCATTTCGTGCCAGCTGTGGCTGGTAGTGAACGAGAGAAAGCAAAGAGGTTCCATAGGAGACTTAACCCTGAGTATCGCCACGTTCTGGGGGCGACTGGCTTGTGTGACTTCAGCTCCGTGGTCGAATAGGCCAGGGGAATGGAGCTGAAGAGGGATCCTTCTTCGCAGAGGCAGGCTGCTAGTGGACCTGTCCCTGCTGGTGGCCAGAAGCGGAGTTTTGGTGGGGGAGGTGGGTCTTCTCAGCGACCTGCTCCCAAGAGGTTTCAAGGAAGTCATCCCTCGCGCCCTGTTCAGCAGTGGCAGTCTTCTTCATCGATGCCACGTTCTTCGTCATATACACCCCAGATGCGTCCTGCTCCAGGTCAAGGTATGAAATGCTTCAGGTGTGGTGAAGGGCACTGGGCTTCAGAGTGTTCTTTCAGAGGGACATGCCGTCAGTGTGGTCGGGAAGGCCACAAGTTGTCTGTATGCAAGCAGAACCTAGCGAGTATCATCAGGTGGGAGTCAGTCCCAGCAGCTTCTTCTTCCAGTGTTCCTCGGGGTTAAATTCAGACCCTAGCTACTGTGCCTGTGCCTCAGTTCTCTTCAGGATGGGTTCCTCCTGCAGCATTTACTCCTACACCTCCTTCGGGGTTCTACTGGAACCCCGTTCCGACTGCACCGCCATCTTTCGTTCCTCCCGCAGCAGTTCCTGGTCACCCTTCGCCGAGTGTTGGTGCATCCTCTGCTCCAGCACCACCGAGAGTCTACGCCATGCCCACCCCTGAGACTATGGGCCGTCCTGACGTGGTGACAGGTACTTTACTAGTCGATCACATGATGCTTTCATTCTATTTGATTCAGGGGTTACTTATTCGTTTGTGTCCTTAGAGTTTGCTAGAAGGACGGGTTTGAGTTTGCAGCATATTTCTGAGTCTGTGGTAGTCAGCTCTCCGGGGGGTCTTATTTCTAGCTCTATAGCTTGTTCGGACTGCTCTATTACTATTGATGATGATAATTTCACTGCTAACCTTATGGTAATTCAGTTGTCACCTTTTGATGTTATTTTGGGCATGGACTGGTTATTCTGTTACCGTGCCAAGATTTGTTGCTTCTGGAAGATGGTGACTATGCAGGCCCCGTCCGGTGAGGAACTGGTGTTTCAGGGCAGTGCACCGTCTGATTCATTGTTCGTGTTGGCTAGTCTGTTTCCTAGTAGCTGGACCTCAACCATTGGGTTGCTTTGGTCTCTCAGCGAGAAGACTGACTCTTCACTGCGTATCGAGGAGGTTCCTGTCGTGAATGAGTTTCCTGATGTCTTTCCTGTGAAGCTTCTTGGGATGCCTCCAAAGCAGAAAGTGGAGTTCTGGATTGATCTTATTCCGGGAACTCGACCCATATCGATATCTCCTTACCGTTTGGCTCGACCCTTTCAAGAGGAGTTGAAGAAGCAATTGGACGACCTGCTGTCCAAAGGTATGATTCGGCGTAGTGTTTCACCATGGGGAGCACCTGTTCTATTCACTAAGAAGAAAGATGGCAGTTGGCGAATGTGTGTGGACTACCGGGCTCTTAATCAGGCTACTGTGAAGAATAAATATCCTTTACCCCGCATTGAAGACCTCTTTGATCAACTGAAGGGAGATAGAATATTCTCCAAGATTGACCTTCGGTCAGGTTATAACCAAATTCGAGTTCGGGAACAAGATATTGAGAAGATGGCTTTCTCTACGAGGTATGGCCATTATGAGTATAAAGTTATGTCTTTTGGACTAACAAATGCTCCTGCAGTTTTAATGGAAACCATGAACAGTATGCTGCATCGATACCTAGATGATTTCGTTGTAGTATTCATTGATGATATCCTAATTTATTCCAAGACGGAAGAGGATCATGCCCAGCATCTGAGGTTGGTTCTTGAGACTTTTTAAAAAAGAACCAATTTTATGCCAAGCTGAAGAAGTGTGAATTCTGGATTTTCGAAGTTGGGTTTTTGGGCCATGTAATCAATCAACAGGGCATTTCAGTTGATCCTAGCAAGATCTCAACAATGGTAGACTGGAAAAGGCCAACCAATGTCAACGAAGTGAGGAGTTTCTTGGGTTTAGCTGGCTATTACCGGCGTTACGTGGAGGTTTTTTCAACCATTGCTAGACCGATGTCTCAACTGACACAAAAGGGTGTCAAATTTCAGTGGTCAGATGCGTGTGAGCGCAGTTTCTGTACTTTGAAAGATAGGTTGGTGACCGCTCCAATACTTACCCTTCCTGAGCCTGGGAAGCGGTTCACAATCTATTCAGATGCGTCTAGAGTTGGACTTGGATGTGTACTCATGCAGGATGGCAAGGTGATTGCTGATGCATCGAGACAGTTGAAGAAACATGAGCAGAATTATCCTACTCATGATTTGGAACTTGCCGCAGTGGTTCTTGCTTTGAAGATCTAGCGTCATTTGTAATACCCTGGAAATCGAATCGGTAAATCACAGATTTAGCCAAGAGGAGAAAAGGGAATAAGAGGAATAGTAAAATATGAAACAACAGGGGGTCATCTGATATATTTTGCCAACCTGGGCCTGGGCCGCGGCCCAGGCCCAGCCTCCTTGTGGCCGGCCAAGAGGGGGGTGCCCACCCCTCCAAAACCCTAGTGCCCCACCCCTTTCCCCCTTTTCCCCCTTTCCTCCCCCTAGCAGCCGCCGGCTCTCCCCACCCTCCCTTGCGCCAGATTGGTTCGTCAGATTTGGGTAAGTTTCGTACATTTTCTGATCATCCACCTTTTAGAAAGTTGTAGCCCTTGATCTTAGCTTTCTTTTGGTACAGAGATCACCTGGTTTGGAGTTACGGTTTAGGAGATATATCCGTTTTGTGTAATGGTCGGGAGAGTCGATTGAGATTTGGCATCTGCATGTCTAGTCAGATTGTATTTTTTTGAGCCCGAATCTGAAGAGCCACCCAAAACGAAAGTTGTAGACATTCCAGTAAGATTTCAGGATTGATAAAGAACATATTTTTTAGACATGTGAATCAAAAGGTATTGAATTTTTACGTCATTGTTGTCGATTGTCGATCGAGGGAACAACAAACTTCATCGAACATTAGGATTATTAGAAGGCAGAATCAGGAGTCTTACCCAACTAGGTTATTGTAGCCTGTTTAATAATATTTCCAAATTGATAAAGATCATCTCAATTGGATCTGTAGAGTGAAAGTTATGCTATGTTGTTTATTCTGTATCAGATTCGGACAGATGTCATCAATGGTTTTCAACGGTTGTTTAGACCACCAGTTTGGCTGAATTAAAGAACCCCACCAACTAGAGTTTCGTAGCCTATTATGTTAAGAATATTTGAGCACTAGTTTCAAGTCATTTGGAGTTACAGATATTTAATTACGATTTTTCTCATACTGATGTCCCGGGAAGCATTATACTAGACTGCCGGGAAATTTGGGTAGAACCTCTCTTTGAGTCATAGGTCTTGAGGAGTTGGATTAAGGGGTGTAAACGGAGTCCAGCATATATTGTATTTATTGTTACCGCTATACTTGTGTAGGAGGCGGAGTTCCAGAGTAGAGACACTAATTTTGCTTCCTTGTGTGCCGTAGCGGGAAGGAAAGAAACAGGCAAGTGCATCTATATTGTGGTTGATATACGATTGTTCCATATGATGACTCATGGTAACTTGTGCTTGTTCGATGCGCTGATTTATGGTGATATGTACTTGTTCATGATGGCATGATTTACCAAGATTCGATTATTGTTATTTTATTATTCATCATGTGCACTCATGAACGCAAGTTGTGAACTTGCGACACCCACGGGAGTGGGTAGTGATTGTAAGACCCACCATTCCAAAGTGGGCAATATGGATCCCCGGTTGACTTGTTCTCAAACGGGCTTTGGATCCCCGCGTTTTGTAGAACGCGGGCATAAGTGAACACCGACGGGTGTTCACTCGCTATACCGGTATGAGCAAAAGAGAAGAGCATGTGCATTCATTCATTCATTCATTCATATGTTGATTTGATTCATGATGTTGATACACTGTTGGATAATGAATGATTTTGTTATGTTTTGTATCATTGCACTTGCTGAGTCTTGGACTCACCCTTGCCGTGTTGTTGTTTTTAGGTACATCGTTTGTGGACGGCATGCATGGGCGGGAGTAGAAATTACTATGGTTGCACACTAGCACGAATAAAGTTGAACAAAACATTTAAGTCATACCTTCAATTTTGAAATGTCTTATGTGAGGCTTACTTCTTTACGTCCTATGTTGTAGTCAACCTACTTTTGAGATTGATAGCGTTTTATGGTTGTTTCTTTCATGAACATGTTTAGTACGCGCGTTTGGATATTTGCTTATTATTGTTGTTATTTGCGCGCATGTCCGGATAGTTCGATTTACAAAGGAGACTCTGCCGAAATTTATTGTAGTGGCTTAGATTTGTATTTGTTATATTGTTATTTTAGTAGCATTCCAGGCTCATGTTAATGGGGTGTATGCTTGGTATCAGAGCGGGCTTCAGGTCCGTGGTAGCTAGAAAAGAAAAAAAAAGTTTAAAATTGACACACTGTGCACAGTAGGATGGGAATGGGCAAAGCATTGCATTCACGTTTCTGTTATATCATATTGATGATTGCTGATACTAATTGAGTATGATTGCTTATTTATCGATTATATGATGGTCCTGTAAGGGAATAATCGTTGTCGAGAGGTAAAGTTTGGTTTTGGTCATGGGCATAGTCAAAGTGTGCCACTGTTGGTGGTATGGGATTAGCAATGGTTTCCCTCGAGTAACTTAGTTACCAAGGTTAGTTACCAAGGTTGGAGATGATCTCTTGGAGAAGTTTTTGTCTTCCTTGAGTCCGTACCTGGTGTTCTGGTTGTAGCTTTTGCGGTTGATGGACTTTTCTTGGATGGTGGTTACAATGCCGTTGACGGGATTCAAGTGGTCTCTATTGGTTCTTTTAAATAAATATTGTTCTTTCGACTGTTGAGATACTTTTGGCTACTTGTGAACGTTGTTGTTCTGCAAGGTTGGTCCCTTCATGGGAGTTTTGTCTTCTTGTTGGAAGCACGGCTCAGTTATTCGCTTGGCATTTTGGGTAGAAAAAAAATATATTTTACAAGCCCTTTAATATGTGAAGTTTCGGTCCATGCACTCTCTTTTAGGGGTAAATGGAGTTTAATGCTTCTTCTTTAGGAAGGAAAGTGTCAAAACCCTTTTGTAACGTTTTGTTGTATTAAGGTAAGAAGTCGTAAGCATGGAAGATAATTGATTTGGTATGAGTACCAAATTGGGTCAATGGCATGGTACATGATTAATCTTAACTAGTATCTTTGGAAGTGAAATTGATTAAGTTGATGTTGTCGTCTAGTAGTTCTTGATGAATTGTGACTGAAGGTATGTTTATACCTACTAGGAACTCGAGATTTATTAAGAAGTGTGAGATATTGATGAACTCGTCTGATCATTAAGATTGTGGGATTTGATAAATTTCTTAGATAATTTGGAGTATTGGGTTTCAATGGATTAATATAACCATTGGTGATGGTTACGGTAAGGAGGTGTTTGAACGTTGTATTAGAGGACATTAATGCAGAGAATATTGTAAATTGGCTATTTGATGATTATATATGGTTGCTAGACTTACATATTCTTTAGTATGATTAATTGTTGGAATTGTGTACAAGAGGTGGAAGGGATTGAATATCGGTGAAACTCGAAGTTATGGGAGGAGTTTTAGATAGTTCGTCTACATAGATGACGCGATGGATTTGTTTGTAGTGTTGGTGAGACATTTGATCGATGCAATATTTTGATTCTTAAAATTCTAGTGTGATTCAGGTGAAATCTAAACATGAAGAGGAAGGGTTGAATATGTGGTTGTAAGTATTCATGTGATTCGCAAAGAAATGGTGGTAGCAATTAAACTTTATAATGAAGCCAGTCGGTAACAACGATAGTTGGGATGTAATTGTTGTGTGTTAACATTTGGTGTGGGGCATCACTAAGAGTTGAACGGATGTGATTAAATAAGTGGCTTATGCCTACATAATTATGGAATCATCGGATAATAGCATGTTCTTAATGAAAGGGTGTTGGTAAAACCTTTTAATTTGTGTAGTGGATGCCTTCTAAAACAAAGTAGTTGTGATAGTAAGGTTGTATGGTTTCGGTATACTCTCATTTTGAAGATGGGATGGTAAAGTAGTATGTAACAATTTGGTGAACTTTTGGGGGCTTTATAATGGAAGAGTTGATGATAAGGAATCATGTTGAGAGTGTGTTAGTCTTAATGTTAGTAAGAATATCTGTAAGGGGTTATGACTTGTGGGTGTGGTGACGATTCTTTTAGAAAGGATGCAAGTTGATCGCCTTTTGTAATATCAGTTAAATGTAAGTTTGGAGTTTTGCACTCATGGCCTTTGGTAGTTCCTGAATTATGTGGTAAACTAAAATTTGTTGGGCAAAGCGACATGTCGGAAAGTTCTATTTGGTCCTGTAATTCATGAGGTTTGATCTTAAAGGCTCTTTTGGTTGAGGTGGCAATGTGATTTGTAATCAAAGAAATTATGTCCTTGATTAAAAGAAACAAGTGTAGTAGAAGTATTTGAGATTGGAGTTAAGTTTGGTAATTTGCAACTTATTTAAGTGCGTTTAACTTTTCTTTCATTGCCGTTTAAAAGCTTCTTGAGTTTCAATGGCAATGCTTATTTTGTTGGCGGAAATTTGATATTCCCTTCTAGTGGGACTTATGTCCTTATCTGTGGTCTCATCTTTTGTTTTCTGAGTTCATCGCTATATGACTCTTTCTATTGATCTTGAATTTGCTGTGAATGAAAAATGTTTTTCTAAGTGCTGGAATCATTATTGTTATTTGCCTTTATTTTGGAGAAAGGAATAATGAATTGTTTTACAAAACCTCATAGAGGGTAGAGCAACTGATTGGTGGTAGTCAAGTGAAAGATTTTGTGAGACTCTAGGTGTCAATTTGATTGAGAAGCATTGAGTGATAAGTTGATTTCTTGGAGTAATCCCTGGAGAGGGTTTGACTTAAATAGGAAGTTTTGTCTTTGGGGCTAAACCGATCGTAATATTGTAACTAATAGAACCTATAGTGGTTTGCGGTTAAAGATTAGTTGTTCAAGTTGAGTGGAACATTAGAATTGTTGGACGAATGAAAACCTTGGTTAGTTTATTAGAGACGATTGGGTACTTTACCAGGTTGTGTAGGCAAAGTATGAAGGTGTAATTTAATGAGAGTAGGATTAGCGAAGTAATCTAATCGTGATGTTAATTAATCGGATAGTAGGGAGCGTTGAGATGTCGGCAGGTATGCCCTGGATTTAGTGAATAACCCTCTGGGAGATAGAATTCTTCTAAAATATAAGTTGGTCGAGAAAATATTCACATGTGGACGATAAGGATTGAATATGTTTGGAATGTGGGAATTTAATTGAAAGAATCGGAGGATTCCTCGATGTCTTTACAAGAAGTTGTTGTAGAAGTTCTAGAGGTTGAAATTGGGTTATATTTTTATGCTAGAACCTGGGTTGCCAATGATTATGTGTAACAGTAGTAGAAAGAGCATATTCAGAATGGTGGGATGATCATTGATATAACTCATTTGAGGAAGCACATGGGAATGTGTGAGGTGATATCCAAGTAATTCATTATTAAAGGATTGAAGTGACGTGTTTATGTGTGAAGGTCCATTTTGGGAATGCATTTGGAAGTCATCTGCCCAAAATTTCTCCGTTAGTAGAGGTGTCGGCTAGAGTATATTTTTGTGGAAGTCATTAAAATCTCTCTACAGAGGTGTGAATGGTGAATTCGGGTTGAGCATAGTGCTGAGGTTGCCAATTTAAGAGAAATGAGTTAGTGTGATATGGATGAAATGGGGTTCCATACTTTGAGAGAAATTCTATTTCTAAAACATATATATATATATATATATATATATATATATATATATATATATATATATATATATATATTTCCTCGAGTAGTGAAACGCTCTCTTGATTCTTGTTTGAACCATGCGGTTATGACGGATGTCTTTCGCAAATGGAGTTTGACCTTATGACTGGCATGCGTGGTTCTTATCAGTTCAGAAAGAATAAATAAAGTAATCGATTTGGGTATTCGAGTGGTTTCTCATACGGCTTGTGAGGTGTTTATTTGTAAATTGCCTACTGAAAAAGTGGAACAGATTTCATGATGAATCTTCGCTTTTGAGTTCGATCCTTTTTGGATAAAGTTGCCATTTTGTGATTGTGATGAGGATCCGCTATTTTTGATTGGGTTCTGGTTATAAAAGAGTTGTTTAAAGCAAGTTCTGTTGTGTGATCCTGGTTAAAGGATGTGCTCATTGTTAAGATGAAAAGGTTGATCGAGAGTTGGAGCCAGAGTCCCATGTGTTATGTGTAGAGTGTCTGCTTTGGTACCACAGGGAAGCTTAGCTCAAGATACGTCGGACCGTTCCCGATTATGGCTAGGATTGGGAAGTTAGCCTGTCGCCTGGACCTTCCAGAGTCCATGCGAGGAGTCCACAACGTGTTTCGCGCTTCGATGCCGAGGAAGTTTTGAAAGACCCAGAGCATAAGATTTCATTAGAACCACTGACAATTGAGCAAGACCTCACAGTTGAGTCTCGACCAGTGCGTCTTTTGGAAAGGTCAGAGCGAGTGCTGAGGTACAAAACGTTGGTATTTGTCAAAGTATTATGGACACCAAACGGAGAGGGAAGCTACTTGGGAGTTGGAATCTCGTATGCGTGAGCAATTTCCAGAATTATTTACCACAGGTACGTGATACTATGGTTTTAGTAGCTTCTGCTCTGGCGTGTTAACCTTGGTAGAATTCGGGGTCGAATTCTGTTTAAGGGGGGTAGAATGTAATAACCTGGAAATTGAATCGGTAAATCACAAATTTAGCCGAGAGGAGAAAAGGGAATAAGAGGAATAGTAAAACATGAAACGACAGGGGGTCATCTGATATTTTTCGCCAACTGGGCTGGGCGCGGCCAGAGAGGCCTCCTTGTGGCGGCCAAGAGGGGTGCCCACCCCCAAAACCCTAGTGCCCCACCCTTTCCCCTTTCCTCCCTAGCACGCACGGCTCTCCCCACCCTGCCCTGCGCCAGATTGGTTCGTCCGATTTGGGTAAGTTTCGTACATTTTTTGATCTGTCCACCTTTTAAAAAGTTGTAGCCCTTGATCTTAGATTTCTTTTGGCACCGAGATCACCTGGTTTGGAGTTACGGTTTAGGAGATATGTCCGTTTTGTGCGATCGTCGAGAAGTCGATGAGATTTGGCGATCTGCATGTCTAGTCGATTGTATTTTTTAGCCCGAATCAAGAGCCACACAAAACAACAGTTGTAGCCATTCCAGTAAGCTTTCAGGATTAATAAAGAACATATTTTTTAGACATGTGAATCAAACGTTATTGAATTTTTACTGTCATTTGTTGTCCGATTGTCGATCGAGGAACAAGAAACTTCATCGTAACATTAGGATTATTAGAAGGTGAATCAGAGTCTTACCCAACTAGGTTATTGTAGCCTGTTTAATAATATTTCCAAATGGATAAAGATCATCTCAATTGGATCTGTAGAGTGAAAGTTATGCCATGTTGTTTATTTTGTCTTGTATTCAGACAGATGTCTGTCAATGGTTTTCAACGGTTGTTTCGACCACTAGTTTTGCCGAATCAAAGAACCCCACCAACTAATGTTTCGTAGCCTATTACGTTAAGAATAGTTGAGCACTGGTTTCAAGTCATTCGGAGTTACAGATATTTAATTACGATTTTTCTCGTACTGCTGTCCCGAGAAGCATTATGCTAGACTGCCGAGAAATTTGGGTAGAACCTCTCTTTGAGTCATAGGTCTTGAGGAGTTGGATTAAGGGGTGTAAACGGAGTCCAGCATTCATTGTATTTATTGTTACCGCTATGCTTGTGTAGGAGGCGGAGTTCCAGAGTAGAGACACCAATTTTGCTTCCTTGTGTGCCGTAGCGGGAAGGAAAGAAACAGGCAAGTGCATCTATATTGTGGTTGATATACGATTGTTCCATATGATGACTGATGGTAACTTATGCTTGTTCGATGCGCTGATTTATGGTGATATGTACTTGTTCATGATGGCATGATTTACCAAGATTCGATTATTGTTATTTTATTGTTCATCATGTGCACTCATGAACGCAAGTTGTGAACTTGCGACACCCACGGGAGTGGGTAGTGATTGTAAGACCCACCATTCCAAAGTGGCCAATATGGATCCCCGGTTGACTTGTTCTCAAACGGGCTTTGGATCCCCGCGTTTTGTAGAACGCGGGCATAAGTGAACACCGACGGGTGTTCACTCGCTATACCGGTATGAGCAAAAGAGAAGAGCATGTGCATTCATTCATTCATATGTTGATTTGATTCATGATGTTGATACACTGTTGGATAATGAATGATTTTGTTATGTTTTGTATCATTGCACTTGCTGAGTCTTGGACTCACCCTTGCCGTGTTGTTGTTTTTAGGTACATCGTTTGTGGACGGCATGCATGGGCGGGAGTAGAAATTATTATGGTTGCACACTAGCACGAATAAAGTTGAACAAAACATTTAAGTCATACCTTCAATTTTGAAATGTCTTATGTGAGGCTTACTTCTTTACGTCCTATGTTGTAGTCAACCTACTTTTGAGATTGATAGCGTTTTATGGTTGTTTCTTTCATGAATATGTTTAGTACGCGCGTTTGGATATTTGCTTATTATTGTTTTATTTGCGCGAATGTCCGGATAGTTCGATTTACAAAGGAGACTCTGCCGAAATTTATTGTATTGGCTTAGATTTGTATTTGTTATATTGTTATTTTAGTAGCATTCCAGGCTCATGTTGGGCTGGGGTGTTACATCATTATTGGTACACCAAATCTTGTGTTATATTCATTGATCACAAGAGTCTAAAATACATCTTTACCCAGACAGACTTGAACCTGAGACAGAGGAGATGGCTAGAGTTGATCAAAGACTATGATCTCACCATTCAGTATCACCCTGGCAAGGCTAATGTTGTAGCAGATGCTTTGAGTTGCAAGGCGACACCTGCTACTCTCAGTTGTCTTATTGCTGATTTTGAGCGTACGAATATCTCCTTTTGCTTTGCGGTACCGACTGCACCGAGACTCGCCATTTCTTGAGTCACCATCTCGGATCGAAAGCGGAAGCACAACAAAGATTATCGATACTCCAGCTAGTGAGGAAGTGTTTTGTTGAGGGCAAACAAGGCCACTTCAGTGTAGATGAGTCTGGTGCACTTTGTTTTAAAGGTAGCCTCTGTGTACCACAGGAGGCTCAGGTTATGTGATCTTCCCAGCCTCCCTTCCAAGACATAACACAATATCTGAGCATAAAATTTCTGTAGATAATTTTATCATCTTTCCAGATTGATAAATAACACTCTAATTGGATTTATATATTAAAAGTCATGTTATGTTCTTCGCTGCTGTTCTGTTCGTCTAGACAGATTTCTATCATGCACATTCACCTACTATTTAGTTAATTATTTTTGCCGAATCAGGAAATCTTGTCAACTAAAGTTTTCTAGGTTTGCTTGTTAAGTTTCTTTGGGCACTGTACTCACCTCGTTCTGAGTCCTGGATCAATAGATATGAATTTTTCCATGTCGCTGTCCAGTATCGTTTTAGGTGGCTGAATTGTCTGATTTCAGTTTTAGGTCTATTCGTTGTATTGGATAGTTAGGGAGTAATTGTAGATCATCGGTAGTTTTGTTTGGTATCATATTGTTCTTATTTTGAGTACATAATTGTGTAGGCGGCGAGGCGACGAGTGTAGGAGCACCTTCGTTGCCTCCTAGCGCGTCACATCGCGTATGGCAAGTACAATGTGTTAATGTATATTGATTTCAGTTGAATGATTGTTGATGTACTGTTAATCTTGTGATCTATGTTCATATTCCATGTTATATATTCCGTAATTAATTGTTAATCCATGTGGAAGAAAGTGGTGACATTCATTACATATGTTTCATTCCATTCATGCGTTATTCATGTTCCATCACAGAAGTGGATTTGTAAAGACCCATCAACTCCAGTATGGGCACGTAAGACCCACCATTCCAATGTGGGCAATTTCGGACACCCGTATGAAACGTTCTTTATATGGTAATTGGATACCCGGACTTTGTTAAGTACGGGCTTAGGTGAATACCGACGGGTGTGTCACTCGCTATACCGGTATGAGCATGCGTGCAGTCCATCCCTTTCAATGCATCCATTCATTCCATCCATCCACATAAGCTTTGAGTAATATGTTCATAATTCGTATTGTGGTTGACTTGTTCATAATTTTGTATGATCACTTAATTATTGTACTTGCTGAGTCTCGACTCATTCTTGTTTTATTTATTTATTTAGGTGATCGTTGATGATGGCTATGTTGGGTGGGAGTAGACAAACACTTTTCACTCAGTTCGCCATATTTTTATTCTTCAATAATAAGTTTTGATTATGTCTTCCATTCGTCAATTGAGGAACTGTAATAAATGAAGTTAAGATTGGTTAATATTTCTCTCCATGATATGTTTATTTAAGTGCTACTAGTGGTCCTTAATCACTTCCTGTTTATACACTAATGAATTTAGTCTTTAGTTCTGTTGTGGTTTTAATGTATGATGATTCCTTTCTGCCATTTTATGAGTTATTGTTTAAAATACTTCTGAAGTGTAGTTGTATGTTAGATCTTTTAAGTAGCATTTTGGCTTCCGAATAGCCAGGGTGTTACATAGTATTTCTCCTTGGGGAGCGCATATTCTCTTCACAAAGAAGAAAGACGACAGTGGGCGTATGTGCGTGGATTATCGGGCTCTCAATCAGGCAACAATAAAGAATAAATATCTTTTGCCCCGTATTGAGGATCTTTTTTATCAGCTGAAAGGAGTTAAAGTGTTCTCTAAGAGTGACCTTCAGTCAAGATACAACCAAATCCGAGTTCGGGAGCAGGATATCGAAAAGACGGCTTTCTCTACAAGGTACGGTCATTATGAGTATAAAGTTATATCTTTTGGTCTAACAAATGCACCTGCAGTTTTCATGGAAGCAATGAACAACATGCTCCATCGGTATCTTAATGATTTCGTAGTGGTCTTCATTGATGATATCTTGATGTATTCTAAGACAAAGGAGGATAATGAGCAACACTTAAGGTTGCTCCTTAAGACTTTGAGAGAAAACCAATTTTATGCCAAGCTGAAAAAATACGAGTTCTGGATTTCTGAAGTTGGGTTTCTGGGCCATGTGATTAATCAAGAGGGCATTTCAGTTGATCCTAGCAAGATCTCGATGGTGGTAGAATGGAAAAGACTAACCAATGTCAAGGAGGTGAGGAGTTCCATGGGCTTAGCTGGTTATTACCGGTGTTTTGTAGAGGGTTTCTCTATCATTGCCAAACCGATGTCACAGCTAACTGAGAAAGGTGTCAAGTTTCAGTGGACAGATGAGTGTGAGCGCAGCTTGTGCACTTTGAAGGAAAGGTTAGTGACTGCTCCTATTCTTACCCTTCCTGAACCCGGTAAGTGATTCACTATTTATTCAGATACATCGCGAGTTGGACTCGGCTATGTGCTTATGCAAGATGGCAAGGTGATTGCCTATGCTTTGAGACAGCTGAAGAAACACGAGCAGAATTATCCTACTCGTGATTTAGATCTCGTCGCAGTGGTTATTGCTCTAAAGATTTGGCGTCATTACCTGTATGGTGAATCTTGTGATATATTCACTTATCACAAGAGTCTGAAGTATATATTTAGCCAGAAGGACTTAAATCTGAGACAGCGAAAGTGGTTGGAATTAATAAAATATTATGATCTCACAATTCAGTATAACACTGGCAAGGCAAATGTAGTAGCGGATGCTCTCAGTCGCAAGGCGACACCCCCTACCCTCAGTTGTCTTATTTGTTGATTTTGAGCGTATGGACATCTCTTTCTGTTTTGCGGGCACCGCCCAGACTGAGACTCGTTTGCTTCTTGAGTCAGCTATTCCAGATCCAGTGCGAGAAGCACAGCAGCATGATCTGATGCTTCAGCGGGCGAGGAAGCGTCTCGATGAGGGCAAGCAAGGTCATTTCAGCATTGATGAGTCTGGCGCGTTGTGGTTTAAAGGCCGCCTTTGCGTACCACAGGGGGGCCGTACATCCTGGCGAGACCAAGATGTATAAGGATTTGAAAGAGAATTTTTGGTGGAAAAGAATGAAGGTTGATATTGCTTAGTATGTGGCATCTTGTGGTGTTTGTCAGCGAGTTAAGGCTGAGCATAAACGGCCAGCATGATTGTTGCAGCCTTTGGAGGTCCTAGTTTGGCCATGGGATGATATCTCGTTGGATTTTGTGGTTAGTTTACCTCGCACACAGCGAGGGAAGGATGCTATTTGGGTTGTAGTGGACCGGTTCAGCAAGTCTACGCATTTTATTCCCATCAGTACAACCAACTCGGTGATTGACTTGGCCCTTCTCTATGTGCGAGAGATAGTGCAGTCGCTTATAACAACAGTTATTATGCTAGTATTCGAGCCGCACCATTTGAGGTACTCTATGGGCGAAAGTGTAGATCCCCGTTGTGTTGAGATGCACTCAGAGAACGAGCAGTTTTAGATCCCGATTGGGTTCAGCAAACTGTAGCCAGAGTAGCAGAGATTAGGAAGAATCTGTTAGCCGCTCAGAGCCGACAGAAGAGCTATGCAGATGTGAGAAGGCGAGATTTGAAATTTGAAGTGGGGGACCAGGTTTTTCTAAGAGTGTCTCCTACCAAAGGCATTGTGTGCTTTGGCACCAAAGGAAAGTTTAGCCCGAGGTATATTGGACCATTCCCTATCGTGGCATGGATTGGGAAGTTGGCATATCGCTTGGACCTTCCCGAGTCCATGCGTAGCGTGCATAATGTGTTTCATGTTTCCATGCTGAGAAAATATTTGAGAGATCCAGAACATGTTATTCCATTGGAGCCATTGAGCATTGAGCAAGATCTTACATTTGAGTCCCAGCTAGTGAAAATTCTGGAAGAGTCACATCGAGTCCTAAGGAACAAGACGTTGAAATATGTCAAGGTGCTTTGGTCTCACCAATTGAAGAGAGGGGCCACGTGGGAACTAGAGTCTCGCATGCATGAATAGTATCCAGATTTATTCGCGGTGGGTACACGTTTCTGTCATTAATTTCCAATTGCAGTTTTCTTTTTGTATAGATTGGAGTTTAGATTCAGGGTCGAATCCTGTTAAGGGGGGTAGAGTGTAACACCCCAATTGTTTTTAAAGAAAGAAAGCAAGAATATGAGAGAATAACAATTTTTATGCAGGGTTTTTTCGCAAAAAATTGACAACCTGGGCCTCGGGCCACGGCCCAGGAGGCCCAAGTGGGGGGCCAGCCAAGGGGGGCGCCACCCCCTCCTAAACCCTAGCCGCCCCACTCCCTCCCCCCTTGTGCGCCACCCCCTCCCCCCATAGCAGCCGCCCCTACCACCTCTCCCTCCTCCTTGCGCATCCTCTTTCCCAAGGCCGTCACCCCCTGGTCCAGCAGCTCCCCAGCATGGTTTCCCTCCAATGGTGCATCCTCGTCGTTGCTGTCCAGGGCGCCAATCAAGGTCAGTAATCTATACTCGGCTTGCTCGTTAGTTTTTGCGTATTTAAATTCTGAATCTGATGATAGGGTCTCCTCGAGAGTTGTGGGGATTGTTCTCAGATTTCCATAGAGTGTGAGATCACCCAATTTGGAGTTGCGGTTTGGGAGATTCGTTAGATTCTTTACTGCTGTCCAGAGATTCTGATGAGATTACAGCAATCTCCTTATTTAATAGATTAGGCTTATATAATGGCCGATTCAGGGGAGTCTCCAAACACAACTTTCGTGGAAAATTTTATTAGCTTTCCAGATTGATAAATATCATAAATTTTGGATAAGCCACTTAAAAGATACGAATTTTTCTTGTACTGCTGTTCTTTCAAATCGACAGGTTCTGACATTAAGTTTTCAATTGTATATTAGATTATGTTACTGGCAGAATTAGAGAATCTCTCCAACTAAGTTATTGTATATAATTTTATTATATTTCTATAGAGTCCTGGATCACTTAATTTGGAGTTGGGGATCTCGAGTTATGAATTTTGCATTGTTGCTATTCTAGGTTTCTATCGGGATTCTGACAGATAGTAGAAGTTGGTCAATATGAGTTAGATAGTGAATTTTTTAGAGGATTGCACAAACACACAAGTTGTAGATATTTTGTAGGCTTTCCGGAGAGCTAAAGATCATATTTTTTGAAGGTCTGTACTAGAAGTTATGTAAGTTTTAGTTTCGTTGTTAGAGCCTCTAATGAGATTTAATAGGTTGTTCAATCTGTTTAGTAGGGACAGAAGAAGGCAGAATATGAGAACCTTGCCAACTAGGTTTTTGTGGAAAATTTTGTAAGCTTTCCAGGTGATTAAAGATCACTAAATTTGGTTACCTCTACAGAAAGTTATGATTTTTAGAAGGGGACTGTCCTATTCTGGGACAGTTTGTTGTTTATGGGAGTTGATGTTTTGGGCTGTGTTAGGGAGCGTAGCTTGTCAATAATTGTTTCTAGCAATGTCTTGTCCCGAATTAATCTTTTACCATAATTGTTAAAAATGTTCAGGCGGTGGTGAGGTTCCGGGGGCAGCACCCCTTTCACGTCACAAAACTTCGCACTGTTGAGGCAAGTACACATAGTAATGAATGACTTGGTTTGCAACCTTCACAATATACACCATGGTTTACTCTTGAGGATTTCTACTATGCTATTGATGTTGATTATCGTGCTCTCATGATGTATTGATATTGTAACGTTTAAATTGCATCATGACATTCATTCTTGAACCTTGGACTACATGGTAGTCAAGAGTTGTTCTTTTGAGGTCCCCGTCATGCATTGGACGGGCATGGATCCCCGCACTCGTGGAGTGTGGGCTTGAGGTCCCCATGCATGAGGGCACAGGTTTGAGTATGCATCGATGGATGCACTACTCAGCATTACCGGTAATTGCAAAGAAGAGAGATGAAACATTTTTGTCATATGCATTGCATTCAATCATAAGTGGATGATTTTTTGTTCCTTACGGATGTTATTGTGAAGACTTGTTATCTTCATTAGCTATTCTTGGTACACTGTTTATTATCCCTGCCGTACTTTGCTGAGTCATGGAATCACACTTGTTTATTATTGTTCTTTTAGGTACCTCTTGCGTAGTCGACATGCATGGGATGGGCTTGTAATATTCTGAAAATAATAATAATAATAATAACGTCTTAAGGGTCTGTGCGTAATTAAATAAATAGAATACGTGAAAAATAGGATATTTCAGAGTTTTTAAGAGCTATATAAATAGATTGTGGGAATTCTTGAAACCCTAGTAGTTTTATTTTTTTTTCTCTCCACCCAGCCGCCGCACACACACTGCGCCGTTCTTTTTTCTTCCGAACCCGCCTGCAGCGTCCAAACTCTTCGCTGCAGGTGCCACAGCCGAACTCCGCTGCGGCGCCACGGCCGAACCGCCTGCACCGCTTTGCGCGTGAAGCCAAGCTGCCGATCGAGTCCTTCGTCGCCTGAGGCCGAACGCCGGAGCCGCAAGCGCTTGGCCGCGTGAAGCCAGCCGCCAGCACGCGCCTGCGTTGATTGCTGGCCGCGTGGAGCCGCCCACACGCGAGGAGGCCTTCTGCCGCCCGTGCATCTGCATGCCAATGCGTGGCCACATCTACATGCTAAATGTACAGAGTCTGTAGTGCTTCAACCAGGAGAGAAGCCGGGGCAAATAAAAAAAAAGACTAGTAGAGCAACGCATGGGGATGGACAAACAGAAGAATAGGAAAAGAGATTAAAGGAAGAGAAAGAAAAAATTAGAAGAAAGACGCCAGGATCTGGATTTTTGTCGTGTGGGTAACGATCAAGCTTTCCTCTCTGTTATTTATTTTATAATAGTTTTAGAATTGAGATTAGAATAAAGAATTGACATGTTTCTAGTAGGGGAAAACCGATTATTAGATCTGCTTAGCTCTTTGCATTACGTTGAACGATTTATTCGGGTACCTTAATGGCGAATTTTGGAAATGTCATCTACTAGTTAATTGTAGATAATTTCGATATCTTTCTATAGCATTTTTAATCTCGTCAATCGAACAAGTAGAATTCGAGTTATGATTTTCGGAAGGCTGCTGTCATTGTGGTTGACGTCTTTCGGCGCTGTTTTGGTAGATCAGATATTAAAAATAGTAAATCCACTAATTAGAGTTTTTGATCTACATGAAAGATGTAGATAATTGTCCTATGGTTCTGTAGGATCTAAGAACTCGCATTTTGGTTGGATAAAACAAAAGTTATGAATTTAGTAAGACCTGCTGTTCCGAAGCAGACAGATCGGTTTTCTGGGCTAAAAACGGAGGGTTAGATGATTTAATTAGAAGGCTTTGTAATCTAAGAAAATGTGGATAATTTTATGAAGAATCCAGAATGGGGTGGTTTGTGGTGATCGGACTTTCGAGTCAAAAGTTACGTTCGTTTTAGTACTAAGACAGCAATAAGTAACTTTTCGGTACCGGAATAGCGTGGTATATTTGGGGACGGGTAGGAGCGAAGCATATTGATTGCTATTCTTGTTGCTGTAGCTTGTATTGAAGTTTGTATATTTAATGTAGGAGGCGTCGTACTTGTTGCCATCATCGCTAGCCAAATCGTGCGCCGCAACTAGTAAAGGCAAGTGCATGGTGAGACGATCAATGATGATCCTTTGTGATTCTTTATCTTCTATTACCATTATTGTTGTGCTTTTATTTTGTTTAATTGCAAACAAAGAATTGGTATGTTTATATCTTTGTTGACAAGCATGATGGAAAGTTGGATATGATGTTTATGATGGAGTTTGCATTTTCATACATAAGCATCTTTGCATATGAGCAGTGATCATGAATGATCACAACTCCACGGAGTGGAGGAGGTCCCGATCCTTATGGAGGAACGGGCTTGAGAGTGAATGTTGTCGCGAGCATTCACTCATGCTATCTGATATCTGTGAAAGAAGTGCATGTGGACATGTAGATTAGAATTGCATTGATACATGAGATTAATGGATGTGAATCAAAGAGAAGATAACTGCATGAGAATATTAATAGTAGTACCTGTGATGATAATGAAGTTATTGAATGCTGTTGATTTATTATTGTTCGTTGTTTATGGATGTGTTTCTTTGAGTCGTGGACTCACCCTTGCTCTTTTGTTGTCTTTAGGTGATCTTCGAGGGGCCAGAATCGAGAGCGAGTAGAGCACATGGACAACACATGATCATTTGCCATAAGAATCTTTTCATTCACAGTTGGATTACTCTTGGACATGTTAGAGGTTGAATAAAGTTTAGGACAACGCTTTGGACTAGACTATTTGTTTTAATGATTTGTATTCTTTGGTTGATGCTATTTTGGACTATTTACCTGGTTATATTCCCCTTGCTTATTTATTATCGTTTGATCCATCATTATGCATGTTCTTTTGTGATCCATGGACATGTTTATTGTTGCTTTCTTGCTGTAAATTTTATAGTGTGTCGATAATTATTAGTTTAGAGAGTAGTGTGGTGGCATCCTAGGCTCAGTGTTGGGCTGGGGTGTTACAGGGCTAGTGAGTTGATTAGTCGCACACTTCCACGAACATATATGAAAGAATAAATTGAACTATGTTTGCTTAATATTTGAGTGACCACTAGATTGTTTTATTGGATATGCATCCTGGCTTTTTGAAATTTTGTAATGGAGTTAATTACGGTATTTTCATTGAAGTCGTTTATGCTTACGATGTGAGATGGATGTTTAAGCTCATTGTTAATAATATTGTTAATCGACATGAAAGAGATGCTGTCAAAATTTAGTGTAATGACTTAAGTTTTAAAATTGTAATCCGAGGTTTTAACTACTTTCTTGTTGTTTTAGTAACATTCCAGGCTCGTGCTGGGTTGGAGTGTTACAAGCTTGGTCAAGGAAAGATTTTGCTCGGCAAATAAGGAAATTAGATACCACATGAAAGAAAAAGATGATATCACTTGTAAAGATAAAAATGAATCTCACGCCGATGTCAAGATGATAAAAAGTGCCTCCACTTTTAGAGAGAATACCATTTTTATGATAAAACATCACAATACGATCAAAATGACATATGCAGTCAAGAAAGGAATTGAGTGTAGCTAGCAAGGATAACAAGGATCAACTTGACTTTAGGGAGCAAAGAGAATGGCTGAGGGAATTGAAAATCAACAATTTTGGACAAAACAACGAAGTCTCTCTAGGTCTGGCCAGACAGGTGGCAAAGATGCGGTCAGACCGCTAGGAACAGGTTGTACCTGTAATACTCCGGAAATGGATCGGTAGAAAGAAAGAGGTCGGAGAGAGCGAAAGAAATTGTTTTCAGCGGAAAATTCTATTAAATCGGGGGTATACGTTAATATCAGCAACTGGGCCGCATTCACGACCAGAGGCCCATTAGTGGGCCGGCCACCCAACTAGGGGCGGCCAAGGGGAGCACCCTTTCCCCCAAACCCTATTCCTCCCCTCCTCCCCTAGCCGCCCCTCCTCCCCCTTGTGCCGCCCCCTCTCTTCCTCCCCTCCTCATAGGCGCCTCCCTCTCCATTGGTGGCTGCCATTGAGATCCCGAGTCGCACACCCGGTCTTCCACGCTCCTCTTGGTTCTTCCTCCGTAGGCGCTGCATTCCAATCGGGTTCGTGGAGTTGGAGCTGGCCAAAGAAGGAGAGGGAAGGCTTTGGGAAGTTGTTCCTCGTCGTTCTTCGGGTCTACAAGGGTAACGAGAGACCCCATCGCTGCTTGATTGCGTTAGAGTTGTCGATTCCATGTTTTTGGTAGTATTGCGTAATCTCTGTTAGTAGATCGGTTCTGTACAGTATGTTGCAACTCGGTTTTGGGTGTCTTACAGGCAGAATTGGATGTTCTCGCCTTCTAGAGTTTTGTTCCTTATTTCATTAGCTTTCTTTTGGCACCTGGATCACAAATTTTCACCCAGTAGATTAAAAGTTATGGCTGTTTTACTACGCGCTGGTCTGTCTGTCAGAACTGATGGGTTTAGTCGGTTGCACCAAGGTTTTGATCTAGTTAGAGTCAGAATCAGGTCGGCCACCCAACTAGGTTTGTGAATATAATTTCACCATGTTTCCAGGCTGATAAAAATCACTTTATTTGGATCAGTGGTTTAAAAGTTAGAGCATTTTCTTTAGGGCTGTTCAGATTTCTGGGCAGACTGCAGTTGTAGTTTTTCAATGGATGGTTAGACCTCTGTAATGGCCGAATTAGAGTTTACCATCAACTAGAGTTTTGTAGCCAGTTAAGTTAAGAAAATTTGAGCACTGGTTTCAGGTCTTTTGGACTTACGGTTTTTTATTGGTGAATTTTCTAGTAAAACTGTCAGATTAGTGATAATTGATATGTTTGGGTAAATTGATCAAATTGAACTTTTATTGGGTTAGTTTGGTTAGAGATGGAGGGAGGACACGTGTAGCCTTTCCATACTCGCTTGTCCTCATTTCGATTATTTTATATTGTAGGCGGTGAAGCGGTGAGTGGAGGGGTATCTCAATTACCTCCCAACCCGTTGCAGCGCGGCAGGCAAGTAATTTGTATTCAATGTTTGATGTCATGTATGATGTGTGAATGAATGTTTACATTTGTTCGTATTTGTAGATGAATGCCATGTGTTCTTTTCATTTATGATTACTATTCAATATTGACATGTGATCATCATGACATGCATACATTATTTTGGTAAGACCCATCAATTCCAGTATGGGCACTTGAAATCCCATCAATTCCAAGATGGGTACGTGAGTCCACCATTCCAATGTGGGCCACGTTACGTGAGTCCACCATTCCAATGTGGGCCACGTTGGACAGTCGTATGAAACGTTCTTCATACGAATACTTTAAGTGAACACCGACGGTGCTTCACTCGCTATACCGTATATCTTGCATTATGTCCATTTCCTTCAATGCACCATTCCACTTCATTCATTCATAAATTCGTTTCAGTAGTTGTTCAAATTATGTTTGTGATATCTCGATCATTGTATGCTTGATTGTTACATACGATTGCTTTGTCGAGTCTTTGGCTCATTCTTGCTTTATTGTCTTATTTAGGTAAATGACAAGGAAGAATGATCTTGTGGAGGGTAGTTCATCACGATGCACTCACTATATTATATCAAACAATTTGAGGACTTTTAATATCATTGATTATGATTTGAGTTGCATTGTAATAAGCCAACATGGCCGTGTTTACCATATCTTCTTCAACTCATTTACTTCCATTTCGTTGCTTAAGACTTGAGGATGAATGCTTGTTTCCATATATTCATAATACTCGCTTCACTTTTTCATGCGATTTGTTGTTATTCATTTGAAGAGTAGTGATTGTAGGTGACATCTTGACTTCCTTATAGTCAGGGTGTTACAGTACCGCTGAGGAGATACGGTCGTACCGGGGAGCAACAGAATGCACGCCGAGGATTGAAATTTTGAGGAGAAGTTAGATATCATGTTGTAATTTGCTCCAAATTTTTTCACAAAGAAACATAAACCACTTTTGGAGCATTTACAACTATATGCCAAAGTTAAAACTTTTTGAAGATAGTTTTTAACAAATTATACTTTTATTTTTTAAAAATAAGCTCATTTTCAATAAATTTCTTCAAAATTGCCAAAATGAGCATGTGAGGGCGTTTTTAGCATCCATTTAGCATGTGTGAGTTTGAAATACCATTATGAGCCAATATATGTTAATAATTTTGGCTCAATTGGCAAAACTCACTTAAGTGCTAGATTGTGACCACTTATGTCAACTTAAGATTTTGGATGAGTTTTTTAAAAAATAAATAACTTTCGTTTGGTTGGCCTTTTGGAAAAACCTTTGATTACAATAATGTTTGAAATAACCAACTCTAGGTTTTTAGTACTGAACACCTTTTCAAATTCCTTTTAGAATTGATTTTGGCCAGTTCTAAGCCAAAACAAGATACTAGATCGCTAGTTTTGGGGTTGGAACATCAATTTTACTTAAAGTAAGTTTTTATAAAGACAAAACCTTTGGAAAACCTTTCAAATGCATTTGTATACATATTTCAACTATTTTTTTTTCAAAGATATACTAATAATTTCAAAATTTTGACTTTTGGCCAAATAGCTCAATTTTGAAAACCAATACTAGTACTTAATCAATTTGGGCACACTTAGGGATGTGATATACATTATTATGATTTAGCACTCCCCTTTACCGTGCCACACCCATCTTGCTCAAGATTGCAATAATAAAGTTTTGAACAAGAGCAAGAACACAATTTTTTTAAAGGACTTTCATGAATGCAATACAACTTACATAAGGATAGGGGCTAGATACTTTAATTTGAATACACGTTACCGAGATAGCACTGGTTCTTGATATGAAATGATCATCCTCAAGCTTGGCTCAACTTTTTTCCATGGTGGAATCCACCTCTTCATGAGCTAAATTTTTAATGCCTCTCCAAGTACCTATTTATCATTTAAGCACTTTGTGGTACCTAAACTCGGTTAGGTCCATGAATGTTAGTCATAATAAATTTGGGTACTCAAATGGCGCTAGCAACATTCTTAGGTGAACTCTCACATGTAGCAATACCCTACCATCTCTAGTCTTCATAAGTAAATAATGATCATTACAGATAATAGGCTTATGAGTGATACATTTGGGATAATCCTTACTAAAATGTCCCTTTTCCTAGCAATTATAGCAAGTTTGACATTTTCTTCCATTCTTTGTCATCTTGTCTTACTTATTGCCGGCTTGCCTCTCCTTTGATGATATTTGTTGTCATTCATCTTGTTCTTTCTTCAAAATTTTATACTTAGCCTTCTCCTTCCCAAGATACTCACATATCCATCAACTCATAATATGTAGGCTTATAATTATTTACCTATTTATTACCTTTACCATAAAGCAATGAATTGATGTGGAGGGGCTTGTGGATTTTTCATTACGGAGCTAGAGGTTGAGCATTTTCTCCCGACATCCATATTTATATGCAATCCTCCTTGGTTGAGGTGTATTTTTCATAATCATCTTGAAATTTTGTCCACATCTCACGAGCACTCTTGAGATTGCATACAACATCAAACATCTCTATACTCAAAGCACTAACTAAATCGTTAGTTTCTTGAGCTTGGAGATATAAGTATTTCTCTTCCTCAATAGCTGGAGCAACATGATCTTATGGAGGAGAAAATCTCACATCTATAATCCGCAAATTTTAGAGCTCATAGCCTTAAAATAACAAGACATACGGATTTTATAAATATCATAATTCGTGCCATCGAAAAGAGGTGTCTCATCAAGGTGCATTATATCACTAGTCGCCATCCTTTAGCTCTCTAGGCAGTGAAGCCTAATAAATGAGAGATCAAGCTCTAATACCACTTGTAAGATCGATGTGGCCGACTAGAGGTGGGGTGAATAAGTGGTTTTTAAATTTTCTTTGGTTAAAGCCGAGTTTATGCGCGGAAGATTAAATCAAATCGGTTTTGCACAATTAAGGTCTAAATCAACTAGTCTCACTTAGTGCACCAACACTAAGTGTATTTCAAGGTTTGCAATCATAGGATGACAAGCAATCAATTTAATTCTAAGAATGTAAAAAGATTGAGCTCGAGAAAGAAAACCACAATGACACGGTTTCTTTTTAAAGTGGTGTTTGGAGACTTACCGGTCTCCCCTGGTCTGCGGTGAGGTAAGCCCAGACGAATTGGACTGGCTCCACGAATTAAGCCGAACATCTCAATTCCACTAGTGGTAGTTCTTTCCCGTTCCAAGTAGGTGAGCTCCAACCTTCACAACACAACAGGCCTCTTCACAATCTTCTTTGAAGAGATCACCGGACATGACGCCTCCAACGTCATCTAGTAGTCGGTAACCTCCAAGAGTAATAAGTCAAGCCCCTTAATTGACTCTCACCAAGTGCAACGAATGCACAAGCTCAAGTGGATACGAAATCCACCTCTAGATGCAACACATGCAACTAGAGACATCTCTTCTTGCTCACAAGGTGCAACACATGTACAATCAGCAAGTGCGGTACTACCGCCATGGATCGGCCGGTACTACCGCACCTCTTGTTCAACGGTCATATTGGGTGCATTAAATGCTTTTGAACTAGCCGTTAGAGTGTGGTGCGGTACTACTGCACACTCAAGGTCTGGTACTACCACACAACTGTAATACCTCTCGGCTAAATCGGTACTACCGATTTCCATGGGAGAAAAACACCCAAAAACATACTCTCTGGAAATAACGTATCACCAACTAGAAATAGGTATTACCACACTAAGTTAGTACCGCCAACTAGAAATAGGTACCACCGCACTGAAGTAGTACTGCAGTTATACATGCGGTTATACCGGTTTTACTAACAATTGATTTTCAGATGCAGTATAATATGCATGAGCTTCAACAATTTGCTAAACACATTTACAAACTTTAGTATCATGCCACAAGGTGTAAGTGTATGGACTTTAACAATTTGCAAAACACATGTGCAAATTATAGTCACATGCTACAAATATTATGCATGAGACTCAACTATTTGCAAAACACATTTGCAAACTTTAATATCATGCCACAAGGAGAAGATACATGGACTTCAACCATTTGCAAAACACATTTACAAATTATAGTCCCATGCGATAAAGAGTTAATGCATGAGCTTCAACTATTTGTTAAACACATTCGTAAATAATAGCACCATGCCTAGAAGAGCTAGAGCAAGCGAGATTGAGCTATCAACACATGATGAGACTCAAGCTACTAGACAAGACCGCTCTTAATAGTATGACAATCTATACTAGCAATCCGGTCTTTCAACCAAATACCGAGACCGGTAAAAGACTAGGAACACATCCTTAGCCCATGCCAGTCATACATTTGCCTTGAGCATCCATCTTGAAGTGATCACTTGATGACGAACATTTTCACTCCAAGTCCGAGTTCTTGTTTTGATATATATCAACCCATGATGTATCCTCCACTTGCCCTCCATCAACACATGATGAGTCTTTTCTTGACTTGATGATCAACTCATGACCATCTCCTCTTCGAGATATTGATATGTATCAACACATGATACCATCCAAAGTTTCCATCATTATGGAACATAACCTATTCATCGAACTCATGAAAAATATTTGTCCCACAATGTGATTGTCATTAGTTACCAAAATATACCATAACACATAATATTGGGTCTAGATTCTTCAATCTTTCTCTTTTTGATAATTGATGACAACTACCACAATTGCAAATAATTGGATATAAAGCAATATGAGTGTATATGAACTACACACGTTTTATCTACTCAAATGATATATTTCAAAGTAGAGATCCCCAATATATGTGGATAAAAAATATGGATCAATACTAATGAAACCACAAAACATAGAGTGAACTCCTCTTAAATGTGTGCATACACGACTGTGTAATAAAAACATATGCACATATTCAAGTTAAACTTTTAGTGGAGTTCAACCTGTATTTTGAATCCGAAGAATGCAACAAGATATAAGAATATGATGTTAAATGTATACCTTGATGATTTTTACCTTTTCATCCAAATAAGATCAAATAATATCATAGTCAATAAATATGTTAGTCTCACACATAGATTTATCATTAATCACCAAAACTAAATTAATGGAGCTTGAACTTACAATGGACCACGGCCTCTGACCAGTGGGCCCTAGCTCGTGTGCACCATGCGTGGACCTGGTCTAGTGGACCATGGCCCTACCTGTCAGTTGGGTCTTCCCAAATAAAAATAAAGAGAAAATAAAATAAAAACCATGGTGGACCCCACCTACCAGTAATAGCGTATTTTCTTGAATAAAAATAGAAGAAAAAGAAAAGAAAATTCTAGTGGACCGCATATGTCAGAAATTTTAGGATTTCTGGAATTTTTTCAGTTCAAACTTTAGAGAGCTTGCTCTCCCTCATTTTAAATCCAAATAAAGTTATTTTTATTTCTAAATTCATATAAATTCGACATCTTTCCAACAATACTAAAATCATAATATTTGGAGTTCTGTTGAATTTATTTTGAATTTAATTGTGTTATGGGTATTTGTTTGAAGTCATCCTTTTTGCGTTACATAGATTCAAATGTCATTAAAGGCTTCATCACTACTTCAAGTCAAAACCAAGACCAAAACCAAGAAATATCCACATTTGAGCAAGGCAAGTCATTACCATTGATCATGTTGAATCTACATTTCAAATACAAAATATTTCAATTTAAATTATTTTGTGCATGCTGGTGTAAGCATGGCCTAGTGGGCCGGAGAGAGAAATCGACCCAAGAGGCTTTTCTAGTATTTGAATATTTTTTATTTTTAGAAAATACAAGAAATCCAAATAAGTCAAGAAAAATAGCAAATGAATTCGTAAAAATTCCGAAACATTTAAAAATATTTTTAATATAAGGAACTTAAATAAAACACTTTTGAATTTAATGGATGTTTGATTTATTTATATTAAATTATTTTTATTTCGGAAAAATTCAATTAAAGCTTTGTTAAATTCTAGAAAACTATGAAAATATTATAAAACCTTATTTTAAATAAAAGAATTTGAAAAACAAGAAAAATGAGACGCTATAGACTTGTTATCAGTTAACGTTCTGTCTATCCCTAACTGGTTATTGCTACTGGTTTGTACACTTTATGTATGTTGTATCTATCATGTTACGTAGTTAGCTAATTACACTTTGAACATCTTTTGTACTAATATCACTATGACTTGCTACTTGCTAGTTACTACTTCTTTAATTAGCCGCTGTGATAGTCTGTTGTAGTCAAATTTGCTTGTTGAATTGCTAATGTAATTCCATTTTGGACATGTAGTACAGTTGATTGATGTTTATATGTGCGACATATATTGTTTTTTTTTCGCATAATATCCGACTAAATATTCGTGACCGAGGCAACCCGTATACGGTTCGGCATGTATTCACTTCGCATTCATGACCGAGACTATCTGTATTTATATTCGTATTTGTAATTGATACTATTTATATCTGATTTTGATTCGAGAAAAATATAAAACAGAATACGAAAGTAAGGATATCCTTCTGATTACATCCCTACCAACACCGCCGCATCCGCAGGCCGCAGCCAAAACTGTACGGTGACATCATCCTTGCCGCTCATCCCCGTCCCAACGGCTCCCACGATCCCCTGATCGCCTTGTGCACGCAGCCAAAAAATGCCCACGTGTCACGCTGCGGATGACGACATGGAAACCGGCCCCACGCTTCAGGGCCGCAGAAGATCCCAACCGTGTCCCACCTCACCTCGTAAGGACAGCGTGCCACGGGGTGTGCCACGGGGTATCCGAGGCGTACGCCACTACACTCACTTCCATGTGGATCCCACATCAACGGCGATTCATGGACCGGTTCCACACAAGTATTCCTTCGCTATCCCACAGGCCGCAGTACACAGTGTCACAGAAAGAAAGCAAAGCTTGTGTCGATAGATTGTTGCTTAGACTCAAATCTCCCTCTCCTTCATTCGTTGCCATGGCCGCCTCCTCCTCCAAACCCTAGCTAGGACGATCTCGAGATCTCCCATGGCGGACGCATCGCAGCGCCGTGGCCGGCGGCGCGGCGGAGAGGTCGTGCGGCCCCGCGGCTGGTGCTGCTCCTTCGCCGGCGCGCCGCAGAGTCCTGACCACCGCCCGCTCCCCTCCGCCGCTTCTGGGGCGGTGGCCGTGTCGCCTGCCGGAGGTGGGGGAAGAGGTGGCGTTAGGAAGCTCCCGCCTAAGTCGCCCTCGCTTTCGTCCTTCCACAGCTCGCCGACGTCGTCGAGGCTGGCCGGCCTCGGCGGGCTCATCGACCCCCGCCGCATCCTCTCCCCCGGACGCGTCTCACCCATTGACCCCGACGAGTATTTCCCGCTCCCGCTGCCGCTCCGCCGCCGCCGCCCACGGCGGAGGTGGAGGACATGGTCCCGACGGAGCGGGAGCAGGTGGTGTCGGCGGTGGCGCCCCTGGTTGCCGCGCGGGAGGATAATGGGGACAATGTTGCGATGGATCTGAAACTTTTTCTGCGGGGGAGGGACGGGAGGTGCGTGGTGATGGAGCTGGACTCCAGGGTGCTTTGCAGCAGTAGCGCCTTCTTCGCTGCCATGGCGCCAGGCGAGGGCGCCGCGTCCGGTGAAGGTAGCGGGAAGAGGATTGAGGTGGACGGCGTGGAGAATGTGGAGGCCTTCAGGGCCACGGTGGAGCTCATGTACGCGCCTGATCCAGTCCAGTGGCTTGCCACCGCCCGCGTGTCACTGGCCATCGATGTGCTCGAGGTGAGGAATGGGAAGCGACCCCTCTTGGTTCATCCTTGGGTAATGCAGCTGTGAAAGGAGTATTTGTTGCTAGTGATCAACATTCTGTTATCCATCATAAGGGTGACAATTTAGCAGTGTTCCCTAGGCGGCTGCCTGGACCGCCTCGGCGCCAGCCTGCCGCCACGATTTACCCCTAATTGGAAGGCTGGGCGCGGAGCTGCCTCGGCGGTCGAAGGAGGAGCTAGGCGGTGTTGAGACGGACTGGGCGGAGCTAGGTGGAGCCGGATCGGCGTCGCCGCCGCCTATTCTCCTCCGCCTATTCTCGCTTCCCCACCGCCGACGCCGAATCAACCTCCACGCCAATGGCTCCCTCCACCTCGTCTTTCCTCTGCTCCCTCCACCACCGGATTGTCTCCCCTGCCGCTCTATGTTGATGGGAGGGCAGCGTCGGGAAGGAGATGAGGAGGCGGGATGGGAGAGGGGAGAGAAGGAGGGATGCCGTGGAGGGCAGGGGAGCGTTGGTGTCGGCGGGATGGGAGAGGGGAGAGAAGGAGAGAGGGAGACCGTGGAGGGCAGGGGAGCGTCGGTGTCGGCGCATTGCAGGGAGAGCGAGGAAAGCAGGGGAAGAGTGAAGAGGATAAGGTAATAAGAGCGTCGGTCGAACGCATCGTGTAGCAGAGAGAGATAGCGGTCATGCAGCAGCAGTTATGGGCCGGCCCGGTCATGCAGCAGCAGTTGTGGCTTTTTTTCTCTCTTTTTTCCCCTTTTTCTTGTCCACTTGCTCTCTCTGCTAATTCTGTTCGGCCGTCTAGGCGCTAGGCTTCCACCCTCCGCTCGCCTTCCGCCTAGCGCCTACGTGAACATTGCAATTTAGTGACATTGTGATGAGACAATGGGTCACGATCTTTCGATAGGATAACTTTAATTTAGAGGAGAACGACTTTGACGCTGTAGGCTTCTAACCGGTCACGACCAGAACACCAAATAATCGCTAAACCACACACCGAGTCGTTATCAACCGTGCCAAGAACGCGGTTGACCTGAACACGAGGTTCGTTTCCTGCGAGCAATCGAAGAACAAGCAAAAACAAGATAATAAGCAATTTGAAATTGCGAATAGGAAATAGTTTTGTATTGATAAGTGTGGTTCCGAAGAACAATGTCTTTGTTGTACTCATCGTACAATAGGACAAAGTATAAAGTAGCAAAGGCTAAACTTTAATCCAACAAAACCCAAAGAAACTTGAGGGGTGGCGGCCACTATGTATAGGAGAAGGGAGGGGCGGCTGTGGGTACTGTTCATATATGAACAGTATCATATGAACAGTACCAAAAACCCTAGGTGTTCGGCCATATGGGTCAAATTAGCCCATTCATTACATATGAACAATACCGTATGAATAGTACCAAAAACCCTAGGTGTCCGGCCATATGGCCAAGTTAGCCCATTCATTACAAAGCTTATGGGCCAACAATAGGTGACGCAACACCATGGTACGTAGACGCAGCACCATGGCATGTAGTCGTAGCTTGGCTCGTAGTAGTAGAAGTAGCTTGGTCTAATTCGGGAATATAGCAAAGTCAAGATGGCGAAAGTCCTATTGGAGAAGATGTGGTTGAAGTACAGGATACAGTACAATGGGTCGAAGTAGTGGTTGCATCCTTAGGGTTGATGTCCTCACCATCCTTCCTTTCTTGAATTTCAGTCGTCCCCGACTCAATCGTTTTCTCGAAGTCATCACTTTCCTGCAAAAGGTAAGTAGCAACAGGAGGCAAAGAAACTCGAATGCCCTCTAATGGAGACAAAGATTCTTTGCAAATCATAGTATAGCATTGACATTCATGTTTTTCCTTGTCAATGCAATCAGATTTTGTAGCTAACATGACATAAGCTTTTAATTTAATTTCACTTGGAGCTATAATCTTATGATCAACTTTTGTCTTCTCCTTGTTTTCTCAGTTTTTTCTAATTCATCCTTTAATATGGCAGCAGGAGACATTAAAAGCAAAATGATTTTCTTTTCTTTATAAGTGAAAGTATAATGATTAGATCTACCATAATGTGCAATATATATATCATATTGCCAATGTCTGCCTAATAATAACGAGCATACTTGCATAGGTACGACATCGCAATTAACATAGTCATGATATGATCCAATAGAAAAATGTATGCGCACAAGTTTAGGCACCTTTAAATTAACACAAGAATTTAGCTATTGAATGTAGTAAGGATGAGGGTGTTGAGTTGTGGTTAAACCAAGCTTCTCGACCATGTCTGTGCTAGTAAGGTTGTTGCAACTGCCGCCATCGATGATGACTCTACATGAACGTTCGTTGATGACGAATTTTGATTGAAACAAGGTGTGGCATTGATTTTATTCAGCAAGCTCCATTTGAGCACTTAGCACACGCTGGACAACTAGGCTTTGGTACTTGTCATATGTCTCATAGCCTAATTGTTCTTCCTCAATTTCGTCACTTGCATCGTTAGCTGTAACTAAAACGTTCTTCCTCAATATCGTTAGCTGAAGTGTACTCACCATTTTCTTTGATAAGTAAAGCTTGTTGACTTGGGTAATCGCGCATCAAGTGCCCAAATCCTTTGCAATGGTGACATTGTACATCTCTAGATCTCCCTATAGAAGCAACGGAAGAAGCACTTTTTTTAGGGATTTGTACCTTTGCTGATTTGCTCGCGTCAAGGACATGATTTGCTCGCGTCAAGGACATGTGTAGGAGTGGCAGGAACAACAGGGGGTGCACGGTTTGAGGAGGGTGCATCTCGGCCAGAAGTAGTGTTCACTGCTCATAGATGTAGTGTTTTTTCAGAATGGTGCGTTGTCTGAAGTCATTTTGGCGCTAGATATCCATCCACGTTGCTCATCTTCGCATTTTTGTTAGCATAAATAGTCAGTGTTGTTTAGTATCCTAGGGCAATATAGCTAACACAGTTTGTCATATTTTTAGTTGTTAGCTAATAGTTACAGCTGATGATTGATAATAATCAGTTACTGGTTGAAGAAGCATTTGGGGTGGGATAATAGTGTTTTGTTATCACCTAGTTAAGGCTTGCATCAAAACAGTTGCTTTAATGTTTTCTAGTGTAAGTTACAGAGGTGCCATATAGTCATATTAAATGTTGCGGATTACTCTTCTTTGCACTACTTTTGGCATGTAAATTGTCCAGTGTGGATGATGGTGTTGATTGCTAGTATAAATCATTTTTCAACTTGTTGACTGTAGATAAGATAGTACCATCGTCTGAAAGTCTTGTGACCATACACAGTTCATGACTTGATGACAGTTAGGATGCAATTGAAAGATATGAAAGTCAGCCACTAACGCATTTCGTGGTTTAAATGCATCTAGGTCCACCAATAAAAGTAAGTATTCCATTTGTCCATAATTGCTGTCTGGACCTGGATCCTCTTGATGATCACTTTTAATGAATACATTTTTTCCTATTCTAATTGAAAATGTTTCTCAAGTGTATGAGCTATCGAGTAGTGTGTTAACAAATAACAAGTGCTTCTTGGATCAACATTGGATTCTTTCCATTCGTCAAACTAATTTAGGTTAAAATCCCACTGTCGTCATTTTGGAAAGCAGCAATGATTACAACGTAATATTTAATTTTCTGCTCTGAAGATTAACTTTGTATGGCATTGTGCCATAGTTGTATTAAGAGTGATAAGTGAGTAAAAGTACTGTCAGAAATATTTATAGCATATAACTCCACTATTTATGCAGTTTATGTACCTTTTCACTCAACATAGAATCAATCAAACCATCTTGAATGTATGTTATTTATGGTTTTATATTTGATGCACAATATGTTGAAATCGTTAAATCTGCCATAAGTTGTAATTGCCAAGTCACATACTTGTTCTGTGCTGGGAATTGTGTTCTGTGCTCACTTTGCTTACATAGATTGGATCCATAACAACTTGTAAGCGCTGATGGTCACATGAAAAGTTCTATAATTCAAATTGTATTTCACTGGAATTAGTTATTGGTACCTGATGTTAGGCAATGAAGATTTGTTTTACCTATTTTTGTTCCACTGTGGATCCTGGAATGAACTTCGCCTTTTGTTTTTGCATTATGCAATCTAATTAAAGAGTGGTGAAATAATACTTTCTACCTGTCTACCGAGTGGATTTGGATGCTTTACTGAGCATATTAATGATTGATTATGTTTGCGCCTTGTCATTTGATTTCCCATTTTCTCATAGCAAATTGTTCTTGCTACTTGCTAGCTTATTCCTTATCCAGTTAACTGCTCTGGTCAGTCTACATAGTTGTCGGTTAGTTAATCATTTATAGAATTTATTAAATGTCTGTTAATTAATCACTTAAAGAATTTACTAAACAATGTTGTGCTTTTAATTGCAGGTATCTTCTTCAATCATGTTTGACAGAGGAATTAAATTGTGTTTGACATACATAGAAGCAGCTCCATGGAGTGAGAATGATGAGGAGAAGGTGAAGAATCTCTTTGCAAGATGCAATTTTGATGAGGCAATATCCCAAGATGTACTGGCTAGATTGCGGCCACACAGCTGCAGCAGCTCAGATGACCTCACGGTGCATCTTATCCAATCTGTCACGAGCAGCACCAACAGTGGTGCAAGAAAAGACATGCAATCTTTGGTAAATGGTCTTCTAAGCAAAAGCTCAGTCTACCAAAAAGACTTGGCAGGTCTAAACAAAGAGAGCCTATACCATATCTGTTATTCATGTTTGAACTCACTGGTGGATCTTTTTGACGAAGCAACAGAGTCTACAGACTACACAGCTCAGGCATTGGTAATTACGGGGAGTAAACCATTGATTGAGAGAATATCTCGGCAAACAGAGAATCTTAACTGGCTCTTAGACATCCTTGTAAAAAATGACATGGCAGAAGAGTTTGTGGAATTGTGGGCAAAGCAAGACAGGCTCATTAGAATGCATGAGCAAGCATCACCAATGATCAGGTACGAGCTAAGCCGAATATCAGCCGGTGTGTTCATTGCGCTTGGCAAAGGAAAAGTGCAGTGCCGTGGTGACCTGAGAAGCCTCCTCTTTTACGGATGGTTTAGCCCGATGTTGCTGGATTTTGGCTGGCTTCAGCGATGCTCCAAAGGTCTAGATGTAAGATCATTGGAGGAAAATCTAGGGCAAGCACTTCTAACCCTCCCGCTCAAGCAGCAGCAGTGTCTATTCGAGGAATGGTTTCAGTGTTTTGCTTATAGAGGAGTAGAGTGCCCGAACCTTGCTAGAGCTTTCCAGGTATGGTGGAGAAGGTCTTTCGTTAGATCGATGGTAGAACCTCGACGGTGAGTTTTCCCGTCATCTACTAGTATGTGCTGTGTGTATCATTTGTAAAATTTGAATTGTTGTAATAACCAGTAGAGGTGAATGTTGTCTACCATAGTTTAGCTCTCCGATTGTACGTGCATAGCTAGGTGAATTTATTGTGGAATGAATGGATGTGAGTGGTTTAGCATCAGCTTTCATCGTACTCCATTAGAACATTATTTATCATGCCACGGTTCAGAAACTAGTGTGATTTATTTTTCTGTAGTACTGGAGGTTTGCAGTGACATTTCGTTATTCCAAGGAAATCAAGCTAGACTGTCCAAACCAGATTGTGTCTTGGTTTGAAGCAATTTGCTAGGGAAAAAAAGGTACTTGATCGCGATGAATCATGTTGAGTCCCACCTTTTTCTGAATCAGACCTTGCTGTTGGGAACTTGGGACGACCGTGAGGTTAGTGCCACCATCTTGGGCAAGGAAGATAATCCTTTCGTTTTTCTTTCACATTTGTTGCTTTCTGTATTACCTTCTTAAAAATCAATGACCTTTAAGTAAAATTCTAAAGCTGATGGACAATACGGTAGTAGAAATTTCATGTGTAGACACTTTAGCAAAGAGAGACTAGACAACCGCTATAGAGTTGGCTGTTCATTCCCACACATCCAGCGTCTCCTGTGACTCCTCTCCCTCGCAGATCTCACCGTCGTCGAGGCTGCCGCAGCCGGATCCAGCATCCCCGCCCCGCTTTCCTTGGCCACAACGCGATCCAGTCATCCCCCACGGCGGCACCACCTGGTCCGCCCGCCTTGCGTGCTTCTTCCTCGGTGTCGGGCTAGTAGATCCGGCGTCCTCCCCTCCGACGGGAGGACATGGTGCCCCCCTTCATTTCGTCAATCGGATCCGGCACAATATGTAACACCTCAGCTCTTTATGAACCTGAAATGTTAATAAACTGAGAGTTTTTTCTTCTTCTAAATTTGGTGGAATCTCCTTCGAAATTTTGCCTGTTAAAGAGACTAACAAACATGTAGTAGGTAATCAAGTAAGATAAAAGCGATAACAAATTAAAACATAAATTAGAAAGATATCATGGAGTTACTATCCGACTATTATTACAATAAAACAAAAGCAAATCAAGGGTTAACATAGTCATACTAAGAAAATTACATTATCTGGTATCGGGCAGGATCCTCCGATTTAACTTAAAAGTGTTGATTTATTAAGCATAACAATTAACGTTGTGAAGTGTGCAACCAATGATACTAGCCCTTTCCATGCATATCGTCACCACGAGTTGTACCTAAAACAAAGCATAACGACAAGCGTGAGTCCAAGGCTTAGCAAAATACAATTAAATCAATAAACCAAACATCATAACATACTTTGAATGTCAGTAAAACCCGTCACATATAGTCATTCACGATATCACTAAATCTATTCAACTTTATTTGCCATGCAATGCTCATGCTACAAATGCACTTTTCTTTTCTCTTTTCATATACCGGTAATGCGGGGTATACATCCGTCGATGTATACCCATACCTGTGCTTTTAGCACAGGGACCTCAAGCCCACACTCCATGAGTGTGGGGATACCCGTCCAATACATGACGAGGACCTCATGCCCGTCGAATACATGATGGAGACCTCAAAAGTAGCATTGCTTGGCTACCACGCAATCCAAGTCTCAAAGATAAATGCATGATGCAAATAAGTCTATGCACTTAATCAACACGAGTATATGACAACTAACAGCAAGATCATAGATAAGCATTCATTCTCGTAAATCATTAACAATGCATGAACATCCATCCATATACATTATCCACTAATTGTACTTGCCTCAACCGTGTCAAGTTTGACGATGGGAAGAGGGCACTACCCACGGGTTCACACCACCAACTGAGAATTTAATACACATTCTAAGGAGACAATTCAAGGCAAATAACTATACATAATAAATACATATATAGCATCGCTCCTATTCGCAACCCAAACACCGTTCTCCCCTGAACACCGTTCTGTCCCAAAGAGAACAATCACCTTACAAAAATCATATCTACCTCTCTAATTATCCAAAAATTTCCCTCTTAGACTTTCTAGAATTCTTAAAGAATTATCTACAACAATCCATATGGTCTTATTCCCTAATTTGGTCATTAATTATTTTTAATATTCTGATTACTACTACTATCACATTCTGACCGACATTCTGGACAACAGAATTAAAATAATCATAACTTTTGTTCAGTTTATCCAAAAAATGCATTCTTAGGATTCTTAGAAAACTTAAAGAACTAGATACAAAAGTTTTGTTCGTCAAATTCTCTAATTAAGATTTTAACTATTTTTAATAAATCGATCTCTATAGTCTGCCAGAAACTGTTGAACTGAACAGGCAGGATGTTTGCGAAAATCATAACTAAAAATCAACCCATCCGGTCATCATGAACAAATATTCGAAAGAAAGCTATTAGATTCCTCTACAAATCTCTAGGAGGTGAAATTTCCAAATTTCACACCTTTGGAACCCAAATATACAGCGCAACAGAACCAACAGATTATCGACATATTCAAACAAATTCTACCGACTAGAAGAATCACTAAACTGATAGGAAATAAATATTTGATCGTCACCCTTCGAGACCGAGATGAAGAACATGAAATCCCAGCAAGACTCCTCTAATTTTTCCTTCCTCCTTTTCTTCTCCCTCTTCTCTCGACCTTTCCCTTTCCTTTTCTCTCTTACCTTCACTTGTACTGTTGAAATCATCGTGCATCCATACAAATGATGAAGCAAGGTTATCTAGTAGCAACATCGTGTAGCAGTGCCTGCAGCAAGCACACTCACAGGAAGGACGTTCTAGAGGTGGCGGCTATTGCAAAGGGGAAGGGGTGGTGACACATGGGGAAAGGGGGTTAGGGTTTGGCTGATTTCACCCCTTCTTAAGCCAGCTCCCCCTTGGGCAAAACGCCGTGGTCCGAAAGCCGAAGGCCTAAGTTCTCCAATTTAAGCAAACACACCCTTTTAAACTTTCTAATTTCCTTTTCTGGTACAACTATCGTCTCTAAAGCAATACAAGATATCATATTCTATCCAACTTAAATAGAATTTGACCCCGAATTATACTCACCTCTCTACTCGCAAGAACGACCACAACTGAAATTAATCTGTTACCCGACGTGAACAACTCCGGATATGGCTCGCAGATGCGTGAATCCAACTCCGATGTTGCCCCTCTCTCGGACTGATATGACCAAAGCACCTTGACAAAAAAACTAACGTCTTACGCCTCTACACTTGTCCTGACCTTTTTAGATACAATCAACGGACATGACTCAAAGGTGAGGTCTTAGCGATACGCCTGCTTCCAAAATTCCTGTAACTTTCAAAAATAAACCAATGTACCTTGGTCCAACCTTCCACTTTAGTACAAACCACACAACCTGCACATCGCACATAGAACTCTTGTTCTATCTCTCAATCGATCTCTTCTCCTTAACAAGGAGCACCTCCCTTAACTAGGAATGCACAACATAACTCTCTTTAAACAAACTTTTTTACAAATATAGCCCAACAGAAAAGAAAGGATTGACATCGCAACCACACATTGCCAACTCCCCACCCAAAAGAGTCAAATCCAAAATCGAAGATCCATCACGAAAACCCTTTTTTTTCTTTCCAAATAAGCAGTTTGCAAATAAACACCACGTAAGCCAAAGGAGGAATAACTCAAATGCACAAATCAAACACTTCTTTTATTTTTCCTGAACTGGAAAGAACCACCATGCCAACATAAAGCCAACTTGATGTGTAAATGACCTCTGTCATAAACACAGAGTTCAAACAAGAATCAAGAAAGCATTTCACTACCCGAAAAAAATATTCTTTTCTTAATATTTTTTTTAGGACTAAAATTTCTCTCAATTTTTAGGATTCCAAATCATCACACTAACTACTTCATCTTAACTGGCAAAATCAAAGCGATGCTCAACCCGAGAGCAACAATCACACTCATCTAGAGAAACTCTACTAGTCTACAAAAAGATACTCTATTCCACTCTCTACCAAAGGAATTCTTTTGACAAAAGATTCCCAACACTTTAGTTTTAATTCATGAGGCGCCGTTAATTAGTTACCAAATAATTAGTCATGATAAACAATGTTTGTAAGCACAAAACTACATTCTGATGTTGAATAATTGGCTAATGAATTCTACCTTGGCTTTGTTCTGTAATCAGAGAAATCTTAGGATATCTGTGTGTGTTGTGCACCGTTTCTGATGCGGTCAAGTAGTAACCTTTTTGTGGCATGGGTAAGGGAGAAAAAGATTCTAAAAGAAATGAAATTTTGTAATGGATCAAGTACATACATTTTGTGTAGTTAGTTTCTTATCCTTACCTTCTGGAACTTTGAATGCACTATTAAATGTCTTTAATTTGCATATGAGAAACGATATGCACTTAGGAGTTTTTAGCAGCAAAATAAACTGATTTAGTAGTCATATTCAATTTTGTACTAGTAAATTAGTGTACATTAATTTGAAGTGTTCATTTGGTCATAATTTATAATTTGTAGTATTTTATCATCATTATCAATCTTCTCACTAATATTCTGTCTATTCCATTTGTTGCAAGCCATGTATCTACTGGTGCTTCTAGAACCCTTCTACGATGAGAACCACCGGTGCATACTGTGGATCGCCGGTGACACGGATGGCCCTCCACCCCTGTTGCTTCGGTCGTGGAGGGATTACTGGGAGCTGGACGGTCGCTACGTCCCAATCCTCCAGGACATGAGCTTGTTTCCCATTACGAGGCTTCTCTCCATCGGATGCCAGTTCACCCTAGACACCAGTCTGCTATCAGCACTTGTCGATAGGTGGAGGCCTGAGATGCACACCCTCCACTTTTGATGGGGTGAGATGACGGTAACTCTGTAGGACATCTCAATTTTGACCGGTCTCTCGATCTAGGGTGAGCCACTTGTTCCAGACCGTCAGCTGGTGGACTGGAAGGTCACGTTGTGGCATCGGTTCGGCATACCTGTCCCAGAGCGTGTAGGTGGCATCCCCTGGACTTGGCTGAGGTATTTCAATCAATGCCTGCAGGATGCACCAGATGAGGTCGTTAGGACGCACCTCGTTGCTTACCTTTTTCAGCTCTTTGGTTGGGTCCTATTTCCAACCACGTAGGGCGATTGGTGCTACCCCAGCATTGTCTGCCTTACAAGTCTTTGGCTGATGCAGAGGCCAGGGCGATGCCATCTGGTGTTCGCACATATGGTGGAGCCTTACACGCCGTAGTGCGTAATAAGATAGTTTCATTTTTACCAGGTTGTGCCCCCTCTGGACGGCAGGGTTCTGCAGCGAGCTATGAACCTGTGAGTCAAACTTCATCTGAGTAATGTTTACACTTATGTCTTATTTTCTAACATCAATCCTTCTATAAATGTAGGCAATTGAGGATGGGTAGGTGTGCTGAGGACTGGCAAGCAGTCCAGTACGAGTGGATTACGACATGGACGGAGACGACACACTTGGAGGTCTTGCCGGAGCAGCGTACGTATGATGTTCGGACGTACGGTGAGTACCTGCAGTGGTATGTACCACGGTCGCACGCCAGACTCACCCTTCCTCCACCGGAGCACCAGAGCGGTGATGCACCGGAGAGCCGCCACTCATTCGATCATCACAGCTCTTCGCGGCGTGACGACACCGTTAGACACTTACAACCTCTGGTCATTTCATTGATGATATTTGTACTATTCGTTACTGAACCTGCTTTGTAAGCCACTAGAGTTAGAGCAAGCACAACGCATCGTAAGCGCATCGGAGACTGCCATCTGTAGCCCACACATAGTACCAGGGCTGTTGAGCTCTTTGAGGTACATCTTCACGGATTCGAAGAAAATAATAAAGAACTTGAGCTGCGGTTGTTCGACGAACGACATCCTGCGCACGGGGCACCAAGTTGGGGGACCGTGCTCACCCACTAGGTCATCACGACCTAGCAAGACCGGCCAGCGTCGTAGCGCTCCCTGTCGGTCATCCGCAGGCCAGATCGACCAGAAGGTAAGTTATGTACAAATCTATATTCTAATTTTTTTGTTATACCTTATGTTTCGCTAACATCATGTCATTCTCCCACCGCAGGTCCGTCGAGATGCATCACTTCTATCGTCTGCACCCTGTACACAGACTAGCACTCTGCCTCAGTCATCTGCACTACACATCTGGGAGGTACGAGATTCTTAGTTTACATCCAGAGTGTTTATTTTGACTAACATCATTCCGTCTTGCAGCCTTCAGTTGACCATGGGGGTGACGGCCAGTTTATGTCCACTGATGAGGATACGGGCATCCCAACTCCTGCTAGGGAGCAGTACATGGTGCTAGGGTTTGGAGTGTACGCAGGGCAGGGCTCCTCCAAGTTCGTTGGCACACCATACGTCCAAGGCCAGAGCTCCTCCGCACGACCAGAGTTGCAGACATCGTACCTTGGGGGCGAACAATTCGGGAGTGGATTTATATGGTCACTCGTTCACGACTTCATTGCAGGTGGCCCCCAGTTCAGCATGCCTCCGTAGGACGACATCGACGACACCAGATGTTTGAGTCAGATCATTTGCTTAAATATTTTGTTGTCTGGTGCACCTCCGACACAGCTTACTGGTGCACCTCCACCCACTCAACAGTCTCTGTACCCCCCTCCTATCCGACACGTACTCTCCGGACCGGTTGACGTAACCCACAGGACATACTCGATGCAAAACCAGGACATGCACGCGGATGCAGACATAGCGAGCAGAGAGTAGTGGCTCAGACGACTGAGCCATACTGTATCCCGTGTTATGCTGAATACGTAGAACCCTATCTTAGCAGTGGTGTTGTTCGTTAAAGGAAAAGGTAGACCGATGGCACCAGATGTTTGTGTGAGATCATTTGCTTTAATATTTTGTTGTTAATATAAACCAAATGATCTTTCACAAAAACGAACTACAAAAATTTTGTGCAAGCGTTACGAATTAGATTTCCTTGTCGTGCATATATATATATCAAATTCGTAATTAAAAAACATTTTTTTTGTGTACGCAACCAAAAACAATATGGCCACCATACAGTGGCTATGAGGCAGCGCTAGGTATCGGCTCGTTGATCCTCCCGCACAATAACTGTGTGGTAGAGGCACTATTTATGCAATTGCTGCATGATAAGTACTGTTTTTACTAATACAACTGCAAACAGTGCCAATTCGGCGAAAAGCTCCCGCTTTCCTGGCAAGATGTAGCTTTGCTTGTTTCCATTTGCATGCACAGTTTTGAGAATTCTGGACAAATTTAGCCCTATTGCGTAACAAAAATTCCAAAAATAGCCCTGATAATTTCAAAATTCTAAAAATAGCCCCCCCATTGTACTAGCTGCCGTCGGGGACGGCAAAGACTAAATCTTCGTTGTCCCGTGGGCAGCACTTGGTAATGCCCCACGTGGGCAAAGTTTTTTTTATTTTTTTTCAAAAAAATAATTAATAATATTTGTTGGACGATTTTTTAAATATGACAAATGAGCTCAAAAAATTATAAAATTTTTGTGGAGCCTCCTGGCATAGTTTTTATGCTTGTGTAATTTTTTTGAAATTTTATGCATTCTTTTTTTTCTGTAAAATTCTTTAAAGTCTACTGTTTGTAGGAATTTTCTAATATAGCAAATGAGGTCCAAACATTATGAATTTTGTTTCCATACTCCCTACACGGTGGACTTGATTGTGTATATTTTACAAAATTTTATATGCTCTGAAATTATCTCGACAAATTCAGGGTTTATGTCTCAAAAATTAGGACGAGACATTTCGGAAATTAGGGTTTCATGATTTCATGTGACTTGAAATGTGCGAAGTTTGATGCGACATGACTACTCTTGGCGCTATGGTTCTTGATCACATTTCTTACGTGAAAGTAGAGTACGGAAAAGCGAGTACGGAAATTAACTTAACTAAAAGGGCTGAGAACGTTGCGATTACGGAGAAACCCTAAAACATAGCAGAATCGATACCGATGTGAAAAGGCATAATTTGATGGCTCAGCGGAGGCACAGCACCAGAACTACATTGCAGCCCGCGTGCGGACAAAAGCACGTTACATGTGATCACATGGCATGATGGTCGTGGGAGCACTTTACATGTGGTCAAAAGCACGTTACATGTGGTCACATGGCACGGCGGTGCGGAAATGCGGTCACCGATGGAAAGTGCTCCCACGAGCACGCCGCTACGATTATGGTCGTGGGAGCACTTTCGGTCGGGTGACCGCATCTTCACCACCACACCTTACCAGTGACCACCGAGCCTTACGAAGCAGCTGCGGGGGCGACCCCATCGGCGGGCCTACGATAGGAACATATTGGACACGTGCTACCCTAGGGTGGGCTAGGAGAGATCGAGGCGTATACGAGTTCCATAACCTTTTGAGACTCTCCACGAGGGACAACACTCTGCTGCAACCATCGTCATCACGGAGGAGGCGCAGGATCGACTTCCGCACGGCGTTCAATCACACCTACGAGAGCGCGACCGGTGGTTGGCGACACGTCTGGAGGGTACACCGTGCAAAGACTACGGCTCAAAGCGGCGGGAGGATCCTCGTCAACACAACAGCTTACTCGGTACGTGAAGGTACTTACACCGATTTTTCCGTCGCTCAAAACCAATGACTAACTCACCTCAGACGCTTCCCGCAGAAGAGCACCGTGGGTTGACGACATGCTCGAGCCTCGGTAGGACCGCCACGATGAGATCACCCAGATTCGCCTCCCAAGCGGGGCCCCTACTACGGCCTTGAGGCGTCGCCACCCCCGGTCGAGTTCACATTTGAAAGATCTAGACCCGCCATTACGAGTTAATGGATTGTTTTGGTGATTAATGACAAATCCAAATATGAGACTAACTCTCTTATCAAGTATTATCTTTGTGTAGTCTCATTTGGATATAAAGGTGAAATACAACGAGGTATGCAATCGACATCTCAATCTTATATATTGTTGCATTCCTCGGATCCAAAATATAGTATTGAACTCAACCATAAGTCAAACTTGAATATGTGCATATGATCTTATTACACATTTGTGTATGCACACATTTAGGGGGGGGGGGTTTATTCTATACTTTGTGGTTTCATTAGTATTGATCCATATTCCATTCTTCACATATATTTGGGATCTTTACTTTGAAACAAATCCATTTTCCGAGACGGCACCAAATGCGGGAATTGCAAACGACTCCCACAGATCTGTTGATGAGACGGTTCCCGAAGCGGTTGCAATCGTGAAGATTGCTTACGACTATCAAGTCTCGGTTTGGTCCTTCTCAACATTGTCCAATATTCTTATCTGTTTACACAGATCTTTCACAGGCCGAGGTTGACTCTAGAGTCAGACTCATCGTGAAAATCTCCGCCACCTCGGTGGCGGTTCCTCAAATCATTGCGGTTTTGTCCGCAGATGAAAAGATAGAGCGCCTAAAGGTAATCAAAAAGTTGATTATTTCTTTAGGACTTTATAGTCGTAAGAAGATACTTACGACTAATGGGGATCGTAGAATATCTTACGATCAAGAAAGTGTCGTAGAAAAACTTACGACTTGGCACTGGTAGTATAAAAACTTACGACTGATCAGTGATTCTTCTTTTTCTGTTTTGCTTTACAGAAAGTAGGCATGAAAAATCGCCGGACGACTGACGAGGAAGTCGACCGATGACCATTGGCGCCGGGTTGTCGAAGACAAAGGCTCGGCTCCTCCATCTAAGAGGCGTTGACTTGCAAAATCATCGACAAGGGAGGAGCAAGCTCGAGCTCGGTCTTCGACCAGACCCTCTACAAAGCCTGCGGCAGCCGTAGCCATAACTGAAGCCGAGGCTGCAGCTATCGAGGCCGAGGAGGTTGAAGCTGCTGAATCTCTTAAGCGCAAACCTTGCAGGGCCAAGGTACCCTTCTATTATAACAAGGAATATTTCGCAGTTGTTGCCACTCCTAGTTTTGTTAAGCAACTGGAAAAGGAGATCTGGAAAGATTTTATGTCTTTTATGAAGGATGATCTTTGCTCGGCACAACTTCTTTGTCGAGGGTAGTCTTTGCTTTGAATGGTCGAGGCGATCTCGACCATCCGGAGAACCAGAGATCGAGCCACGGTTCTGTTCAAACTCTGACCGGGGCGTGGTCGTATTTGGACCATTGTTGACCCTCGACGGGCGTGGTCGTGGAGAAGAAGAAATCCTCCGTTGTGAGGATTGCTCCTAAATTCCTGGTTAAGACCGAGTGCAGAGGTATGTGAAATGTAATAAAGTGTAAGAAGAACATTTACCTTTTCCTTTTCACAACTTTGATTTGCTTTTCTTTATTTCAGTCCGACTCCTTCAGCCCTCAGGAATGCTTCTGTTGAGAAGCCCATTGTCACCTCTTCAGTTGCTGGAGAGGTAACAATGGAAGTGGTTGAAAAATCTTCCTTGATCTAGATGGCTCCCGAAGTGGTTTCTCCAACGAGAAAGTGCAGCCACAGAATCAGAGGATGAAGAATATTTCAACTTCTGTGCTGACTTCTTTGGGCCTGCTTCCATCATAGGGTCTACTGCTTACAGATCTCGTGACCGAGTCCCCCATCCCAAAGATATTCCAAATAGAGGAGATACCTTCGACAATGAGCGTCTTGAGAAGGTGTGGTGGGATAAAGTCATGAGGATAGATAAGCTGCAGAACCCGGAGTTGGTGTACTCGATCTTCGCTAGGTCGACCATGAATGTAAGTATTGTTAGGATACTTATATATGTGGTTTTCCTTTTCTTCTTACTGTCTTCTTTTTGTAGAAAGCTCTGGAGCAAATTGCCGTTGTCGGTGAGTATCATCGACAACTTTTAGTGCTACGACAAGAGAAAGAAGAACTCTGCATGCATGCAGAGAGATGGTAAGTCATTGTTACTCATAGTCGTTTTTTTGACTTGACTACTCGTATAGTGTTTCCGAGAGTTGTCATGGAAAAAACTCATAACAAAGTACTGGTCGTAAAGAGTTTACGACTACTTACGACCAGGTGGTGGTCGTAGAAAAACTTACGACCATGACATAGTCGTAGAAAAACTTACGACTAGGTCGATGGTTGTAGAAGGACTTGAACCAATCAGCTGATGTTTATCTTCATTTTTGTCCTCTGTAGGCTAAGCGACACAAAGACCTTAGGTGACTCACTCGATTATGAAAAAGAAGTCGAGAAAGCTAAGGGAGGAAGTAATAGTCCTCTCGGATAGACTTGAGAAGCCATCTACGCATCTAAAAGATTGCGGGAAAAAATAAGCGATGAAGTCTTGAACTTAAGGCGCTTTTGAATTTGACCTTTACCCATCTCTCATTTCTTTTTTGTAAAAGAAGATGAGATGAGGAAGCTTCGGACCGAAGTTGGAGACAAAGCTTTGGTCATTCAGGAGTTTTCCCGCATTACCAAGAATAAGGATCAGGAACTCGAGGGCCTGAAAACTCGATTAACAGGTAAGCAAATCTTTACTGTTGTCCTTTTGATACTTTCCTTTTCTTATGCTAATTTCTTGTTGAAATTGTCTTTGAGTTGAGAAGTCTCGAATTTGAAATCCAAGAAAACCTTGATCTATAATGAGTCCGTCGCATTGCTAAGATGAATCAGAGTACATCGAGCATGGGAGAAAAAGCATCTTTGAAACCATTGCTTCCCATGAAGAAGAGGTCAAGAAATTGGATTCTCAACTAGTAGGTAAGAAATGCTTTTACCTACAATTATCTTTGTGTTAGCTTCCTCTAGAAGTTTATTTTTGTTTGACCGATTTTATTCTTTTCGAACAAGTGGTGAAAACAAGAATCTTCGCGAGCTTCGACTCGTACCCAACAGGAGATGGAGTTGATGAAGACTAGTCTTCAAGGCAACATCACACTCTGAACAATGTACTTAGTGAGCTACATTACGAGGAAAAACTCCTCGAGAAGATCTGTAGCTGCGATGAGATTCACGCTTTGTGAAACTTAAAGCTCAAGACCCCGCCTTAATGTGCAACCAATTGAAGCCGACTTCGATCGCCTGAATCGAGAGGCAAGTCGATTGATTGAGAAATGCAATCAGTTGGCAAAAGGTAGCGGAGGAAATGACTAGGCACTCCCTTTAGAGTAATCTTGTAACTACTTTGTAAAGCGGACAATTTACATTGACGAGTAATATATTATCCATCTTGTTTCTTTGCAAATCATCTTGTCGAGTAGTTAGTAACTCAAAAGATGATAAGCGAATGAAAGACTAAGAATTGAAGTTAAATTAATAACTTTATCCTAGGCCATCTTGTTTCCTGCAAATCATCTTGTCGAGTAATTAGTAACTCAAAAGATAATAAGCGAATTAAAGACTAAGAATTGAAGTCAAATTAATAACTTTATCCTAGCCCCGACTATTTGCTTAGTTTGTTTGGACAATCTAAGTAAATAGTGTGTGAAATAGGGTTTACGAAAACAAAGAGAGGTTTATTTAACTAAGAGTTTTATTACGGTTGTCAAGCTTTGGTCGAAAGAGTAGAAAGCGACTCGACACTAGGAAGTTCCTTCTAGTGGGCGGGACCACGTGCAGAGAGGAAAGGCTTCGACTAGGTGATGTTACCATCTCCGACTGGTTTAATCGAACCAAAAACAGCAACTTGAGTTAAACAAACATCTTAGAGGACTTTAATAATTCGTTCGCCCTTTTTTGGTGGACTCGATAAGTCTTTTCCAGTAGCAAAAGTAGGAGACTGAGCGACGCTAGGAAGTTTGTTCTAGTGGGCAGGACCACATGCAGAGAGGAAAGACTTGACTAGGTGTGTCTCTTCCTTGACCAGTTAAAACAAATCGAGTACACCAAGGTGGTCGAATAAATATAAGAAAGTGTACTCTACTTAGAATATTTTTCGAAATTACTGAAAAACTAAACTAAGATGGGAAGAGTTGGCTTTAAGAATATTTCGACTAGATATAACCCGAGCTCTCTGTATTGGCAACAAAAGTGAGTAACAAGTCGATGCTAGGAATTTCCTTCTAGTGGGCAGGACTACATGCAGAAAGGAGAGACTTGACTAGATGATGTTACTTGCCTTTCGACCGGTGTAGGGAAAAGCGGGTGTTTTTGGATCATAGTCGAAAGATTATAAAAGCACTACTCAAAATAAGACAAAAAGGTAGAAGGAACACGGACCTTTATTGCAGGGGTTGGTCACACATAGAACTTGCGTAACTGGCCAATGTTCCAAGAATTTGAGAGAACCTGCCCATCTTCCATTGCTAGTCGTACCGACCCTGGCCGAGTGACTTCGACCACTGTGTAAGGACCTTCCCACATGGGAGAAAGTTTATTCCGATTAGACTTGGATTGGCAGAGCCTCAATACCAAGTCACCTACACAAAAGGTGCGTTTGGACCTTCGATCGTAGTATCTGCGTAGGGCTTGTTGGTAGGCTGCGAGCGGATTAGGGCCATGTTTCTCCTTTCTTGAGTAGGTTAATATCATCGCTTTTGTCACGCCGGGTGCAATGTAGTTACAGTCTTTGTGCCTCCATTGAGCCATCAAAGTATGCCTTTTCACATTGGTATCGATTCTGCTATTTTTTAGGGTTTCTCCGTAATCACAACATTCTCAGCCCTTTTAGTTAAGTTAATTTCCGTACTCTGCTTTTTCGTACTCTACTTTCACAGAAGAAATGTGATCAAGAATCATAGCGGCCAAGAGTAGTCATGTCGTACCAAACTTCGCACATTTCAAGTCACATGAAATCATGAAACCCTAATTTCCGAAACGTCTCGTCCTAATTTTTGAGACATAAACCCTGAATTTGTCGAGATAATTTCAAAGCATATAAAATTTTGTAAAATTTACACAATCAAGTCCACTGTGTAGGGAGTATGGAAAAAAAATCATAATGTTTGGACCTCATTTGCTATATTAGAAAATTCCTACAAACATTAGACTTTAAAGAATTTTACAGAAAAAAAAAGAATGCATAAAATTTCAAAACAATTACACAAGCATAAAAACTATGCCAGGAGGCTCCACAAAAAATTTCATAATTTTTTGAGCTCATTTGTCATATTTAAAAAATCGTCCAACAAATATTATTAATTAATTTTTTGAAAAAAAAATAAATTTTTTTGCCACGTGAGGCGACACCAAGGTCTTGCCCACAGAACAATAGCACCAACGTCTTTGTCGTCAGGGACGGCGACAACTAGGTTCTTGCCGTCCCAACAGCAACTAATACAATAGGGGCTATTTTTGGAATTTTGAAATTATCGGGGCTATTTTTGGAATTTTTGTTGCGCAATGGGGCTAATTTGTCGAATTCAGTTTTGATCTTTGCTGCACCACATCCCTAAATGCTAAATGTCCGTCTGCTTCCTAGACAAGTCATGACCTTGTTTGACGCGAGAAATCGCTCTGGGATTTCTTAGCGTGGGAATTAATGTGCGGGCCTGCAAGCGTACTAAAGTACACAAAAATAAATAAACAAAAGAAAAGTAGGGAAGACATGAATTTTATTAATTCTTTAGAGATTCACAAAATTACAAGTTCCCTTGAAATGATTTGGATCCATACCAGCTTGGCATAGCAGATCTGCCACAGGCGATGTGGTTTCTTACACTACTAGAAACTGTTTAGTTTTCGAGTGTGTATATATTTACCGAGTGTTTGGCAAGTCCTGAGTGTTTCATAGGACATGTAACACACCAGTCCAATATAAACCTAGAATGCTACTAAAATAATAAGACAATAAATTAAATTATAAATATTTTCACTAAATTTCGACAGAACCTCCCTTCTACGGTTATGCATCCATGGGGTTCTAACAAAATTTAATATCATAATCAAATATTTCAACTACCAATTTAATTCAAAATCGCAAATAAACTACCATGATACACTAATCAACTCTATTACCAAAATAACAGGAGCATGAAGACATATCCAATAAAATTATTCTAATGGTTTGCTCCAATATTAATTCATAGTCTAGAATTATTCATTTATGCAAGTTCGTGGAAGTGTGCAACATATCATATCACCAACTCTTCCCATGCATGACGTCTACGCAAGAGATACCTAAAAAAAATACAAACAAACAGCAAGGGTGAGTCCATGACTCAGCAAGTGCAAATAAGTCAGTAAACCAATTTTACAACTTTGTCACAGTTAATCAATCACAATATCCATTTCAGGAACAACTCATATGCTGCATGTAATGCAAATGCCATAGATGCACCTTTTCTTTTCTCTTTGCATTTACGGTGTCATGCGGAGTATGCATCCGTCGATGTATACCCATGCCTGTGCCTTCTAGCACATGTACCATAAGCCTGCACTCCACCAGTGTAGGGACCACAAGCCCTTCCAAATATGACGGGGACCTCAAAATCAATACTTGGCCTCCACATGGTCATGTCTCAAAGATAACAATATGATGCATATGAATCTATACAATTATCCATCATAAGAATGTAATAACCAGCAGTAACATTCATGAGAAGGAACATAATCACAATGCAAGCATTCATAAGCAATCACTTCAACATTACTACGAGCTAAATGCACTTGCTTTGGCCGTGCGAAGATTGATGATGCGGAGAGGCGCGCCTGGAACCAACCCACTTTGAACATTTTAAACAACCATAAAAGAGAATATTTCTAGATAAGACATTGCTAGAAAAAAATATATGACAAGCAACGCTTCCTAACGCATCCCGAAACAACAACTCCCATAACAATAATCTGTCCCAGAATGGGACAGTCCCCTTCTAAAAATTATAACTTTATGTAGATTTAACCAAAATTAGTGATCTTTGATCCCCTGGAAAGCTTACAAAATTTCTCACAATAAACTAGTTGGCAAGTCTCCCAGATTCTACCATCCTCTATCCCTACTAAACATATTACTCAACCTGCTAAAAATCGTCAGAGGTTCTGGACAACGAGACTAAAACTTACGTAACTTCTAGTACAGACATCCAAAAAAATATGATCTTTAGCTATCTGAAAATCTTATGAAAATACCTGCAACTTTCGTGTTGGTGCAATCATTTAAACAATCCATTATCTAATTTCTAATAACCAGTTACTACAATTTGTCAGAACCTGACAGACTGAAGAAACAACAGTATAAGAAAAATCCGTATATTTCAAATGGCTTATCCAAAATTCATGATCTTTATCAATCTGGAATGCTAATGGAATTTCCAACGAAAGTTGTGTTGGGAGGCTCCCCTGAATTGGTAATTATATAAACCTTATCTATTAAACAAGGCGACTGCTGTAATCTAGTTAGGATTTCTGGACAGCAGTAAAAAACTAGCGTATCTCCCAAACCACAACTACGAATGATGTGATCCAAGACTCTACGAAAAGCTAACGATGATTCCCACAAATCTCTAAGAGATAGTCTGGCCAAATTCCGTGGTTAACTACCCTAAAACAGCCGAACACTCCTGACTACTAGAAATCAATCTATTACCGATATTGCCTAAACGCAAAATTACAAAACTAATCGAATGAGATTGGGTAGGTTTCCCTTGGAGAGCTCGCTGAAGAACGCAAGAACCACCACGTGATCCCTCTCCCTCCCCTTCTCCCTTCCCCATTCTTCTTCTTGGCCGACCACACCCATGGAGATCTTCCCCCTTCTTCTTCTACTTGGCCGGCAGCAGGAGGGGATCTCTTGGCCGGCAACAGGGGATTACCAGGGGAAGGAGGCGCAGCAAGGGTCTTGGCTAGAGAGGAGGCGCGAGGAGGAGTGTAAGTGGCGGCCAGGGGGAGGAAAGGAGGCGCCTAGGGTTCCCCCCTTTTAAGTGGTCGGCTACCCTTCCCCTTGGGCCTAAATCTTTGTAGACTCTGAGCCACGGCCGGAGATTATCTAAAATATGCAAAACCCCTCTAAACTTCTTCAAATTCAATTTTCTAATTAATTCTTTTCCCTGAATTATTTTCTTCTTGCTTGAATAAATTTCAGGGTATTACAGGACACTCGGGACGGGAAGTCAGCACTCGGTAGAAAATAACTTTCTCGAGTGTTTCCTATAACACTCGAGAGATCAAATATTATCCTGAATGTATCAAAACAGAAACACTCGGAAGAGAAATGCCAGTGTCACGCCTTTTTTTCCCCGGCTGCACCTTAGTTTCGCTAACCCTACATCCCCGCTCGATCCCCGATCCCCACGTCGCCTCCCCATCCTCCTCCTCCTTCTCACTCCTACTCCCCCCCGCGCTCGGCTCTCCTTCCCCCAGCGCCTGGCACCTTCCCTCCTTCTCCTCCTCGGCACGTCTGGTCCCTCCTCCTTCGCTGCTGCGGCGTCTCTTCCCTCGACTACCTCCTCCCGAGACCGCCTACCTCCTCCCCGGCTCCCTTCTCCGTCCGACTCCCTCTTCCCCGGTGTCCCACCTCCTCCCCAGATCTGGCGCCTCCATCGGCACGAGACACCGCCCTCCTCTAACCCCGACCGGATCTATTGCCTTCACCGCCTGCGCTGTTAGTGCCTCGGTGGACGAGAGAAACCAGAGACTTCCTGGTTCTTCATTCTCCATTCCCCCATTCTCTTCATTTCTCTCTCACTCCACTCCATTTCGTTCTCTGCATTTCTTCCTCCTGGAGCGTGGTTCGGTTGGAGCTTTGCACATGGCGTCACCCCGGTCGGCCTCCTCTCCTGGCTCCGCTTCTCCCCCCTAGCGCCGCCGGCGTGCTGCTACGCGTCCTAGCCGCTCGGTTCTTCCACTCGAGCCCGTGAGCTCTCATGCCTTTCCTCCCTTCCTGGCCGGCTTGGCCTACCGCCTGAGCCTCACCTCCCCACCCCATTTCCCCCTACAAGCTCTTACCAATACAGCAAGGAGGTGGTACAACCAGTGGCTAGTTCGTAATACTCTCACTTGTGAATAACTCAACGATTGCGAGAAAACGATACCTGCTGAGTTAGTAGGAAGTGGAGCTTGGAAGGCTAGTATGTAGTAAAGGAGTAGCAAATGTTCAAATCAGTATGCAAAGATGAAAAGTATTTCAAAGTACTAGTCACAAGTGCTGGTTCTAGTCTAAACCAAGCTTAGTTAGTGCAACTCGCAAGAACGACTACGAGCAACAACGAGAAGGCTAGCATAAGAACTACCAAAGCAAGCGAGCAATGGATGAACTATGCCAATCTAAACAAGGGAAAAAAAATCAAAAAAGGAGCCAGCTCTGAATTTCTTTTTTTTTCTTCTATTTTATTTTATTGCTCTCTTTTTTTTGCCCTCTATTTTTTTGCGAATCCGCACCTAACTCAAAACTCTTCGAATTCCTCTTTCGGGCCTAGGGAGGTATATGGGTCACAAACGTTTTGTAAACAATAGGGGTATAAAGGTAATTAAAAGATACTCTCTCTCTAAACTCTAATTTTTTTATCGCGTTGTCGTAGTTAGATGAATCTTAGGTTTTCTTTCTACCAACACGAAACAAGGTTTTTTAGCTCGCGGTGGTAGGGTGGCTGGTGGTCGTAGCAACAAGATGGTCGAACAGTGGTAGAGCGAGTTGGTACCGCGGTAGTGGTTTGCAATGGTGGCAGGCACTGTGGTGGTCGATCGATTGCCGTGGCAGGCATTTTGGTGGTTGTGGCAAAGATCAGTAGGCAGCGGTGGGGAAGGAGGTGATGGGTGCCGCGGTAGCAAAGACAACGACGCTGCAGGGGGTGATGAGTCTTTGCGGCGTGAAAGGTAACGATGGTAGGAGTCTGGCGGCTATGAGTTATTCTTGGCGACTTGAGGTGGCCAAAAAAATTGCCATGGCAGAACTAGACGACTTGCAAGAGACTCCGAACTAGACCAATTTAGACAAAAACCAGCACAACAACTCGACGATGCAACGAAAATTCAATAACAGGAACTAACAGACACAAATTGCAATGGCCTAAGGGGCTCGGTATGGATGATAGATGCAATATTTTTTTGGCAATTTTCTGGACTTTAGGTATGAAAAAACAAATCTACTACTAGAAAACTGGAAGCTCTCACCGATCAACTGTAGCTATGATGTCACTTGATGAACCACGGTGGTCCTGATTTGGCCCAATCTTTCGATGAGATGATAAATTAAGTAGAAGTTGCTCAACTCTCACGATCCTGACTACGAACTCGCAAGGCTCGAAACCATGCGATCGCTGAACTGCTCAACAAGTCGTTATCAACCGTGCACGAATACCTGGATGACCTGATCACGAAGATCAATTCCTCCATACATCGAAGAGGCACGCAAGAACAAGGTAAAACACAATCTGAAATTGCAAATAGGGTTGAAATTGTATTGATAAGTGGGGTTCCGAAGAGCTGTTGATCTTGCCGAACAAGAGGACAAAATATAAAGTAGCAAAGCAAAACTTCAATTCAACAAAACCCGCCAAACCCTAAGGGTGGCGGCCACTATGTAAAGGAGGAAGAGAGGGGCGGCGGCCGCGGGTACTGTTCATGCAAGAACAGTACCATGTGAATAGTGCTAACCCTAGGTGTCTAGCCCGAATTACAAAGCCCATGGCCTATTAGCGTAGGTGGCACAACACCAAGTTCCTCTTCTCAATTGTTGCTAAGTGTTGGCCTAAACAACTTAATATATAGTCTTCATACTAGATTCTACTAAACCTCAGTATAGAAATATCAATTCCTCGTATGATCATCTCCATGCTTGGTGCGGCCATCATCTCTATAACATCCCAAAGTTCTGTTACCAAAATAAAAATAAATAAAGTTATTATTTTGTTGGATTTTCTAGTTGTCAAAGATTTTTCTTGATTTTCTGTAATTTAAAAAGAGTTTTCTATGTTAAAAGGAAAAAGAAAAAAAAATCAATTATTTAATTTAACGGTTTTAAAATCAAAACGAAAATTTATAGAATTTTATGGGATTTTATTAGATTTAAAGTGAAAAATAAAAGTTTAATTAATTTCTAAAATTTTCTGGTATTTATAAAGATTTTTCCTATTTTCCAGAAAATAAAAATAATTATGTGCAAAAATAAAATTCAAATTTAAGTTGGATCAAATAATTCTAGGAATTTTTATGAATTTTATATTAGCAACTCACATGAAATGATGACCTGTGCCATGGCTAAGCAATCTACTCGTATGAACCAACCCACGTTGGTGCTATGATAATACAAACTAATAATGATCCAACCTAGGGTGACAAAAGATCATGGCATAACAATAGACAAGGTGGATATAACAATTTGGATTAATAACTAACCCAAAATCAGTTAAATAAACACTTGAAATAGAATGCAATAGTTTGAATCAAAGTATTTTAAAAACTTACCTTGGAATAGGTCTAGGTACTGATCTTGATCTTAAGGCACTCCTTCTTCTTCAAAAGTCCCAGAAGTATTAACGTCTACTCGCAAATAAAATAAATAAACAAAATAAATAAATAAATAGAGGCAAAATAAACTCAAAAAAATTAAATAAAAATAATAAATAAATAAATAGATATTGAATTTATATAATTTTATGTGGAGGATGAGCAGGCAAGCCACGTCAGCAAAGAGAAAACAGAGAGAATTAGGAGCAACCTTGGCGTGGTGGGTGTGGCGTTAGCGGTGATCGGCGGCGAGGCAGCGTCGGGGATGTACCAAAATGGAATCCCAGGAACACGGCAAAGCTTTGGGAGGTGCTGGCTTGGCTCGAATGGCGGTGGTTCGTCAACGACGGCGACAATGGCGGCGGTGACACTTGACCGGCGGTGGCCGGTGAAGGAGTGGCGGCGGCCGGGGGAGAAGCTTGGTGGAGGGTTTGAGACGAGATTAAGATGGAGCATGAGATGGCGTGCTTGAATGAGTGGGAGCTCACCAACGATGTAGATCGGCAAAAGCGGCGGCGGTTGTCGAACGAAACCAAAAGCAGCGTCGATGATCCTCGGGCAGGGCGATGGCATCGTTGCGTAGCTCGCAATTGTGCACCCAGCGGTAGTGGAATTAAGCGGTGGTGAGCGGTGGCGAATTGGTCGGGCGGCGGAGAAGTTTGTGGCGGTAGTTCTTGGCGATGCGGCACAAAGAAGATGAACGAGGAGCAGCGCCTTAGGGCTTTTGAAGAAAGAAGCGGCGAAGAATTTCATGCGAGCGGCGGCCATTAAATAGTGCAAGAGCGGGAGTGCATAGCGGAGGCGATGGTCTTTGCCGTCACGAAACTCATACTCGGGAGTTCGGGAGAATATAGCGTCGTGATGGGCCCACCGGTCGGTGAGGAAGCGTCGGCGTCGTGGTGGTGCCGGCGGAAGAAAGGCCGAAGCGGTAAGACTCTGTGGGATTAAAAAGTGGAGGAATCAGGCTAATTTGGGTTGGGCAGTGGAATAGTAGTTAGTTTTGGCCGCTTTTGTTTCGGAAATTAAAATTTGTTTTTCTTTTTAGAAAATAGCAGAAAATCCAAATAGCAACTGAACTCAAATTTTTTTTGGAAAAATCTAGAAAATATATCCAAGCACATAGAATCTAAATAAAATAATTTTGACAATAGTTGATGTTGGGATTAATCACATTAAATTATTTTGATGCTAAAGTTCATATTAAGCTTTAATAAAATTCAATAAAAATTCAAATGGTGAATTTTCGAACTAGTAACTTTTCAAAGGATTTTTATAGCTTGAAAAATTGGGATGTTACAAACTTCCCCCACTTAAAGGAATCTCGTCCACGAGATTCAGGCTAGCCAGAGAAGAGGATAGGAAACTCGGTTTTCAACTCTTCTTCACGTTCCCACGTGGCTTCTCCTTCTGAGTGGTTATTCCGCTGAACTTTAGAGAAACAGACGGTCTTGCTCCTAGTACGACGCTCTGCGACATCCAAAATCTTGACTGGTTGCTTTTTGTTAGTGAGATCTTTTTTCAACTCAATTGCATCCAACGGAGCTTGTTCTTCTGGCACACAAAGACATTTATTTAACTGAGAGACATGAAAGACATCATGCACTCCTGCTAATGACTGTGGTAGCTCCAGCTGATAGGCAACTTTTCCACAGCGTTCCAAAATCTTGAACGGCCCAACATACCTGGGGGCAAGTTTCCCTCTAGCATGAAACCGCTTGACACCTCTGAGTGGAGTAACTCAGAGATAAACAAAATCTTCAGGCTCAAAGCTGAGATCACGGCGACGATTATTAGTATAGCTTTTTTTTTGTCTCTACTGAGATATCTTCAATCTCTCTCTAATGATGGCCACTAGTTCCTCTGCTTCTTGGATAATATCTGGTCCAAATACCAAACGTTCGGCTGTTTCATACCAATTCAAAGGGGTTCTACAGGCACGACCATGCAGGGCTTCAAATGGTGACATTTACAGACTAGCTTGATAACTGTTGTTATACAAAAATTCTGCATATGGCAAACTCTTATCCCAACTGGTAGCATTAGCTGGAACACAAGCTCCCAACATATCTTCAAATATCTGGTTGACACTTTCAGTCTGTCCATCTGTCTGAGGATGATAAGCAGTACTGAAGTTCAGGTGGGTTCCCAATGCTTCATGTAGACTCTGCCAGAAACGAGAGGTGAACTGAGATCCTTGATCTAACAGTATCTTCTTAGGCCCACCATGCAGACTGATGATTCTTGACATATATAACTCTGCAAGGTGATCTCCTGAGTACGTGGTTTTGACTGGCAAAAAATGGGCGACTTTGGTTAGATGATCGACTATTACCCAAATCAAATCGTAGCCCGATTGAGTCCTGGGTAAACCGGTAATGAAATACATTCTGATCTCTTCCCACTTCCACTCTGGAATCTTCAGCGGTTGTAACAATCCTGTTGTTCTCTGATGTTCTGCCTTTACTTTTTGACACACGTCGCACAAGGCACCAGAATTTATTCTTGACATCCTGGTACATCTTAGTACTACCAGGGTGAATTGAATACTTTGAGTCATGGGCTTCCTTCAAGATTAGCTATCTCAAACCATCACTATCTGGTAGAAAGATACGTCCGTTAATCCACAGTACATCTTGATCATCTCTGGTGGAGTCCTTGAATTTCCCTTCTGCCATATTCTTCTTGATGTTACAGATTTTCGGATCATTTGGTTGGCCTTCACGAATCCGTTTCTCTAAAGTAGACTGTACTTCTAGATTAGCCACAAATCTTTCAGATACAATTTCTAGTTTGACACGAAATTCCTCTTGAAGTTCTGAACATATTTCTTTTACTTCCAAAGCATTGTCGTAACTCTTATGACTCGAAGCATCTGCAACGACATTGGCTTTACCAGGATGGTAGTGGATTCCAAGATTATAATTCATGTTTAGGTCAGATTGAGTGAAAATATATTTCAGGCTCTTATGATGCATGTATACCTCGCGTGATTACCAATGAAGTAATGGCTATATTTTCAAAGCATGCACTCACGGTAGCTAATTCTAGATCATGAGTAGGATAATTCTCCTCATGGGGTCTCAATTGCCTTGGCGCATAAGCGGCGGCTCTTTCTTCTTGCATCGGGACATATTTATTCTTGTGTGAAGCATCACGATGAATATCAAAATCCTTGTGAATATCTGGCAAGATCAGCACTGGGACTGAAGTCAAACGCTTCTTCAATTCTTGGAAACTTTCTTCACAGGCTGTAGTCCAAATGAACTTTTTCTCATTCTTCAACAATTGCGTAGAGCCTTAGCAATTGTTGAGAATCCTCGATGAAACGCTAATAATACCCTGCCATTCCTAAGAAACTACGAATCTGAGTTACGATCTTGGGTTACTCCCAATGTAACATTGCCTTAACTTTTCTAGGTTCGACTGCTACTCCTGCAGCTGTCATCACATGACCAAGGAAATCAACTTTTTTCTTCCAGAATTCACATTTGCTGAACATTGCATACAACTGGTGCTCTCTAAGGTTCTCCAAGATTATTCTCAAATGCTCCACATGTTCTTCTTCTGTCTTGGAATAAACCAAAATATCATCAATACATACAACTGCAAACTTGTCCAAATATTCTATGAATACCTAGTTCATCATGTTGATGAAATAGGCAGGGACATTAGTTAGACAAAAGGACATGACTAGGAACTCATAATGTATGTATCGCGTTGAGAAAGCGGTCTTCGGTATATCCTTCGGACAAATCTTGAACTGATGGCAACCTGATCGTAGGTCGATCTTTGAGAACACTCCGGCTTCTTTCATCTGGTCTAACAAATCATCAATGCGAAGCAGTGGGTACTCGTTCTTGATAGTGACTTCGTTCAAGGAATGATAATCCATGCACATTCTTATGCTTCCATCCTTTTTCCTCACAAATAGGACTGGCGCTCCCCATGGCGACGAACTAGGTATTACGAAACCATTCTCAAGAAGTTTTTCAATCTGCTTCTTTGTTTCTACCAACTCGTCGGCTGGTATCAGATAAGGTCTCTTTGAAATTGGTGCTGTCCCTGGTACTAGATCAATGACGAACTCGATGTCACGGTCCGGTGGCATTCCTAGTAACTCTTTTGGAAACACATCTGGGTATTGTTGGACCGAAAAGGCGACTAGAGGGGGGGTTGAATAGGAGCACACTCACTTTTTCACAAATAATTGATTCAATAGGATTTTACTCCAGTAGCTATGGAAGATATGAAGGTCAATATATCAGTACACCGAAAGACTAATATTGAATCCAATTTAAACCCCTAAGCAATACGACAAAATTAACAAAGACTAAAGCAATTTAGTGCACTGGCGGTCGGCGGTCGACCGCGACACTGGCAGGTCTGGCGGTCGACCAAGAACATGACCCTGGCGGTTTGATCGGTGGCCTTGAGTTGTAGTGGGCGGATCGACCGCCGAGGACGAAAGTGTAAGTGAGGTGCTAAGAACATGTAATACCCGGCATGGCACTGCTCGTGGCGTGGCCCATGTATTATGATGAGTTGTGTGGTGGGATTAGTCCCACATTGCTTGTCTCAAGTGAGTTGTAGTGGTATATAATGCTGTTGGATCCAAGCGTAGCACCTCAGGTTAACCCTTTTACGAAGCGAGGACAAAAATGTAAGTGAGGTGCTATGTGTGGTGGGTCCGCCCACGGTGAAATTTGGGCATTGAGCCGATTTTGGGCGGTGTTCTGAGCAGATCAAAACGGCCCAGATGTGAAGTTGCAAATAGATGAAACTTTTGATCTACAACTCCAAACTCGATGAAACTTGGAACACACCTTCTCTATGATGTTAGGAACCTATTCCAATCGAAGATTGTGACAATTCTCAGAAGAATAACGATCTTTTTCTGTTTGATTGAAGAAGGGTTCAAAACCGAGTCAAAACAAAAACTAGATCCAAAATCTTGCTCGTGGGTGATTGATGATCCTAGATATGTTCCCACATATCACAACAAGCTAGATCACGTAAGAATTCAATTAAAAACTCACGGATCAAAGAAATACTTAAAATCATCATATATAGAGAAAGAACGCAAAGAGACAAGCCATTGATCAAACTTTCTTTAGATTGATTTGATATGATTTGGGCTTACAGCCACTCCATCAATGGAGGACAATGCTCAATCCAAGAGCACGAAAATCACATCAAACTCTCTAAAACCCTAACCTGCACAAAAGCTTTCTCTAAGCAAATTAGGGTTTCAAATAGCAAAAGAGATGAAGAGGAGGTGCAGCCACCTCCCTCCCCTATTTATAGTGGAGGCTTAGACCTTCTAGAAGTTTGACCCAATTGGGCTCCCGTTAAGGCCCAAAACAAATGGGACACATACGCACGTATTTTAATACACCGTTTTTGTTGGACCGAAAAGGCGACTAGAGGGGGGGGGGGTGAATAGGAGCACGCTCACTTTTTCAACCACGATTAGATTCAACACAAATTTCACTCCAATAGCTATAGAAGCTATGAAGATCGATATACCGATCTGTGGAAGACTAGGATTGAATCAATCAAAACCCGAAGCAAAACAACCAAAAACAACGAAACTTAAATTCCTAAGAGTAGGCGGTCGACCTCTACTCGAGGCGGTCGACCTCTCCAGGGGCGGTCAGACCTCTAGCTAGAGGCGGTCGACCTCCGGTAGATGAGCAGTGAAATCGGCCGAAAAGCGAAGTTGCAAATAGGTCTAACTTTTGATCTACAACTCCAAACTTCATGAAACTTGGAACACACCTTCTCTAGGATGTCAGGAACCTATTCAATCGAAGATCATGGAGATCCATGGAAAAGTTCGACATTTTCAGTTTGAGAGATGGATGGTTCAAAGCAAGTCAAAGCAGCGTGACCCAAAAACTTGCTCGTGGGTGATTGATGATCAAGATGATCTTAGATGTGTTCCACATGTCACGACAAGCTATATCATGTAGAAATCAATCAAAACATGCGAATCAAAGAAAGACTCAAAATCACCAAATAGAGAGAAAAGGGCAAAGAGACACATCTTTGATCAAAGCTTTCTTTGGATTGATTTGATAGGGTTTGGGTTCTGACCACTCCATCAATGGAGGACAAAGCTCAATCCAGAGCACAAGATCAAATCAAAACTCTCTAGAACCTAACCTCCACTAATCCTCTCCTAAGCCAAAACTAGGGTTTCAATAATGATTAAAGGGTTGAAGGGGTGCAGCCACCTCCCTCCTCTATTTATAGTGGAGACTTAGACCTTCTAGAAAATTAACTCAAATGGGCTCCGTTAAGGCCCAACACAAGCAGGTCACTGCATACGCATTTTAAGCGCCGTCTACAACACCTCTTAACCTAAACCGCTTCTCTTGCGCCGTCTTGCGCCGTGGGTAGGCAAAAGGTCACCAAGGTGATATTTGGTAAGATTACCAAAATACCCCTTCTCGGTCCTTCTCAGAAGGCCGAGTCCATCTTCATGAAACGCGCATGCTCATACGTGTAGGTTGATCAGCGGCTCTCTCCATGTCGGCAAGTCTCTCCATCCGGCTCCCAGAAACCACCATGGCACTTGCAGACTCGCGCCGCAGTCAAACCGATCGCCTGCAGTGTCCGTTCGGTCATCCTTATCCATACGCACCATACTTGATTTCATTGACCTCGCCGGCATCGTCGATCGTTACGGACCTAAGCTCTCCAAGCCTCGTCCGATCATCCTCGCCGTTGACCGTCGTTGACCACCAAGCAACTTTGCACAACAATAGACAAGCAAATCGAAGCGGGAACAAGTTCTTGCAACTTGACCCGTTAGTCAAAACATGCATCATGCAACACATATGCCTTTGAAACTCATGACTTTGACCTAACCAGCGAACAACGCCGCCACGACGGCGACGTTCAAGTAACAACCGGTCGGGCCCCTCGGGCGGTCGGCCGCCCGGCCTGCGGTCGGACCCCGACCAAAGGCGGTCGACCGCCGTAAGGACTTAGCCAATTTTCAACCCACGAAAATCCGAAACCTCTGGAAACTTTAAACCAATAGAACTTTTCTTGGAGACTCCAAAATTATGGGAGCAAGAACAATGGGATCCCCTCACTTGCCTACACCCTCTATTTTTGGCCCGACTGTTTGACCACTTTTGGTCACGGCCGGTCCGCCGGCGCACATGGCCGTCCGACCGATTTGGGACCGGTCGGACCGCCGTCTATGGCGGTCGGACCGCCTATCGAGAAAATGCGAGCAGTCTTTGAAACTTTGTCGAAAACGGTGAAGCGACAAACCATTAACGCCATTGCCAATTGTCACATCATCCTAAGATCTGGAGCATATCCCCATGATATCCACAATCTCCCCCTTGATGAACACATTGGCAATAATCCAGAAAATGTAATTTGAAGGTTTGAAAAGTAAAATACTTTCGTTTTCGCACAAAGGCACAACTTGGTCCATAAGCAGAGAAAGCAATGGAAATGACCAAGTGGCATCGAATAGCATAGACAAGTGAGATAAGGCAAAGAAAGCATAAAAACTTTGATTTCCAGAAAAAGTCAAAAATCTCACTTAAGGTCCATATGAAAGAACAATTGTTCAATTGACCTTTGATCATTGTGAGGAGTAATAAATGCAATTCAAGTTCAGAAGAGTCAATAAGACAATAAGAATGCAATTCAAAAACTCCCCTCACTATGATCCTCGGTTTGAGAAAATTTCAAATTCTCAACTTTCTCCCCTTTGTATAAACTTCTCCCCAACATGAAATATCTTCTCCCCCTTTGACAATGGAGTCATCAAGGAATCACGCCTTCCTCTCATCCAGAGATAGCAATTTGCAGAATGAAGAAAGAAGCAAAAAGAAGAAGTATGCATGAAGTGCAATGGAGTGGCTTCATTTTTGTATTTTTCAATTTTTGATTACAAGAAGCTTTGGAGATTACCCAAAAGAACTAGCTAGCATTTCTAATATTGCACAAACAACATATCAAGCTGTGATTGCTAGCAAGATCATGGTAAGACATATATATCAAAGCTAAGCACCAAGGCTCAAAAGTAAAGCAATAGATTTGATCAATTTAAGCAACGCTTCAAATTGACAAGTTCATCAACGAGGATCCTAAAGTGAAATTGGCCATGTCAAAATGTCAAAGTGAGATCAAAAATCTAACAAAGACCACATTAAGAGTCAATCAAGTCCGTATTGAATCATTTTGCTCAATCTTTTATAAGCGCCCATTTGTCAACATTTTCTCATTTGCATTGAATATTGAGGTTGACTAATGATCTAACTTAGTGACAAGATCTGGACTAGGAGCCATCCACAAACTCATCCTAAGCTTGACCAAAAGTTGATTAAAGGTATATCTTAGTAAAGAAGATTACGGACTAGGAGCCATCCACAAACTCTTTCTAAGCTTCTACGAGGCGACAAATCTTGAGGTTCATGTCATTTCGACAAGCAATCCCCATGAGATCGTCGGATCATCAAACTATCTCCAAGTTCATGTCATTTGACAAGCGGTCTCGTAAGAATAGTTTGGCACATTTTAAGCATAAGACAATCTTGATTTTTAAATTTTTCACAAGAGCATTTTAGAATCTCAAGAACACAAAAGCTCAAGTAATGGTCAATTTTAGATCAAAGAGTTAACAAAGCAATTACAGCGGGGCCAATGTCACAAAAGGAGCACTAATTGCACAACTTCGCTAAAACATCCACAAATTGCAATTTCTTAGTTCGAGTTTGTTTTAAAGTTCTAGCTCATATAGCAAAGACTTAGCTACACATGTAAAAGCATGATAATTCTAGCAAGTCAAAGAACTAGACATGGCATTGAGCAAGAATTGAAATACTAAAGCTCCAAGGGTAATAGGCAAAGCTTCATCAATTTTAAAAGATAAGCGAGAAAATTTTATATTACAATGCATCTTTTGGATTTTCAAACCACTTGAAGTATTTTACATATGAATGCAATATGATACAATGCGATGCAATAAAAAGCCTAAAAACCTAAAAAGTTCAAAAGATCAACAAGTTGAAAAGAACAATAAAGATCAAAAGAACAAGGTAAGATCGGAAAAGATCGAACTCCCCTCAAACCAACCCATAGGGATAAATTACCCTAACTCGCTTCTTAAGGTGGCAAACCTAGTTGGGTCTAAAGGTTTGGTGAGGATATCGACCAGTTGAGCCTCGGACTCCACGAAGTGTAGCACAATATCACCCTTCTCGACATGGTCTCTAAGGAAGTGATAGCGAATGTCTATGTGCTTGGTCCTAGAGTGTTGCACGGGGTTCTTAGCAATGTTAATAGCGAAGTGTTATCACGAGAAAGAGGAACACTAGCAAAATTTAACCCGTAGTCCTTAGAGTGGATACCATCCACAAAATCGACTCTGACAACTAGCTGACTACATACTCGACCTCGTGATGGGATTGTGCAGCAGAGTTTGCTTCCTAGAACCAAGAAACAAGAGAAGTGCCTAGGAAGTGACAAGTGCGAGGTACTCTTCCTATCAAGCCGACGACCCATAAAATCGAATCGAAAACCCGAATGGATAAAGAAGAAGAACGGGAGTACCAAATGCCATCTTGGAGGGTAGAGTGTAAATACGAATATCGCTTAGCGCTTGGCGATGGGAAGTTCTCGGAGGCGCTGAAACCTCGCGAGACGGTATGAAGTGGATGTCGGTCTTGATGCGTCGAGTGCGGGAGAGCCGATCATCTTTGCGGTACTCGCGTTGATCCACGGCTTCTCCTTCCTCATCGGATCCAGCGATCGAAGTCGCCATGGGAGTGGCGATAAACTACGATCACCATGTCGAGCGTTTGGCGGATCCTTAGTATACGCCGTCGATGGATGAAGATCCCTTCCTTACATTGCTTGATTTGAAGCCCAGTAATTGAGCTCTCCCATCATGCTCATCTCAAATTCCTGGACATAGTCTCGGAAAAGCTAGAAACAAGAGCATGAGAAGAACCACCAAGATAATATCATCAACGTAAATCTGAGCAAGTAAGAAATCATTGCCACGCCTAAGAATGAACAAGGTCTTGTCTACCTTACCCATCTCAAAATCATTCTTAAGCAAGAAGGTCTTAAGTCTATCATACCGGGCTCTAGGGGCTTGTTTAAGACCATACAAGGCTTTGGATAGCTTGAAGACATGATGTGGGTTCTTGGGATTCTCAAAGCACAGGGGTTGCCTAACATAAACCTCCTCCTCTATAAAACCATTGAGAAAGGCACTCTTAACATCCATCGATATAATCTAAAGCCCTTAGAAGCGACAAATGCAAGAAGAATGCGAATAGCTTCTAGTCTAGCAGGAGCAAAGGTCTCATCAAAATCTAACCCCTCAACTTTGGCTAAAACCACGAGCTACTAACCTAGCCTTGTTTCTAACCACAGAACCATCCTCATTTTGTTTGTTTTGAAGACCAGTGAGTTCCTATAACATTATGACCACTAGGAGGTTCTACTAGGTTCCAAACCTTATTCCTCTCAAAATTCTCTAACTCCTCATGCATGGCATTGACCTTTCGAATCGGATAAAGCATGTGATATATCGCGGGGTTCAAAAGAAGCTACAAAGCGAGAATGAGAATAGAGGTTTGGATCATGATACAGGCGAGTGACTCGTTCATGGATATTACCTATCATCGATCCGTGGATCTTTGCTTTTGAATGTGAAGTGGCGCTTTGGGAGAAGAAAGTACCTCTTCGACCTCATGAGTCTGCGATGATGAAGATCGTGAGTGCCTCAAGCGAAAGCGAAGTAGTCACGGCGGGTTCTTGTGCGGGAATAGGAATGTCAACAATGGCGGTGGAAGAGTATCATCGAGTCCATCATCATCTTCCTCTACAAATATACTCTCTGTCACTGTGTATCACAGAAATATCGATCTAGCTCGAGGCTAGTCTCATCAAAAGTGACATTGCATGTCTCTGAACGAGTTAGTTTGACATTAAAAACTCGAAAACCCCTTGAATGGCGGGATAACCCGAAATAAACCATCAAAGTTCTTGACTCAAATTTATCTAGATTTCTGTCTTGAGAATAAAACACTTGGATCAAAGACTCGAAAGTGCGAGGCAGAGGGTTTTCTACAAAAGCGAAGCTCATAAGGAGTCTTGCCCAAAGGCGGTCTCAAAAGACACGATTTGCAATATGGCAAGCGGTAGAAATAGCTTGACCCAAAACCTCCTCGGAGTGCTATACTCATCTAGCATTGTCCTAGCCATCTCAACTAGAGTCTGTTCTTCCTTTCCACAGCGCCATTTTGTTGAGGGCGTGTGGGGAGGAAGCGATGCTCAATTCACGCTCGGCACAAAAGGAAGCAAAAGATGCATTCTTGAACTCCGTGCCATTGTCACTGCGGATCGCTCTCAAGGCACTTGGAAGTTGAAGCCAAGCGAAGAACAAGATCATGATAATGATCAAAAGCTTCATCCTTGAAGTGAGAAAGAACACCCAAGTGTATCTAGAAAAATCATCGACTATGACAAGAATGTACCATTTTCCACCAAGCGGCCGAACCTAAGCGGGACCAGCGGTATCCATATGAAGCAAGCTGTCGGTCCGTCGGTCATGACCATAGTCAGCGATGGGTGTGGCGGCAACTTGCTTGCCATGCCTACGAGCGCACATCTGACATCCTTAGCGGCTTTGAGTTTAGGCAAACCTCTCATGAGCTCAAGGTTGCTAACTCGCGTCGAGATGATCAAAACCAATGTGCCCCAAGCAGCGGTGCCAAAGCGAACTTCGGAAGAAGAAGATGAAATTAAGCACTTGAGAGAACCGGCAAGAGATTGAAAAATCGGCTCAAAGATCCTAGCAACTCTAGTAATCCCAAAAACAAGCTCAATTTGAATCAAGCACCAGACAAGCATTTTTCTTAAATCTAGTCTCATAGCCATCATCAAGAAGTTGAGAGGCGAAAGCAAATTAAACCTTAGCTTGTCCACAAAGGCGGCGTCCTTGAGGATGAACTTGTCGTTCACCACGATCGATCCGTTCCTTCAATCCGCCCTTGCCTATCATCTCCAAAGGTGATGAATTCATCACCGTCGGCCGCGTGAAGGAGGTGAACCATCTTGAGTCTCGGTCATGTGGCGTGAGCAGTAGAGTCGGCGAACCACGTGTCCTTCCTCTTTCGCGGTAATCACGAAAATCAAGGCGCGGAAGAACAATGTGTCTCAATCTGGGGTTAGTTAAACAAGACTTGGGAACCCGATCTTGAGACACATGTCTCTGATAGTATGCAAAGCGAAGTGCTATCCTTGATTAAGTTTGAAGTTACATTATGAGCAATGGTTACTTTAACATAAGAGTTATCTGTCTAGGAACATGATGATGAGCATGTGACACAAATCCTAAACCAGGTTTCCTCTTTTCTACATTACCATGTCTCATAAAAGCTCTAGGTTGATTAGTGAAATTCTAGCAAAATTTTTCTTATCATTTTTCAACCTCATGTGAACTCAACCAAATGTCCATTCTTCTTGCAATAGGTGCAATGGTACTTGATACCCTTTGGGAGAAGCACCCTTTGACTTAAGAGTTTGGGCAAAACCATGATTTAAAAGTAGTTTTGCGGGTTGGGTTTTAAATTCAACTAACCCATTTTCCAAGACTTGAGTTACTTGGGGCTTAGAATTATCTTGGGCGAGTTGTATCCTAATCCTTGCTTCTTATAAGGAGTCTTAGATTTGTCGAGAATCATGTTTAATTGTTTCTTACCTTTAGAAAATTTTTCTAAGGTATCCTTAAGATAAGCATTTTCTTTTCAAGATTAACACATGACTCACAAGTTTTGCCTTTAATAGCTCTAGCATATTTTTCCTTATATAAAGCAATTTCAAGTTTAAAAGCGGGACATGAAGCACATGTAGAAGACTCAATACTGTTCTTAAGCTTGGCATATTTAGCTCTAACGGCTTCTAAGATATCTTTAACTTCATGTTCGCGTTCAATGCAAAAAGAGCAAAGGCTAGGATCAACAGCACCAGGAGCAACCAACTTGCTGGAATCTAAGCATTTTCACAAGGAGCGATTTAACCTCAACTAACTTTCGGTCCTAGCATTTTCAAGTTGTTGCAAAGCAATATCATGAAGCGATTGCGGTTTAGCAAATTCTGAGTGTAGAGCATGGCAGGAAGAACATTCATCAGATTCAAGAGTCTTAGTATTTGCAAGTTCTAAAGTCAAATTATCTACTTGAGACTCTAAGTCCTTGTTTCTAGCCATGATATACTCTAACGCCTTATCCTGGCTCATGAGTTGCTCAAAGATAGTTCGCATCTATCGGAAAGGACATCATAGGAGAGAGGTACCTCATCGTCGTCGGCGTCGTCGAGTCGACCATGAAGCAAGCCGGTGAAGTCCTTGGCCTTCCCTTCTTCTTGTCTTGAGGATCTCCTCCTCCTTGTCATCCTCGCTCCGGAGTCCACATCGCAAGTTGTTCCCCAAAGCGGCAAGAACCGGTGTTTGCCTTTGTGAGCTTAGCGACATCAAATCTTGATTTGTTCCATTGAGGCTTCTTCAAGTGGCTTTCCTTCCTTGTGGTTGCTCTTTCCTTTCAACTTGGGGCGGTTGCGGATGTGGTCGCTCACCACACTCATAGCAAGTCACAGGACCTCCTCTCTTTTTGTTTCTCATATTGTTATAGGCCGTGTGGCTTTTACGACTATGAGGGCTAACTCGGCCTCGGGAAGACTCTCAAACTCCTCTTCATGGATTGCGAGATAAACCGACAGCGAAAATCGAGAAGAAGACTCGGAAGACCCATCGAGGCTCTCTTGGCGGAGTACGCTACCAAGGCCATATTTTCCTTCTTGGGATGATCAATCCTCTTGATCTCATGAGTCTTAAGCTTGCTATAGAGCAGCTCAAAGTCGGATCGAGAGAGGTTGGCGTTCTCCTCAATGGCGGTAGCCTTTATCTCCCACTCCTTGGTGTTGATTGCAGCCAAGAGGTGGGTGGCATTCAGGTGAGAATATTCAATTCCATGACCTTCATCGATTAATCACTTTGTTGAAGCGGTGAAAATGTCATCGATGCTCTCTCGGGGCGCATCTCGAATTTGTTATATTCACGCTTATAGGTATGCAGGCGTACTTTCTTGATTTGAGGCGAACCCTCATGGTAGGTTTGAGGTGTTCCAAATCTCGTCTGCGATCTCAAGATTACAAATTCGATCATACTCCTGTCTACCAAGCCCACCATACAAGAGGTTCTTTGCCTTATTGTTGTTAGCCAAGAGAACATTGAAGCCGCGTAACAACCGGGAAAAACGGCGGGGCTCGAACAACCTCCCATATAGCTTGTCCTTCGCTCTCAAGGAAGACTGCATGCGATTCTTCCAATAGGCATAATCGTGCCCATCGAAGATATGCGGCTTGGTGGAGTACTTATCCATCGCCAAGTTCGGTGACGGTTAAGATCAAGATTGAACTAGCAGGGCTCGATACCACTGTTGGACGAAAAAGCGACTAGAGGGGGTGAATAGGACACGCTCACTTTTTCAACCACGATTAGATTCAACACAAATTTCACTCCAATAGCTATAGAAGCTATGAAGATCGATATACGATCTGTGGAAGACTAGGATTGAATCAATCAAAACCCGAAGCAAAACAACCAAAAACAACGAAACTTAAATTCCTAAGAGTAGGGCGGTCGACCTCTACTCGGTGGTCGACCTCTCAAGGCGGTCCGACCTCTAGCTAGAGGCGGTCGACCTCCAGTAGATGAGCAGTGAAATCGGCCAGAAAAGCGAAGTTGCAAATAGGTCTAACTTTTGATCTACAACTCCAAACTTCATGAAACTTGGAACACACCTTCTCTAGGATGTCGGGAACCTATTCAATCGAAGATCATGGAGATCCATGGAAAAGTTCGACATTTTCAGTTTGAGAGATGGATGGTTCAAAAGCAGAGTCAAAGCAGCGTGACCCAAAAACTTGCTCGTGGGTGATTGATGATCAAGATGATCTTAGATGTGTTCCACATGTCACGACAAGCTATATCATGTAAAGAAATCAATCAAAAACATGCGAATCAAAGAAAGACTCAAAATCACCAAATAGAGAGAAAAGGGCAAAGAGACACATCTTTGATCAAAGCTTTCTTTGGATTGATTTGATAGGGTTTGGGTTCTGACCACTCCATCAATGGAGGACAAAGCTCAATCCAAGAGCACAAGATCAAATCAAAACTCTCTAGAACCTAACCTCCACTAATCCTCTCCTAAGCCAAAACTAGGGTTTCAATAATGATTAAAGGGTTGAAGGGGTGCACCACCTCCCTCCTCTATTTATAGTGGAGACTTAGACCTTCTAGAAAATTAACTCAAATGGGCTCCGTTAAGGCCCAACACAAGCGGGTCACTGCATGCGCATTTTAAGCGCCGTCTACAACACCTCTTAACCTAAACCGCTTCTCTTGCGCCGTCTTGCGCCGTGGGTAGGCAAAAGGTCACCAAGGTGATATTTGGTAAGATTACCAAAATACCCCTTCTCGGTCCTTCTCAGAAGACCGAGTCCATCTTCATGAAGCACTTGCATGCTCATGCGTGTAGGTTGATCAGCGGCTCTCTCCATGTCGGCAAGTCTCTCCCATCCGGCTCCCACGAAACCACCATGGCACTTGCAGACTCGCGCGCAGCAGTCAAACCGATCGCCGGCTGTCCGTTCGGTCATCATTATCCATACGCACCATACTTGATTTCATTGACCTCGCGGCATCGTCGATCGTTACGGACCTAAGCTCTCCAAGCCTCGTCCGATCATCCTCGCCGTTGACCGTCGTTGACCACCAAGCAACTTTGCACAACAATAGACAAGCAAATCGAAGCAGGAACAAGTTCTTGCAACTTGACCCGTTAGTCAAAACATGCATCATGCAACACATATGCTTTGAAACTCATGACTTTGACCTAACCAGCGAACAACGCGCCACGACGAGGCGACGTTCAAGTAACAACCGGTCGGCCGCCCCTCGGGGCGGTCGACCTTGACCTGCGGTCGGACCGCCGACCAAAGGCGATCGACCGCCGTAAGGACTTAGCCAATTTTCAACCTGAAAATCCGAAACCTCTGGAAACTTTAAACCAATAGAACTTTTCTTGGAGACTCCAAAAATTATGGGAGCAAGAACAATGGGATCCCCTCACTTGCCTACACCCTCTATTTTTGGCCCGACTGTTTGACCACTTTTGGTCACGGCGGTCCGGCCGGCGTACATGGCCGGTCCGGCCGATTTGGGACGGTCGGACCGCGATGCTATGGCGGTCGGACCGCCCTATCGAGAAAATGCGAGCAGTCTTTGAAACTTTGTCGAAAACCGGTGAAACGACAAACCATTAACGCCATTGCCAATTGTCACATCATCCTAAGATCTGGAGCATATCCCCATGATATCCACAGTTTTTATCTCCTCTTGACCTAATTAGCTGCACCTTACGCCATCTTGCGCTGCGGATTAGCCAATAGGTCACCCTTGTCCATCTTGCCCCACGCTTGAGTTCATTGACCTCACCCGACATCGTCGATCGTTCTGGACCTCAGCTCTCCAAGCCTAGTCCCGATCATCCTCACCATTGACCGTCGTTGACTACCAAGCAACATGCACAACAATAGACAAGTAAACCGAATCCGGGAACAAGTTCTTCACAACTTGACCAATGTTAGTCAAAACATGCATCATGCAACACATATGCATTGAAACACATGACTTTGACCTAACAACCAAACATCGCCGCCACGAAGGCCGACAATTCAAGTGAACATCGGTCAGACCGCCCCTAAGGCGGTCGGCCGCCCCTGGCGATCGGCCGCTACCTATTGGCGGTCGGACCGCGATCAGGAGACAAGCCGATTCAACCTCTGAAATGCGAAACCTCTGGAATTTTAAACCAATAGAACTTTTGACTGGAGACTCTAAAAATTATGGGACCAAGTGCAATAGAATCCTCTCTCTTGCCTACACCCTCTATTTTTGGCCTAGCTCAAAACCTCACTTCTGAAGTTGGCCAGTCCGACCACTGCTATGGCCGGTCGGACCGCCCTTAGGCCGGTCTAACCGCCGGTTCGGCCGGTCGACCGCTGAGCACAGCAGCGCTACAACTACGAAAACCGTGAAGCGACAAGCTATGTACGCCATTGCCAATTATCACATCATCCTAAGATCTGGAACATATCCCCATGATATCCATTGGTATTCTCTGACAATAGGCACATCTTCCAAGGATACACCTTCACACTGTTGACTAACAGATGTCTGTCACAGACGGAGGTGGTTAGAAACTCCACTTTCTTCCTATTGGTATCTATTGGAAATATGTCCTAGAGGCAATCATAGAGATGATGATATTTTATTATGTTCATGATTTTGATAATATGTTATTGTGTTCCTTAAATGAATCATCAGTTATAGATCAATAAGTATGTGACTTGTTGGTGGAACTCTTTAACTTATATGATATCATTCTAAATGTATCCCTGGTCGGATGACACTAGTCGGAACACCAGTGACTCTATGACTAGCACATGTATTGATTGATGACTATGTTTCACCAGTCATGGATATAGGGGTATCGAATCAATAATGTGAGCACATGTTAGAGAACATGGGGTTGGATAGACCCATCATTGAGACACTACTGAGATTTTTATGAATCTATGTGTCATTAGTTGGTCTCAAGTAATGATGATGTATTATCCTTAGACCTGAGATCAGCATGGTTCCCTACATGTGTAATAGCACTCTTAGGGGTTGCCAAACGCTACTCGTAACTGGGTAGTTATAAGGTAGCTTTTGGGTATGCTATGAAACATGTAGATGGATATGACTGATCGAGATGGGATTTGCCCCTCCTAATATAATAGGAGATATGTCTCTGGGCCCCTCGTTGTGGTCAGATAAAGAAAGTGCATGGCCATACTACTAGTGGTCGAAGTGTCGACCACATGAAGCTATCCGACACTCGATCGAGAAAGTATTGAACAGTCCATGGATGACACATCTCACCTGGAGTTCAACCAGACATCGTGAGGCAAAGGGAGAATGCATGAGTAGGTCGCTTAGTTCGATCAGTTACGTACTACTCGTATGGAGATACGTGTTGGTCGTAGACTGGTCAAACGTAATCACAGAATGGTAAGAACCTGGTCGTAAGGAGTTACAAACAGGTCGGGACCAAATACGATCTGGTCGTATGGAGATACGAACTGATCGTAAGTGATGAGGACCTGGTGATAGATCGTATTACATCAAGGTTCATCCGATATATTCTATGTGTATTTGGGAATCGTTATGTGCTGCTAGGTACCGCTAACGACTGGTGGTTGGAAAAGAGTTTCCGAGTCATAGCCGATTACACATGAACCTGTAGGGTCGCACACTTAAAGGGCTAGGATTTTATTTGGATGGTGATTCAATTCATATAGGCCACGAGTTCCTAATGGGCCTCAAGTTGTAGACCCGTCATGGATGCCTATATATAGAGGGGTGGTGGCATAGGGTTGTGGGATTTTTTGGATGATCTTTAGAAGAACTCCTGAAACTCTAATAGCCACGCCACCGGTGCTAGCACTCCAGCACATGGTGATCCTGCCTCGTACGTGTGGATACCTAGGAGGTGTTGTTGCGAAGCATCAGCACTAGGACGATACGCAACTCGTGACGATCACCGGTCGGAGGAGAAGTCGCCGCGGCGTCGACCACTCGGAGGAAGCGAGGCGCTTGGCGAGTCACGACCACTCGAAGGAGGAGACGCGTCGTGAGTACAACTACGACTGCATCAACTCGCTGCAACGACTCTACTTTCGCTACGAGTCGGCACGTCTAGCGGTAATCTCGTGATCTATTACTAGCGGAGGTTCCTTGGTTGCGCGGTAAATTTTAGTTTGTGCTATTATAGCCTTGTCGTGATCCCTTCAGTATCCTCGATTGTTACGGCTCTTCGGCCACAATCTAACATAGCTTTGTGCTTGGATAACCAATCCATACCAAGGATGACATCTATAGTGCAGGTGTTTAGAACAATTAGGTTGGCTAGAAACTCAACTCCAGCTATGAGTAACTTAGCTCCTAAACATCCCACTTTAGAACTTAGCTCTGCTCCAGGCGACTGGACTAACAGAGCATGCTTAAGATGCATAATTTCTAAACTATTCTTAGTTGCAAAAACTCCTGAAACAAACGAATGTGAAGCTCTAGAATCAAGCAGGCAGTCGCAGTCTTGAATTTACTAGAAACTTACCAAATGCGGCGTTGGGTGCTTCCTGAGCTCCTTCTAGAGTGACGTGATTAACACGGCCTCTGACCACTGATTGCGGTGCTCCTCGGTTTGGTGGAAGCTTGAGAATCCCTTGATGGTTGCTCTGTGCTGGTGTCTTGGCTAGTGTAGCTCAAAGGTTGAAGCGTACTGGAGTTATCGTTCCATTCTGAGGGCATCGACTGGCGAAGTGCCCTGGCTGGCGGCAGGTAAAACAAATTCTAGGCCCATTCTGTGGGTTGCTTCCTGGATTGGGGTTGACTGGTACAGAATTGCAAAAGATTTGAGCAACTGGACGAGGTGTTGAGTTCGGTGTAGGCGTTCTGAGAGAATTCTGCTGAGGAAAATGGTTAAACCACGATGGATCAGCTCTTGCTTTCAGCTGTGGCTGGTGACTTCCTTGCTGGGCCATTCTGCGCTTGCGGTTATCTTTCAATTCCTTGCGTTTATCTTCCAGAATCAAAGCTTTGTTGATTAACTCCTGAAAATCTGGAAAGGTGTGGGCAAGCAGGTTGACTTGCAGTCCAGTGTTCAATCTCTTTAGAAAACGACTCTAACGAGCCATGTCGGTGGCGACATCTTCTGTAGCATAGCGGGCAAGTTGAGAGAATTTATTGAGGTAGTCAGTCACTAACATTCCTCCTTGCTTGAGTGCGCGAAACTCATCCTTCTTCAAATTCATGATCCCTTCCGGTATATGGTACTAGTGAAAAGTAGTTAAGAACTCTTCCCAGGTGATGTTTTGCGATGTCTCATGCGCTGCACAGAAGTTTTCCTACCATTCGGCAGCTATGCCTTCCATATGTGAGTGGCGTACATGACTTTTTCATGATTGCTGCGGATACGGGGTGGCCCGATCTTCTCAAGTAGAACCGTGGATAAATAGCGCTTGATGACGAATAACACTCAGCTGTACACCACGTGCCAGTGCACGGACTTGCAGCTCTATGGATATTCGCCAACACGCACCTGGTTGATCACCGCTAGACCACGAGCAGAGATCGCCAAGCCCTCAATTCCCAGCGGAAAAGCAAACTTGACCTTAAAAAGTAGAACGAACAATTGATCGCCTAATTCTCTCTCAGAAGTCCTCGCATGAACTCTGTTATGAAAGAACAAGCAATAACTTGTGTTCTATTCTTATGCATAAATGTGGTCTGCTTTACAATGGGGGTCTACCCCTCAATATATAGTCCTGGCTAAGAACTATTCAGCACTAAATTTTCTATATGGTACTATTCAAGCGCGATGTAGTAGGTACTATTCATGGGCCTTTATGGCAGTCTTATTCACGTGACCCGACAACATGGCGATCTTATTCACACGGCCGACAACATGTACGACACGGTACTATAAGCGAAGTCTTGTTCACACGGTGCTATTCATGGACCGATCATTTGTTCATCTTAGTGGACTTGTGCTTCCTTGGATGACGGCCGCATATACTTATTCTCCATCCATTGCTGACTCTTCAAACCTGAGCACAAGTAAAACATTATTTTTAGGTAGTATAAAATTCTCATTAAAATCAATGACATATTCATTAAGGAGCAAGCTCACCTAAGATTGTAGTTTCTTGGCACGTGCTCTTGTTATTGGTCCTGTTGGCAACTCGAGACGTATATCATGAGCATTAGGTGGAGGAGAAGAAGGTGTTGTAGGGATGCCCTCATCATCCTCCCGCTCTTGAAAAGGCGTCATCCTCGATGCTAGATCATCAGCACCGAAGAACGACGATAAATCAGCAACGTTGAATGTCGAGCTCGCGCCATAGTCATCTCCCGGAAGATCGATTTTCTACATATTATCGTTAATCCGCTCAAGCACTTTGAAAGGTCCATCTCCTCGTGGCAGCAATTTCGATTTGCATCGATCTGGAAAGCGATACTTGCGGTAGTGGAACCAAACTAAATCGCCTGGCTGAAAAATTATCTTCTTTCTTTTTGTTAGACCGAAAAGGCGACTAGAGGGGGGTGAATAGGAGCATGCTCACTTTTTCATAAATAATTGATTCAATAATATTTTACTCTAGTAGCTATGGAAGCTATGAAGATCAGTATATCAGTACATCGGAAGACTAATATTGAATCCAATTTAAAGCCCTGAGCAATACGACAAAAAACAACAAAGACTAAACCAATTCAATGCACTGGCGGTCGGACCGCTGGGTCAATGGCGATCGGCCAGATGACTGGCGGTCATTGGTAACCTGGCGATCGACCACCGGCTGAAGAGCAGATCAAAAGCAGGCCAGATAGCGAAGTTGCAAACAGATGAAGCTTTTGATCTACAACTCCAAACTTGATGAAACTTGGAACACACCTTCTCTATGATGTCAGGAACCTATTCCAATCGAAGATTGTGATAACTTTCAGAAGAATAACGATCATTTTCTGTTTGATTGAAGAAGGGTTCAAAACCGGGTTAAAACAAAAACTAGATCCAAAATCTTGCTCGTGGGTGATTGATGATCAAGATGATCCTAGATATGTTCCCGCATGTCACAGCAAGCTAGATCACGTGGAGAATTCAAGCAAAAACCCGCGGATCAAAGAAAGACTCAAAATCATCAAATATAGAGAAAGACCGCAATGAATCAAGACATTGATCAAACTTTCCTTTGATTGATTTGATATGATATGGGCATACAGCCACTCCATCAATGGAGGACAATGCTCAATCCAAGAGCACGAAAATCACATCAAACTATCAAAAACCCTAGCTTCCACAAAAGATCTCCCTAAGCAAATTAGGGTTTCTAAGATAAAAGAGAAGAAGCAAAACTAGAGAGGTGCAGCCACCACCCTCCTCTATTTATAGTGGAGGCTTAGACCTTCTAGAAGTTTGACAAAATTGGTCTTCCGTTATGGCCCAAAACAAGCGGGACACATACACACACATTTTAATGCGAGTCTTTAACACCTCTTGACCTAATTAGCTACACCTTGCGCCATGTTGCGCGTGGATTAATAATAGGTCACCCTTGTCCATCTTGCTGCGCTTGAGTTCATTGACCTCACCCGGCATCGTCGATCGTTCTAGACCTCAGCTCTCCAAACCTAGTCCCGATCATCCTCGCCGTTGACCGTCATTGACCACCAAGCAACCTGCACTACAATAGACAAGTAAACCGAATCTGGAAACAAGTTCTTCACAACTTGACCCATATTAGTCAAAACATGCATCATGCAATACATATGCACTGAAACTCATGACTTTGACCTAACAACCGAACATCGCCGCCCGGCAAGCGATCAAGTGAAAACGGTCGGTGCCCCTAGGGTCGGTCGGCCTTCCCTGGCGGTCGACCGCCACCTATTGGCGGTCGGACCGCCGATTCAGACTTAGCCGATTTCAACCTCTAAAATTCTGAAACATACTGGAATTTTTAATCCAATAGAACTTTTGACTGGAGACTCCAAAAATTATGGGACCAAGTGCAATAGAATCCATCTGTTGCCTGCTACCTCTATTTTTGACCCAACTTATAACACCACATTCTGATGTTGGCCGGTCGGACCGCCGCTATGGCCGGTCGGACCGCCGCATGGACGATCGGCCGCCATACGGCAGTCATACGGTTATCTTTGGCAACCTTTGTTTCTTTGCCGAAAACATGCAAAATGACAAACCTTCAATGCCATTGCCAATTGTCACATCATCCTAAGATCTGGAGCATATCCCCATGATATCCACACTTTTCTTGTTCGCCTTGTCAGCATAGTACTTCGCCTTACGCTCAATTTCTTCTTTCACCTTGATGTGCAATTTCTTCGTATATTCAGCCCTCTTTGACGCCTCCATATGTGTTCATGATTGACTTGGAAGCGGTAGCAAATCAAGTGGCGTAGTAGGCTTGAAACCATACACCACCTCAAATGGGCACATGTGTGTAGTAGAGTGGACGGATCTGTTGTAGGCGAACTCCACATGTGGCAAACAGTCCTCCCACTCCTTGATATTTTTCTTGATCATGGTCCTTAGTAGCATCGAAAGTGTGCGGTTCACCACCTCTATTTGACCATCAGTTTGGGGATGACAAGTTGTGCTGAATAACAAGCTTATCCCTAGCTTCCCCCAAAGTTTCTTCCAGAAATAACTCATGAATTTGACGTCGCAATCCGAGACAATGGTCCTGGGTACGCCATGTAACCGCACTATCTCCCTGAAAAATAAATCAGCAACGTGCGATGCATCGTCGCTCTTGTGGCACGGAATAAAGTGTGCCATCTTCGAAAATCGATCCACAACGACAAAAACAAAATCTCTCCCCTCGTAGTCCTAGGCAGTCCTAAAACAAAATACATACTAATATCTTCCCATGGTGCATTAGGAACTGGAAAAGGAGTATACAAACCATGTGGATGCAACTTCGATTTCACCTTGTGACAAGTTATGACCGTTGTACATACCTATCCACATCACGCCTCATCTTAGACCAATAAAAGTGATCGCTCAGCATAGACAGCGTATTTTCACGTCCAAAATGTCCCATCAATCTACCGGCATGAGATTCCTGCAATAATAACAAACACATGGACGATTCTGGAACGCATAGTTTATTAGCACGAAATAAAAATCCATCATGAATGTGAAATTTATCCCAGCCTTTCCCATTTTTGCTAAGCGCATAAGGTGAAGCGAAATCATGGTCATTAGCATATAAATCAATCAAACTCTCTAAACCAGGAACTTGCACATCTAAGCAATTTAAAAGCACACTTTTCCTAGAAAGAGCATCAGCAACCACATTTTCCTTTCCCTTCTTATATTTCACAATGTAAGGAAACGACTCGATAAATTCTACCCACTTAGCATGTCGGCCGGTTCGACAGCTTGGCCTTGCAAATATTTTATTGCCTCATGATCAAAATGTATAATGAATTCCTTAGGCCATAAATAATATTTCCAAACTTCTAAAACTCGCACTAAAGCATACAGTTCCTTGTCATGGACCGGATAATTCAATTGTGCACCTTTGAGTTTCTCGCTAAAATAAGCAATCGGTCTACCCTCTTGCATCAAAACACCGCCAATACCAATTCCACTAGCATCACATTCAATTTCAAAATTCTTAGTGAAATCGGGTAAAACAAGTAACGGTGCCTGAGTTAAACACTTTTTCAATTCATCAAATGCAGCTTGCTGTGCCAACCCCCCATGTAAACTCAAGACATTTTTTTGTTAATTCATTCAGTGGGGGAGCGATGGTGCTAAAATCCTTAACGAAACGCTGATAAAAACCAGCGAGTCCATGAAAGCTCCTAATTTGACTAACATTCATAGGTGTAGGCCAATTTTTAATTGCTTTAATTTTAGACGCATCTACCTCTACTCCGTGTGCTGAAACCACATAGCCCAAAAATATTACACGATCTTTGCAAAAAGTGTACTTCGCTAAGTTCCCAAACAACCTAGCATCGCGTAAAACTTGTAACACTTGTCTAATGTGGGCAATATGATCAGATTCATTATGGTTGTAAATCAAGATAACATCAAAATACACGACCACAAATTTCCAAATGAAATGCCGCAAAACATGATTCATCAATCTCATGAATGTACTAGGTGCATTAGTTAACCCAAAAGGCATGACTAACCACTCATACAAATCAAATTTTGTTTTAAAAGCAGTTTTCCACTCATCCCCTTCTTTCATCCTAATTTGATGATACCCACTACACAGATCAATTTTAGAGAAAATAAGAGCACCACTCAATTCGTCTAACATATCATCTAAGCGAGGTTAGGATCACGATATCGAATAGTGATATTATTAATCGCTCTACAATCTATGCACAGGCGCCAAGTACCATCTTTCTTAGGAACTAAAATAACAAGAATAGCACAAGGGCTTAAGCTTTCGCGTACATACCCTTTGTCGAGAAGCTCTTGTACTTGGTTCTAAATTTCCTTTGTTTTCTCGGGGTTGGTGCGGTATGGTGGTCGGTTCGGTAGCGTCGCTCCCGGAATCAAATCAATTTGATGCTCTATCCTGCGGATTAGTGGTAAACCAGCGGGCACCTCCCCCAGAAAAATGTCGTTGAATTCCTGCAAAACATGAGAGACACCACTAGGAAGAGACGTTAAGTCATTAGTAGAAAGCAAAACATCTTTGTACAGGAGTACAAAGTGCACCAAATTGGAATTCTCACAAAAAGCTCTCATATCTGATTTGGTGGCTAACATTACTAAACCGTTCTCTCCCTCACTTTTCTTTTTACCGCTCAATTTTGGCTTGTGGCTCTCACTCACCGAAGGTGGAATCTCGCTATTTGGTGTACTCTCAATTTTCACCGCAACTTTCTTCTTATCAACATTGACTATCTCTGTCGGTGTAAGTGGATACAAAATCACATCTTTGCCGCTCCACTTAAACTTGTAGCAGTTTGTATGCCCATCATGATAAACATGGCGATCAAATTGCCATGGGTGCCCCAACAGCAAGTGACAAACTGACATCGGCACAACATCGCACACAATGGTATCCCCATATTTGCCAATCTTGAAGTGCACCTGCACCATATGACTGACTTTCACCTCGCCCACATCGCTCAACCACTACACATAATAAGGATAAGGATGCGGTAAATATTTTAAGCTCAATTTTGTGCACATCTCCTTGCTGGCCAGATTATGACAACTTCCTCCATCAACTATAACTTTGCACACTTTACCACCAATTGTCGCCCATGACTGAAATAAATTGCACCGCTGTGCGGAAGACTAGCTTTGTGACACGCTAAGTACACGAGGTGTGCACACTAGCATATGTTGTCCATCTAGCGACCCCGGTCTACAGTCCAATCTCTCATCCTTTGTAGGATCATCTGCAACATAAGCAAATGGAGTAGTATTTTCCTCATCACTAGCTGAAATATACCCATCATCAGTATATATCATAACTTTATTATTTGGGCAATCTTTCTGAAAATGACCAACTCCCTTGCACTTGTAGCATGTCAGATCACGTGAACGGCCTGTAGAACCCATCGAGGATGCCGCACTAGCAGCTGGCGCCAGTGGTCAGCGTGCCAGTGGTGGCGTGCTATCTGTCTTCCTCTGTGCCGAACTGTGCATCGCGGAATTGCCCCCTGATGGAGCGGGCTTGCTGGTGTCTGTGTTGTGCGGAGGTCTTGTATTATTGAATAACGTTGACATGCCGCATACTTAGCATCTTCAATGACCTACTTCTCAGCCTCACATGTTTGATACATCAACTCAACCATGTTGTTGTATTGATGATGATTAACGATCCGTCGAATAGCATAATTCATCCCGGCAAGAAAACGAGCCATCGCTTGTTCCTCATTCTCACGCACATTAGCATGTATGATAATCTGCTCCATCACTTTATAATACTCATCAACTGATTTCAACCCCTGTCGAAACCCAATCAGCTTCTCATGCAACGAGCGCTTGTAATGTGTAGGTACAAAGCGTGCACGCATCTGTTGCTTCAGCTCGTCCCATGTAACAACATGGGGTTCGTGTCGCTCCATACGCTGTTGCATACAGCGCTCCCACCATGTAGCAGCATATCCATCCAAAGCAACAACAGCAAGATCCAACTTGCGCTGATCAAAATAGCGGTTTATGCTTAACAGCTTATCAACTTTCAGCTCACATGCAAGATCAACCTCTACCTCTGTTGTACCCTCAAAGGATGGCATCGTGAACTTGGGTTTTGCAACCAGATCATCGGCGTCCTCATCGCGCCGACGATTGCATGCATATTGATTATGTGGACGACGCGGCAAATAGTCATCGAACACGGACTCATCGTTGTAATCGTCAGCGTGGCGGTTGCCGCGGCCTCCTCCATGGGCGCTATAGTAGGCACCCCCATAGGCGCCGACATGCGCGCCTCCATAGGCACCATCGTGGACGCCATCATTGGCGCCCGGGTGGGCGCCGCCTCCTCCTGTACCGTTGCCACGGCCGCGCCCTTTTGTAGGGGGATGCGCCATGACCTCGGCAATAGCATGACGTTGTTGTGCCGCCTCACGAACATGCACCTGTTCATCGCGTTGTCGTAGGCGTGGATCATCCTCGCGTTGTCTTCTAGTGGCAGCCTCCGCATCTGTCTCGTCGCGCTGCTCGTACGGGAGGTGTAAACTCCCCGCCTCGCCACGTGTACCCAGCTGCATCGGAGCGGTGAGCTTGGCAATAGCGTCGAGCAGTATCTTATGGTTGTCGTCGACAGTCACGGATAGCTTATGAAAATCTATCCCCAAGCCGTCCAAGTTGGTTTGGACACGCCCAAGATCGCGCGCTTTGGTCAACCTCGGCCGGAACTTCGTCCGGGCGTGGCCGAAGTGTATGGTAGTGCATCTTGGTGGCCGGATCGATAAGGTTGCCGTCGGATCCTTGTCACCTTGCTTCGACATTTCTGAGTAAAAATACCAAGTGACAATATATGTGGAAAATAAGTGGGAATCTCTCAACTACTGTTCTGAAACAAAGCAAGTTGTATTGTTCCGAAGTAAATTAAGAGCAGCAAAACTTATGCTCGTAGCAGCAAACGACCAACCAAGATTGTGCGAGCGAATATCAAGAACGATAGACAATACATGACACAGATGTTTTTGGTGGAGCTAGGTGAGGAAACAACCTAACAAATTCAGAATTTAAAGATTATCGAGCTAGGTAGCAATCCAAACGAGACTCACAATGCCTAATTGCCGATTGATAAATATAAGTGAAGAGTAGACAGCAACACACGCACAATGATAATGGGACTATTGCAATCAAAGTAATGAGCGATACAAAGAACAATTCTGTATGGAGACGAACGCTCGTATTGCAACAGTTCAAGGAGAGATGCTAGCTAGTGCTCAAAAGTTGTTTATGAGGGCACAAGATTGCTCAAAATTATGGTACGCGAACAGCAGCGGATACAAGTATATAAACTGGCTCCAATAAAAGGATTGAAAACTATAGCCGAAAAGTTTGCCTTCTGTATTTTTTTGTTATCTGTTTCTCTTTTTTTTCTCCTTTTCTTTTGCTCTCTTCTTTTTTCCTCCGGCCCGGCACTAATCAATCAACCCCTTTTTTGTTCGTTTTTCACGACCAACTACTAACGACAAGTTATGCGAAACGATGCGAGACGTGAAAACTTGGCGGCTCAAAATCCTAAGAGCAGTCCCTCGAGCACAACAACAAACTAGTCTCAATAGGTACGATAGGTTCGCGAACGGATCGAAAGGTTCATGAATAAAATAACGTGCAATCCACTAGATATAAGTAATGTTTAGTTGCACAAAGCAAGAATCAAGTATGAACACAAAAATTTGTGAAAGAGAAAACAAAAAGAGACGCGAACGGAACACGACCAGCAACTAAACACTATGAACGAGTGGATTAAGACCTAACAAAACGCACTAAAAAATGCTGAATTAAACTATGGCGAAAGATGATATTTTTTTGTGGCTTTTTCGGTATATAGGACAGAAAAAATAATCTACTGAAATGTAGGGAAAAGAGATTCTACCGAGTGGCCTGGAATCTGATACCACGATGATACGGGGTGGCCCGATCTTCTCGAGTAGAACCGTGGATAAATAGCGCTTGATGACGAATAACACTAAGCTGTACACCACGCGCCAGTGCACGGACTGCAACGCTATGGATATTCACCAACACGCACCTGGTTGATCACTGCTAGGCCACGAGCAGAGATCGCCAAGCCCGCAATTCCTAGCGGAAAAGCAAACTTGACCATAAAAGCAGAACGAACAATTGATCGCCTAATTCTCTCTCAGAAGTCCTCGCATGAACTCTGTTATGAAAGAACAAGCAATAAGTTGTGTTCTATTCTTGTGCATAAACGTGGTCTGCTTTACAATGGGGTCTACCCCTCAATATATAGTCTTGGCTAAGAACTATTCAACACTACATTTTCCATGTGGTACTATTCACAAGCGCTATAGCAGGTACTGTTCATGGTAATGTAGCGACTCACTATTCACATGGACCAAACTTTGTAGCATGACTGTCTTTAAGCGTGGAGTCTGCTGTTCACGTCGACACTATTTATGGTCGATCCTTTGTTCATCACAGTGGACTTGTGTTTCCTTGTATGTGACGCATATCCTTGATCTCCATCCATCGCTGACTCTTCAAACCTGAGCACAAGTAAAACATTGTTTTTAGGTAGTATAAAATTTTCATTAAAATCAATAACATATTCATTAATGAGCAAGTTCACCTGAGATTGTAGTTTCTTAGCACGTGCTCTTGTTATTGGTCCTGTCGGCAACTCGAGGCGTATATCATGAGCATTAGGTGGAGGAGAAGAAGATGTTGTAGGGATGCCCTCATCAGCTGCATTGGGTGATCAACAGCTTTCTCTCAATAACACGAAGCCAATCATCAGCTTCCACTGGTGATATAGGTCTAGAAAAAGTTGGTGGACGAGTTCTCATGAACTCGACTAGCTTGGATGGCCCGTGGTGACCATGAGCGACTAGGGCATAATTGCGATGGTGGTTGTTGTTGTTTTGGTTGTTCATAGTCTGTATCTGATTCATCATTGTATACATCAGCTGAGTTTGAGCTGCCATAAAAGCTTCAAAGTTCTGTAGGTCAATTGAGGGTGCTTGAGGTGGAATTGCTCCTCTGCTCATTGCGCTCTGGTATGGGGGTACCGGAACCACTTGCAGCAGCTTGACGAGTCTGAATCATCTGGTGAGCTCCATGGGTTAGATAAGGTAGCAAGCACAAGGTAAGTTAGGAACTAGGCAGGGGTAGGTAAAACTCAACAAACACAACTTCAAGAAGGATTGACTGAAATACTGTAGGACCGGAAAGGCGACTAAAGGGGGGGGTGAATAGGCGCTTTCAAAACTTTCTCGCCTAAATCAAAAACCAACACGAACTTTACTCCTTTAGCTATGAAAGCTAAGAAGATCAGTAAGCACACAACGGAAGCCTTGTGTTGGATTTGATAAACCCTCAACCACACAACACAGCAGGAGAAAAGAACTCCTTTGTTCCTTCTTTGAGGGATTTGGCGGTCGGCCGGCTACCACAGGCGGTCGGACCGACGGTCAACAATGATCGACCGACAACTAACTAGCGGTCGGACCGGTGGACGGCGGATCGACCCGGTAAGCCAGCGGTCTGAATACACGGGCGGTCAGACCGCCGTTGAAAGTCCGGTCGGACCGGTAGAGTCTAGAACTGAAAAACTCCACCCAAAACCAAAACGAAATTTGATCCAACTTTTGTTTCAACCAATAAAACTTGACCAAATTTGAGCACACCTCCTAATGATATTAGAGACCTATTTCTAGCGACGATCCGTCAGATCCACTTGAGAATCGATCTCTCGAGATTTTACCAAAGTGCACAAACCCTAGAAATATGAAAATCTTGATTCAAGACTTGCTTGTGGGGTTGATGATCTAGATGACTCTAGGAGTAATCCACACATCAAAACAAGATAAAGTAGGTCAAGAGACCAAGCATGAACCTTTGAATCAAGGAAGCACCAAAATCATCCAAAAGGAGAAGAACACAAAGGGAGCAAGCGATCTTTCAATTGAGCATCACAAGATTGTTCGATTACACAAGATGCTTACAAAGCCTCTCCAACAAGGAGGGCAAAAGCTCAACAAGGAGCACACTCCAAACCCTAGTTCTCCTCTCCTCTCCTCCAAACCCTAGAAAAGGAAGAATGGGGCTAAAATGAATGCTTGGCTTAGCCTCTTTTCCATCTCCCTCCTTCCTATTTATACTAGAAGATCCTAGGGTTTCCATTTTTGAGTCACTTACGGACATGGGATCCCCACCACACAAATAACTCTTGAAGCAATTCAGGGAACAAGTTCTTCACAACTTGACCACGCTTCACCGAAAAAGCGACGTGTAGGCTCACTTTTTCAACCTCGATTGATCTATAGAAGCTATGAAGGATATCGATCATCAGGATTGAATCAATCAATGAAACTTAATTTCCTAAGAAGGGCGGTCGACCTCTAAGCCTCTCTTGTCTAGAATCGACCCAGTAGATGAGCAGTGAAATCGGCGGAACCTCAAACTTCATGAAACTTGGAACACACCTTCTCTAGGATGTCGCAATCGATATCCCGCGACATTTTCAGTTTGAGAGATGGATGGTTGATCAATCAAGATGATCTTAGATGTGTTCCCACATGTCACGACAAGCGAACCACCAAATAGAGAGAAGAAGGGCGTTCGATCCATCTTGTCCATCTGCACCATGCTTAGAACCCTAAGTCACTAAGCCAAAACTAGGGTTTCAATAATGATTAAAGGGTTGAAGGGGTCACCTCCCTCCTCTATTTATAGTGGAGACTTAGACCTTCTAGAAAATTAACTCAAATGGGCTCCGTTAAGGCCCAACACAAGCGGGTCACCTGCATGCGCATTTTAAGCGCCGTCTACAACACCTCTTAACCTAAACGCTTCTCTTGCGCCGTCTTGCGCCGTGGGTAGGCAAAAGGTCACCAAGGTGATATTTGGTAAGATTACCAAAATACCCTTCTCGGTCCTTCTCAGAAGCCGAGTCCATCTTCGCGAAGCACCATGCTCATGCGTGTAGGTTGATCAGGCTCTCTCCATGTCGGCAAGTCTCTCTCCGGCTCCCTCCCGAAACCACCATGGCACTTGCACCGACTCCGCGCCGGCAGATCAAACCGTCGCCGGCTGTCGTTCGGTCATCCTTATCATACGCACCATACTTGATTTCATTGACCTCGCTGGCATCGTCGATCGTTACGGACCTAAGCTCTCCAAGCCTCGTCCGATCATCCTCGCCGTTGACCGTCGTTGACCACCAAGCAACTTTGCACAACAATAGACAAGCAAATCGAAGCAGGAACAAGTTCTTGCCTTGACCCGTTAGTCAAAACATGCATCATGCAACACATATGCCTGAAACTCATGACTTTGACCTAACCAGCGAACAACGCCGCCACGACGGCGACGTTCAAGTAACAGGCCAGCCCCTCGGGGCGGTCCCCTGCGGTCGGACCGCCGACCAAATATCGGCCGCCGTAAGGACTTAGCCAATTTTCAACCACGAAAATCGAAACCTCTGAAACTTTAAACCAATAGAACTTTTCTTGGAGACTCCAAAAATTATGGGAGCAAGAACAATGGGATCCCCTCACTTGCCTACACCCTCTATTTTTACTGTTTGACCACTTTTAGTCACGGTAGGTCGGCCAAGGCGCACATGTCCGGCCGATTGGGGCCGGTCGGACCGCCGTGCTATGGCGGTCGGACGCCCTATCGAGAAAATCGAGCAGTCTTTGAAACTTTGTCGAAAACCGTGAAACGACAAACCATTAACGCCATTGCCAATTGTCACATCATCCTAAGATCTGGAGCATATCCCCATGATATCCACAATCTCCCCTTGATGAACACATTGGCAATAATCGAAAAATGTAATTTGAAGGTTTGAAAAGTAAAATAGCACAAAGGCACAACTTGGTCCATAAGCAATGGAAATGACCAAGGCGGCATCGAATAGCATAGACAAGTGAGATAAGGCAAAGAAAGCATAAAAACTTTGATTTCCAGAAAAAGTCAAAAATCTCACTTAAGGTCCATATGAAAGAACAATTGTTCAATTGACCTTTGATCATTGTGAGGAGTAATAAATGCAATTCAAGTTCAGAAGAGTCAATAAGACAATAAGAATGCAATTCAAAACTCCCCTCACTATGATCCTCGGATTTGAAAATTTCAAATTCTCAACTTTCTCCCCTTTGTATAAACTTCTCCCCAACATTGAAATATCTTCTCCCCCTTTGACAATGGAGTCATAGAGCCTTCCTCTCATACAGAGATAGCAATTTGCAGAATGAAGAAAGAAGCAAAAGAAGAAGTATGCATGAAGTGCAATGGGTGGCTTCATTTTGTATTTTTCAATTTTGATTACAAGAAGCTTTGGAGATTACCCAAAAGAACTAGCTAGCATTTCTAATATTGCACAAACAACATATCAAGCTGTGATTGCTAGCAAGATCATGGTAAGACATATATATCAAAGCTAAGCACCAAGGCTCAAAAGTAAAGCAATAGATTTGATCAATTTAAGCAACGCTTCAAATTGACAAGTTCATCAACGAGGATCCTAAAGTGAAATTGGCCATGTCAAAATGTCAAAGTGAGATCAAAAATCTAACAAAGACCACATTAAGAGTCAATCAAGTCCGTATTGAATCATTTTGCTCAATCTTTTATGGCGCCCATTTGTCAACATTTTCTCATTTGCATTGAATATTGAGGTTGACTAATGATCTAACTTAGTGACAAGATCTGGACTAGGAGCCATCCACAAACTCATCCTAAGCTTGACCAAAAGTTGATTAAAGGTATATCTTAGTAAAGAAGATTACGGACTAGGAGCCATCCACAAACTCTTTCTAAGCTTCTACGAGGCGACAAATCTTGAGGTTCATGTCATTTCGACAAGCAATCCCCATGAGATCGTCTGGATCATCAAACTATCTCCAAGTTCATGTCATTTGACAAGCGGTCTCGTAAGAATAGTTTGGCACATTTTAAGCATAAGACAATCTTGAATTTTTTAATTTTTCACAAGAGCATTTTAGAATCTCAAGAACACAAAAGCTCAAGTAATGGTCAATTTTAGATCAAAGAGTTAACAAAGCAATTACAGCGGGGCCAATGTCACAAAGGAGCACTAATTGCGCAACTCGCTAAAACATCCACAAATTGCAATTTCTTAGTTCGAGTTTGTTTTAAAGTTCTAGCTCATATAGCAAAGACTTAGCTACACATGTAAAAGCATGATAATTCTAGCAAGTCAAAGAACTAGACATGGCATTGAGCAAGAATTGAAATACTAAAGCTCCAAAGGGTAATAGGCAAAGCTTCATCAATTTTAAAAGATAAGCGAGAAAATTTTATATTACAATGCATCTTTTGGATTTTTCAAACCACTTGAAGTATTTTACATATGAATGCAATATGATACAATGCGATGCAATAAAAGCCTAAAACCTAAAAAGTTCAAAAGATCAACAAGTTCGTAAAAGAACAATAAAAGATCAAAAGAACAAGGTAAGATCGGAAAAGATCGAACTCCCCTCAAACCAACCCATAGGGATAAATTACCCTAACTCGCTTCTTAAGGTGGCAAACCTAGTTGGGTCTAAAGGTTTGGTGAGGATATCACCGATTGAGCCTCGGACTCCACGAAGTGTAGCACAATATCACCCTTCTCGACATGGTCTCTAAGGAAGTGATAGCGAATGTCTATGTGCTTGGTCCTAGAGTGTTGCATGGTTCTTAGCAATGTTAATAGCGAAGTGTTATCACGAAAAAAGGAACACTAGCAAAATTTAACCCGTAGTCCTTAAGAGTGGATACCATCCACAAATCGACTACTGACAACTAGCAGCGACTACATACTCGACCTCGTGAGAGATTGTGCAAATGAGATTTGCTTCCTAGAAGACCAAGAAACAAGAGAAGTGCCTAGGAAGTGACAAGTGCCGAGGTACTCTTCCTATCAATGAAACGACCATAAAATCGTAATCGAAAACCCCGAATGGATAAAGAAGAAGAACAGAGTACCAAATGCCATCTTGGAGGGTAGAGTGTAAATACGAATATGCGCTTAATCGCTTGGCGATGGGAAGTTCTCGGAGGCGCTGAAACCTCGCAGAGGCGGTGTGAAGTGGATGTCGGTCTTGATGCCGTCAGCATGCAGGAGGGAGCCGATCATCTTTGCGGTACTCGCGTTGATCCACGGCTTCTCCTTCCTCATCCGGATCCAGCGATCGAAGTCGCCATGGGAGTGGCGATTGGCTTGCGATCACCCATGTCGAAGCGTTTGAGCAGATCCTTAGTATACTTCGTCTGATGGATGAAGATCCCTTCCTTACATTGCTTGATTTGAAGCCCCAGAAAGTAATTGAGCTCTCCCATCATGCTCATCTCAAATTCCCTGGACATAGTCTCAGAAAAGCTAGAAACAAGAGCATGAGAAGAACCACCAAAGATAATATCATCAACGTAAATGTGAGCAAGTAAGAAATCATTGCCACGCCTAAGAATGAACAAGGTCTTGTCTACCTTACCCATCTCAAAATCATTCTTAAGCAAGAAGGTCTTAAGTCTATCATACTGTGCTCTAGGGGCTTGTTTAAGACCATACAAGGCTTTGGATAGCTTGAAGACATGATGTGGGTTCTTGGGATTCTCAAAGCCTGGGGGTTGCCTAACATAAACCTCCTCCTCTATAAAACCATTCAGAAAGGCACTCTTAACATCCATCTGATATAATCTAAAGCCCTTAGAGGCAGCAAATGCAAGAAGAATGCGAATAGCTTCTAGTCTAGCAACAGGAGCAAAGGTCTCATCAAAATCTAACCCCTCAACCTGGCTAAAACCCTGAGCTACTAACCTAGCCTTGTTTCTAACCACAGAACCATCCTCATTTTGTTTGTTTTTGAAGACCCAGCGGGTTCCTATAACATTATGACCACTAGGAGGTTCTACTAGGTTCCAAACCTTATTCCTCTCAAAATTCTCTAACTCCTCATGCATGGCATTGACCCAACTCGAATCAGATAAAGCATGTGATATATCGCGGGGTTCAAAAGAAGCTACAAAAGCAGAATGAGAATAGAGGTTTGGATCATGATACCTGGAGCGAGTGACTCGTTCATGGATATTACCTATCATCGATCCGCGGATCTTTGCTTTTGAATGTGAAGTGGCGCTTTGGAGAAGAAAGTACCTCTTCGACCTCCGCAGTCTGCTGATGATGAAGATCAAAGAGTGCCTCAACCAAGGCGTAAGTAGTCACGGCGGGTTCTTGTGCAGAATAGGAATGTCAACAGCAAAGCAGTGGAAGAGTATCATCGAGTCCATCATCATCTTCCTCTACAAATATACTCTCTGTCACACTGTATCACTGAAATATCCGATCTAGCTCTGAGGGCTAGTCTCATCAAAAGTGACATTGCATGTCTCTGAACGAGTTAGTTTGAGATTAAAAACTCGAAAACCCCTTGAATGAGCGGGATAACCCAAAATAAACCATCAAAAGTTCTTGACTCAAATTTATCTAGATTTCTGTCTTGAGAATAAAACACTTGGATCCAAAGACTCGAAAGTGCGAGATGAGAGGTTTTCTACAAAACGAAGCTCATAAGGAGTCTTGCCCAAAGACGGTCTCAAAAGACACGATTTGCAATATGGCAAGCGGTAGAAATAGCTTCGCCCAAAACCTCCTGAGTGCTATACTCATCTAGCATTGTCCTAGCCATCTCAACTAGAGTCCTGTTCTTCCTTTCCACAACGCCATTTTGTTGAGGGGCGTGTGGGAGGAGGCGATGCTCAATTCCACGCCAAAGACAAAAGGAAGCAAAAGATGCATTCTTGAACTCCGTGCCATTGTCATCTGCGGATCGCTCTCAAGGCACTTGGAAGTTCGAAGCCAAACGAAGAACAAGATCATGATAATGATCAAAAGCTTCATCCTTCAAGTGAGAAAGAACACCCAAGTGTATCTAGAAAATCATCGACTATGACAAGAATGTACCATTTTCCACCAATCGCCCGAACCTAAGCGGGACCAGCGGTATCCATATGAAGCAAGCGTCGGCCCGCTATCATGACCATAGTCAGCGATGGGTGTGGCGGCAACTTGCTTGCCATGCCTACTGTGGCGCACATACAGATTAGCGGCTTTGAGTTTAGGCAAACCTCTCATGAGCTCAAGGTTGCTAACTCGAGTCGGATGATCAAAACCAATGTGCCCCAAACAGCGGTGCCAAAGCGAACTCGAAGAAGAAGATGAAATTAAGCACTTGAGAGAACCAAAGAAGAGATTGGAAAAATCGGCTCCAAAGATCCTAGCAACTCTAGTAATCCCAAAACAAGCTCACCAAATTGAATCAAGCACCCGACAAGCATTTTTCTTAAATCTAGTCTCATAGCCATCATCAAGAAGTTGAGAGACGTAAAGCAAATTAAACCTTAGCTTGTCCACAAGGGCGACGTCCTTGAGGATGAACTTGTCGTTCACCCTGATCGATCCCGTTCCTTCAATCCGCCCTTGCCTATCATCTCCAAAGGTGATGAATTCATCACCCGTCGATCGCGTGAAGGAGGTGAACCATCTTGAGTCTCCGGTCATGTGGCGTGAAGCAGTGGAGTCGACGAACCACGTGTCCTTCCTCTTTCCGCGGTAATCCTCATCGTCGTCGACGTCGTCGGAGTCGGCCATGAAGCAAACGCCGGTGAAGTCCTTGGCCTTCCCCTTCTTCTTGTCTTGAGGGATCTCCTCCTCCTTGTCATCCTCGCTCCGGAGTCCACATCGCTTAAGGATTGTTCCCCAAAAGCGGCAAGAACCGGTGACGCCTTTGTGAGCTTGGCGACATCAAATCTTGATTTGTTCCATTGAGGCTTCTTCCAAGCTGGCTTTCCTTCCTTGTGGTTGCTCTTTCCTTTCAACTTGGGGCAGTTTGCCCGGATGTGATTAAGCTCACCACACTCATAGCAAGTCACGGGACCTCCTCTCTTTTTGTTTCTCATATTGTTATAGGCCCGTGTGGCTTTTCTGACTATGAGGGCTAACTCGGCCTCAGGAAGACTCTCAAACTCCTCTTCATGGATTGCAGATAAACCGCCAGGCGAAAATCCAGAAGAAGACTCAGAAGACCCATCAGAAGCTCTCTTGAGCGGGTCTGCTACCAAGGCCATATTTTCCTTCTTGGGATGATCAATCCTCTTGATCTCATGAGTCTTAAGCTTGCTATAGAGCAGCTCCAAAGTCGGATCGAGTGGTTGGCGTTCTCCTCAATGGCGGTAGCCTTTATCTCCCACTCCTTGGTGTTGATTGCGGCCAAGAGGTGGGTGGCATTTTCGATCGAGAATATTCAATTCCATGACCTTCATCGATTAATCACTTTGTTGAAGCGATGAAAATGTCATCGATGCTCTCTCGGGACGCATCTCGAATTTGTTATATTCACGCTTATAGATCGTGCGGCGTACTTTCTTGATTTGAGGCGAACCCTCATGGTAGGTTTCGAGGTGTTCCAAATCTCGTCTTGCAGATCTCAAGATTGCAAATTCGATCATACTCCTGTCTACCAAGCCCACCATACAAGAGGTTCTTTGCCTTATTGTTGTTAGCCAAGAGGGTCATTGAAGCTTGCCAGTAACAACCGGGAAGAACGAGCGGGGCTCGAACAACCTCCCATATAGCTTGTCCTTCGCTCTCAAGGAAGACTCGCATGCGATTCTTCCAATAGGCATAGTCGTGCCCATCGAAGATATGCGGCTTGGTGGAGTACTTATCCATCGCCAAGTTCAGTGACCGGTTAAGATCAAGATTGAACTAACCGGGCTCTGATACCACTTGTTGGACCGAAAAGGCGACTAGAGGGGGTGAATAGGAGCACGCTCACTTTTTCAACCTCGATTAGATTCAACACAAATTTCACTCCAATAGCTATAGAAGCTATGAAGATCGATATACCAGTACAGCGGAAGACTAGGATTGAATCCAATCAAAACCCCGAAGCAAAACAACCAAAAACAATCAAACTTAATTTCCTAAGAGAAGGGCGGTCGACCTCTACTCGGCGGATCGACCTCTCCAAGGGGCGGTCCGACCTCTAGCTAGGCGGTCGACCTCCGGTAGATGAACAGTGAAATCGGCCAAAAAGCGAAGTTGCAAATAGGTCTAACTTTTGATCTACAACTCCAAACTTCATGAAACTTGGAACACACCTTCTCTAGGATGTCAGGAACCTATTCCAATTGAAGATCATGGAGATCCATGGAAAAGTTACGACATTTTTCAGTTTGAGAGATGGATGGTTCAAAACCGAGTCAAAACGAAAACGTGACCCAAAAACTTGCTCGTGGGTGATTGATGATCAAGATGATCTTAGATGTGTTCCCACATGTCACAGCAAGCTATATCATGTAAATAAATCAATCAAAAACATGCGAATCAAGGAAAGACTCAAAATCACCAAATAGAGAGAAGAAGGGCAAAGAGACACATCTTTGATCAAAGCTTTCTTTGGATTGATTGATAGGGTTTGGGTTCTGACCACTCCATCAATGGAGGACAAAGCTCAATCCGAGAGCACAAGATCAAATCAAAACTCTCTAGAACCCTAACCTCCACTAATCCTCTCCTAAGCCAAAACTAGGGTTTCAATAATGATTAAAGGGTTGAAGGGGTGCAGCCACCTCCCTCCTCTATTTATAGTGGAGACTTAGACCTTCTAGAAAATTAACTCAAATGGGCTCCGTTAAGGCCCAACACAAGCGGGTCACACTGCATGCGCATTTTAAAGCGCCGTCTACAACACCTCTTAACCTAAACCGCTTCTCTTGCGCCGTCTTGCGCCGTGGGTAGGCAAAAGGTCACCAAGGTGATATTTGGTAAGATTACCAAAATACCCTTCTCGGTCCTTCTCCAAGACCGAGTCCATCTTCGAAGCACTTCGCATGCTCCGCCACGTAGGTTGATCACCGGCTCTCTCCATGTCGGCAAGTCTCTCCCATCCGGCTCCACCGAAACCACCATGGCACTTGCACCGACTCCCGCGCCGCTTGATCAAACCCGATGCGCCGAATCGTCTGTTCGGTCATCCTTATCCATTCTCGCACCATACTTGATTTCATTGACCTCACCGGCATCGTCGATCGTTACGGACCTAAGCTCTCCAAGCCTCGTCCGATCATCCTCGCCGTTGACCGTCGTTGACCACCAAGCAACACGCACAACAATAGACAAGCAAATCAAAACCGGGAACAAGTTCTTCGCAACTTGACCCACGTTAGTCAAAACATGCATCATGCAACACATATGCTTTGAAACTCATGACTTTGACCTAACCAGCGAACAACGCCGCCACGACAAAGCGACGTTCAAGTAACAACCGATCGAGGCCGCCCCTCGGGGCGGTCGACCGCCTTGCCGGTCGGACCGCCGACCAAAGGCCGGTCCGACCACCAGAAGGACTTAGCCAATTTTCAACCCCGAAAATCCAAACCTCTCGGAAACTTTAAACCAATAGAACTTTTCTATGGAGACTCCAAAAATTATGGGAGCAAGAACAATGGGATCCCCTCACTTGCCTACACCCTCTATTTTTGGCCCAAACTGCTTTGACCACTTTTGTCACGGCCGGTCCAGCCGGCGCACATGGCCGATCCGACCGATTTGGGACCGGTCGGACCGCCGATGCTATGGCGGTCGGACCGCCCCAATCGTAAAGTCTCGAGCAGTCTTTGAAACTTTGTCGAAACCCGTGAAACGACAAACCATTAACGCCATTGCCAATTGTCACATCATCCTAAGATCCGGAGCATATCCCCATGATATCCACACATTGAAGTTCATATAAGATACACAATCAAAACCAACTCAATACAACACTTGGCTAACCTTCAAGCCATTGCCCGGTCGAGCGCCCTCGGGGCGGTCCGACCGATTCATCGGATCGGACCGCTCCCACAGCAGCGGTCGGACGGTCCAAAGGACTTAGCCAAATTTTCAACTCAAAATTCGAAACCTTCTAGAATTTTCAAGCGAATAGAACTTTTGTTGGGAGCTCCAAAATGATGGGACCACATCCAGGAGACTCCCCTCACTTGGCTACACAACCTATTTTTGGCTCAGCTCCAAAAACCCATTTTCATTTTGGCGGTCGGACCGGCCACCAAGGCCGGTCGGACTCCTCCACGGGCGGTCTGACCGCCCGACACCACCGGTCGACCGCTTTGTGGTGCAGCGACCTTGGAACAAACCAAAAGCGAGATTTTGCAAACCAACAACGCCATTGCCAATTGACTCATCATCCCGAGATCGTGCACATATCCTCACGATATCCACAATCTCCCCTTGATGAACACATTGGCAATTTCCAAGAAAATGTGGTTTTTCGAAATGAAAAGTAAAAATTCGCCGTTTTCGCATAAAGGCACAACTTGGTCCATAAGCAAGAAAAAGCTTAGGAACCGACCAAGCTGGCTTCAGAATAGTATAGGCAAGTGAGATAAGGCAATGAAAGCACCAAAGGATTCAATTTCCAGAAAGTAGCCAAAAATCTCACTTAGGTCCAAATGAAAGGCAATTTTTCTATTTGACCTTTGATCATTGTGAGTATATTTCAATTGCAAATGAAATCAGGAAAAGGCAATAGAACCACAAGACTTAACTCACTATGATCACAAATTTTCAAAAGGTTCAAAATTTTTATTTTATGAAGTTCTTTTATATTAAACCTTGAGTATGAAACCAAAAGCTCCAAGATCATTTTCTTCACAATCTTTCTCCCCCTTTGACAATGAATTCATCAAGATGCATGAAAAAGAAAGAGCATGAAGGAATGACTTTATTTTTGAATTTTAGTAAAAAGGAGCCATGACCATTATACATGGAGACAGTACAAGTATTATACCAAGCCATACAAAGAGTAGACGCTATATTCAATCATGGCAAAACATGTACTGCAAAGCTAAAACCAAGATAGCAGCAATCTGAGATTAACAAAAATAAAATCATGAAAGGTTGCTCAATATCATAGATTCACTCCAAGCAACCAAAAATGAGTCAAGCCATGTCTATAAGTAAAAGAGACTCAAAACAAGAATTGAGGCATTTTGAGCATTAAGAGAATTCTTTTGAAGCAAAGCTCAAGCACTTAGCCCCTTTTTGGGCAATTTGTTTTTCCTTTTTTTTGCTGTGCTAGATCTCAAGCCTTGCCGCGACCATCTCAAGCGATAAGCTTAAAAGAATGATCTAGGTCATCCAAAACTCCCCCTGAGTTCATGCCTAGTGCAATGGCAAGCCGTCTCATGAGAAAGGATTGGTGAGATCAGTTTTTTCGCACAGAAAATCTCATTTTTCATTTGCTTGACTTAATAAGATAAAAAGCTCATTTTTCAACTCAGAATAAGTTCAAGACTCAATTCAACCTGTAAGACATGGCGAGAATCATAAGAGGATCACTAGAGCAAAACTAGTCACAAGATCCAACAAGACATGATTTGATTCAAATTTCTCACAGATACAAAGCTAGCAAGGCAAAGGCTAAGCCAAACACGAAGAGCCATAAAAGAAGTCTAGCAGACTATCACTTGATATGACAAGGTATAGAAGATGAAATTAAGTCATACAAGGATAATAATCAAAGCTCCACTAATTTTATTATACAATGCAAGACAAATGAATTGAAACATGCATTATGATACAATGAGTGCAAAAAGAGCAACTTCCCCCTCAAAACAGCCCAATAGGACTAATAACCCTAACTCTCCCATAAGCAAGCAAAACACGAAGAGTCAAGAGCCTTAGTGAAAATATCGCAAGTCGTTGCTCGGACTCTACAAAGTGAAGCACAACATCACCTTTCTCAACATGGTCTCTCGTAAAATGAAATCGAATGTCAATGTGTTTAGTCCGGAATGTTGCTTTGGATTTTTGGCAATATTAATTGCGAAGTGTTATCACGAAAAGAGGAACACTTCCCAAAGATAACCCATAGTCTCGCGGCGTGGACAAAATCCAGAGAACACGAGAGCGACCATCGGCGGCGGCTACATACTCGGCCTCGGTATGAGGCGTGCAATGTAAGACTTTTCTAGAAGACCAAGAAACAAGAGATGTGCCCAAGAAATGACAAGTGCCGTAAGTACTCTTCCTATCAACTCTACACCGTGAAATCGGCATCGAAAATGCTCGAATTGAAAGAGCCGAAGAAGAAGAATACCAGAGTCCAAAGTCAAGCGTATCTTGAAGATACCTGAAGATGCGGCGTACTGCTTGACGATGAGAAGCACGAGGGGAAGCCTGAAATCGAGCGCACAGACATACGGCGAATTGTATGTCCGGCCTCGACGCTGTAAGATAGAGGAGGGAGCCAATCATCTGCGGTACTCTTACGGTCCACAGACTCTCCATCCTCATCGTGGTCCGGCCACGGTGGTTGTAGCAATGGGAGTAGACATTGGCCTCTCGCTTCCCATATTGAAGCGCCAAGAAGGTCCTTTGTATACTTACTCGGTGAGCGAAAGTGCCTTCTTTGATTGCTTGATTTGAAGACCAAGGAAGAATGTCAGCTCTCCCATCATGCTCATCTCGAATTCACTGCTCATAGAATCTGAAAATCTAGACACCAAAGCATGAGAGGAACCACCGAAAATAATATCATCCACATAAATCTGAACCAACAAGAAATCACTGCCATGCCTGAGAGTGAACAAGGTTTTATCAACCATTCCCATTTTGAAATCATTTTCAAGCAAGAAACTCTTAAGCCTGTCATACCAAGCTCTAGGAGCTTGTTTCAATCCATACAGGGCTTTAGAGAGTTTAAAAACATGATTAGGGAATTTTTGATTTTCAAAACCAGGAGGTTGCTTGACAAAGACCTCTTCTTCTATGAAGCCATTCAAGAAAGCACTTTTAACATCCATTTGAAAAAGCTTGAAACCTTTGGATGTTGCAAATGCTAAAAGAATGCGAATGGCCTCCAATCTAGCTCTTTGGAGCAAAGGTCTCCTCAAAGTCTAAGCCCTCTACAGGAATAACCTTGAGCTACAAGTCTAGCCTTATTGCGAACAACCAATCCATCCTCACTTTGCTTATTTTAAAAACCCATTTTGTTCCAATAACATGAGAATCAGAAGGTCGCTCAACTAAAAACCAGACTTTGTTTCTTTCGAAATTTTCAAGCTCTTCATGCATGGCATTGACCCAAGAGGCATCAGATAAAGCATGGGTGATATCTCGGGGTTCGAAAGAAGCGACAAAAGCAGAATGTGCATGAGAATCAGGAGAAATAAACACAGGCGAGTGACTCGCTCTTGAAGATCCCCAATCATCCGCTCGGTGGATGTTGTCATTTGTATCTGAAGTGGTGCTCTGGTGCAGACGTGGCCTCTACCTCATGAATTGTGGAGGTAGGAGCAGAGCCACTCGGATCGTCGGTGGGGATAGGAGGAGGTCGCTCATTTGGCCGACGTAGTGGTAGCGGGCTCTCCACCCTCTCGAAGTAGGCGGAGGATGGTTTGGTTCTTCATCCTCGAGTCATCATCGGCGAAAATGCTTCGTTGAATTTCGAGGAACTGTGTACACAAGCATCGGGTCTAGTACTGTGACTAGCCTCATCAAAAGTGACTTCGCAAGTCTCAACAATTTTGTTAGTGTCAACATTAAAAACACGATAGCCACGAGAATGAGCGGGATAACCAAGAAATATGCCATCAAAGCATCTAGACTCAAATTTATCAAGATTGCCATGTTTAAGAATGAAGCACTTGCAACCAAAAATCTTGAAATGAGAGACTTTGGGAGAATGACCAAATCTAAGCTCATAAGAAGTCTTTCCAACCACAGATCTCAAGAAAACCACGTTGGAAATATAACAAGCGAGAGAGATCGCCTCAGCCCAAAATCTCCTAGGAGTAGAATGCTCATCTAGCATGGTCAGAGCCATCTCTACAAGGGTTCTGTTCTTCCTTTCTACAACACCATTCTGTTTGAGGAACTCTAGGAGAAGAAAGCGATGCTCAATTCCCCTATCGGTCTGGAAGGTAGAAAAGAAGAATTCTTGAACTCTGTCCCATTGTCACTCCTAATGGCTCTCAAAGCTCGGGTATATCAACAAACAATTCTAAAGACCAAATCTCTAAAGAATCCAAATACTTAGTCCTTAGAAGCAAGAAAATAAACCCATGAATACCGGAGTAATCATCCACAACCACCAAGACATACCATTTCCCACCGGTGTTGAACTCTAGAAGGACCAAGCGTATCTAAGTGAAGAAGGCATCACAGTCCATCAGTCATTACCAAAGTAAGAGGTGGGTGGGAAGCAGACACCATCTTACCATGTCTGAGGTGAGCATACAAGATCTCTAATGACCTTGACCTAGGCAAACCTCTAATCAAGTCCTTGCAATCGACTCTAGACAAATGATCAAAACCTATATGCCCAAGTCTACGATGCCACAAAACAAGGTCATGAGAATCAGAGGCTACAAGACACCTAGGATCGAAGGCGAAGACATCTTGAAATTTGCACATAAGATCTTCTCAAATCTGGAGATCTCAAAAACAAGCTCACCTGAGGAATCCAGAACTCTACACTCACCTCTCTTAAACCTCACTTCTAGACCCTCATCAAGCAGCTGAGAAACAGATAGAAGATTATACCTCAGCTTACTTACCAAAGCGACGTCTTTTAGCATGAACTTGTCGTTGACGCCACAGTGCCCTTTGCGATCCACGGTCCGGTAGAAGCATCCCCAAATGTAATCAATTCATTTCGGATGCACGTGTGAGGAGGAGAACCATCTAGAATCTCGGTCATATGTCGAGAACACCGAGTCAACAAGCCATATGTCCTCCTTCCTCGCACGACGGACCTAAAAGCACAATCGAAAACATCCGTGCCTCAGTACTGGGGTTAGTGATAAATGATCGAGGGATCCAGTACTGAGAAGCACGATGTCTAGGAGCAGCAGTAGAAATAGCAGAAACATGATCAGGAATGAAATCACAAGAATACACATGAGAACCACCTAGACCTCTCCGAAACGATCTACCAAAAGATCGATACTCCCCCTGTCTAGGTGCTACCCGTGGTCTCTCCTCACGATGTCCTAATCCAACATGCTGCCTAGACCCACCAAAAGAGTCTACAAAGTTCTCTACAAATCTAGGCCTATGTGTGGTGCGATAAACAGGCTGCCTAGCTCTAGAGACTACAGCTGGAGAAAGGACTCCTCTAATGGATCTTAGGACGCTCATCCTCTCTTTTCTCTCAAGTTTTGCTCTCCGGAAGCAGAACTCAACAGTATGGCCTTCTTTCTTGCAGAAGGTGCAATGGTCTTGAACCTTTTGAGAGGCTCATGCAAAGATGAGAGAAAGCACCTTTCTTGCGTAAAGAGTTTGAGCAAAACCAGGATTTGAAAACAACCCGGATGGCTTAGGAGGTTCTAGCTCAAACAAACCATTCTTCACAACTCTAGCAATCCTAGGTGGGTTTTTCTTGGAATGCTCTAGGGATTGAAACCTAGACCACTATTTTTCACGCTCACCTTGGATTGATCAAGAATCATGTTGAGTTTCTTTTTCCCACTTGAAAACTTCTCAAGAGTCACCTTGAGGTAATCATTTTCTTTCATTAAACCCTCACATCTAGTGCACTTGCTAGACTTGATTACCTCATTGTTCTTACTCTTAAGAAGGGCCACTTCCACCTTGAAGGCCTCACAAGACACACAATAGGATTCTCTAATCCTATTCAATGCTCCTTAAATTTGACTCTAAATGCCTCTTGAATCGATTAATCATGGTTTCAACTTGACATTTAAAGCACAAGAGTTAGAATCAATAACTTTCTTAGAAGCAGTAAAAGACATGGATCTTTCAATTTTAGCCTTTTCTTCAAGGGTCTTGTTTAAGGCTTCAATCTCAATTGTAAGCTTGGGACAATTTTCACAAGATGCAACTCTAGAGTAAACTAGCATTTCTTTCATCTCTTGCATCTTAATCTTATTATTCTTACAATGAGAGCATGTGTGACTAGCATCAAATTTTGCAATTCTTTTAAGGAGCTATCCAGTTTTAATTCAAGCAAAGCACAATTTGAGCAAGTTAAAGGGATAGCTTCCATGGCAGTCACATCAAGTGAAATGGCATCTAAGCAAGCAGAACTAGACTTGAGAGATTCTAGTTCATCGAGAGCATCCTTAAGTTGATTAGTGACGGAGGAATGAGCGATTTCAAGCTTGTCAAGTCATTAAGCAAGCTAGTGCAGATTCACAAAAATCATCGGGATTAATTGATTTTAGCCTAACAACTTCTAGGTTCAAATTATCAATCATAATGTCACCTTCTTAATCATTTTTACTTGCTTATGCAATTTACATTCAAGAAGCACCAACGCCCTTTTCATGTCGGCAATAGAAGGGCATACCTCATCGGGATCACTAAAAGGATCCTCCTTGTTGGAGGAGTCATTTGTCGTGGTGTTCTTGGCCATGAAACACATGCGGTGAAGTCATGCGCCTTCTTCTTGCCACGAGTCACTCTCGTCGTCCTCCGTTTCCGAGTCCACATCGCTCATATTTACATTCTCAAGAGTGGCAAGGACCCGGCTGACAAACTTTCGATAGTTTGTCTTCTTGGGTTTAGCATCCCTCTCCTGGGGATGTCTTCGTGTCTCCTTCTCCTCCTTGCCCTTTAGCTTGGGGCATCTGGAGGCGAATGTGGTTTGGCTCACCACATTGAAGCATGTGATAGGTCCACTTCTCCTCCTATTCCTCACCTTGTTATACGCTCTTGTGAATTTGGTGGAAAGGAGGGCTAAGTCATCCTCGGGCAGTTTCTCTAGTTGCTCATCACTTAAAGAATGTAAAGCAGATAATGAAAAACCAGATGAGTTACAATCAAGAGACTCGAAGAACAACCCTTGGATTTGTCGACCACTAATGCCATCGACTGTCTTGGGGACGCGAGATAAAGTCAATCTCATGCGTCTTCAACCTCGAGTAAAGCTTATCCATGGTAAGCTCACTCATGTGATGTTGTCATTGATGGAAGTGATCTTCATTCCCAGACCTTCACATCAAGAGCACCCGAAGTGGCGTGCATTCTCGCACTCAGAAATACGAGTCAACGGTGCGAAGATCATGAAGAATCTTAGAAAATCTTCCCACACACTCATCCAAAGACTCACGGGCCTTTGTTCGATCTTTGAGTATACTTTCTTGAGTGGGTTCTGTCTCACTTCCTTGATCGCGATGGACCCTTCATGATAGTCACAAAGAGTCGCGGATCTCGTGAGCGGACCGCAAGTGAGCAACACGCTCAAACTCGGATCGACTAAGGCCTTGGATCAAATAATTCGAGCCTTCTTTGTTGGCCTCCACATGCGGAGTGATCGTATCGTCATCGGTGGCACGACATAAGGATTTTTCACCTTTAGCCAAATAGCGTGCCCTTGAGCCTCGATATATGCTTGCATACGAGCCTTCCGGTATGCAAAGTCAACTCCTTCAAAATGTGTGGCTTGGTTGAGTACTTGTCATCGCCATGGCTCCAAAGACGGTTAAGATCTATGAGAAGAGCTAGCCGGCTCGATACCACTTGTAGGACCGGAAGGCGACTAAAGGGGGTGAATAGGCGCTTTCAAAACTTTCTCGCCTAAATCAAAACCAACACGAACTTTACTCCTTTAGCTATGAAAGCTAAGAAGATCAAGAAGCACACTGCGGAAGCCTTGTGTTAGATTTGATAAACCCTCAACCACACAACACAACCGGAGAAAAGAACTCACTTTGTTCCTTCATCGGGATGGCGGTCGACCGGCTACCACGGCGGTCGGACCGACGGTCAACCAATGATCGACCGGCAACTAACTAGCGGTCGGACGGTGGGACGCGATTCGACCGGCAAGCCGGTGATCTGAATACAGGCGGTCGGACCGCCGTTGAAAATCGGTCGGACGGTAGAGTCGAATGAAAAACTCCACCCAAAACCAAAACGAAATTTGATCCAACTTTTGTTTCAACCAATAAAACTTGACCAAATTTTGAGCACACCTCCTAATGATATTAGAGACCTATTTCTAGCGACGATCCGTCGATCCACTTGCAGAATCGATCTCTCGAGATTTTACCAAAGAAGTGCACAAACCCTAGAAATATGAAAATCTTGATTCAAGACTTGCTTGTGGGGGGTTGATGATCTAGATGACTCTAGGAGTAATCCCACACATCAAAACAAGATAAAGTAGGTCAAGAGACCAAGCATGAACCTTTGAATCAAGGAAGCACCAAAATCATCCAAAAGGAGAAGAACACAAAAGGGAGCAAGCGATCTTTCAATTGAGCATCACAAGATTGTTCGATTACACAAGATGCTTACAAAGCCTCTCCAACAAGGAGGGCAAGAGCTCAACAAGGAGCACACTCCAAACCCTAGTTCTCCTCTCCTCTCCTCCAAACCCTAGAAAAGGAAGAAGGGGCTAAAATGAATGCTTGGCTTAGTTTTCCATCTCCCTCCTTCCTATTTATACTAGAGAGCTAGGGTTTCCTTTTTGGGGTCACTTACACATGGGACCCACACACAAATAACTCTTGAAGCAATCGCCGCTTCACCACGTAGGTTGATCGGCGGTTCTCATCGTGTCGCCAAGCCTCTCTAGTCCGAATCCCCGGAACCTCCCGAGACTCGCGCATCGATATCCGCACCGCTGATCCAACCGGTATGCATCGAACCACCCGTTCGATCCATCTTGTCCATCTCGCACCATGCTTGAGTCACACGACCTCCCGGTATCCCCGATCGTTACGTACCTCGGCTCTCCAAGCGTAGTCGATCCACTCACCGTTGACGTCGTTGACCTGCAAGCCACCTGCACAGCAATAGACAAACAAATCGATTCCGGGAATAAGTTCTTCACAACTTGACCCACGTTAGTTCCGCAATGCAATATACACCAATAAAGCATTGAAGTTCATATAAGATACACAGTCAAAACCAACTCAATGCAACACTTGGCTAACCTTCAAGCCATTGCGGTCGACCGCCCCTCGGGGCGGTCCGACCGATTCATTGGTCGGACCGCTCCCCTAACGGCGGTCGGACCGGTCCAAAGGACTTAGCCAAATTTTCAACTCAAAATTCCGAAACCTTCTGGAATTTTCAAAAGAATAGAACTTTTGACTGGGAGCTCCAAAAATGATGGGACCACATCCAGGAGACTCCCCTCACTTGGCTACACAACCTATTTTTGGCTCAGCTCCAAAAACCCATTTTCATTTTGGCGGTCGGACCGGCCACCAAGGCCGGTCGGACTCCTCCCAGCGGTCGACCGCCGACACCACCGATCGGACCGCTGTGGTCCGGCAACCTTGAGCAAACCCGAAAATGCGAGATTTTGCAAACCAACAACGCCATTGCCAATTGACTCATCATCCTGAGATCGTGCACATATCCTCACGATATCCACAAATACTTATATTAATTAAGGTCTTAGCTTGGTTACAACAAATGCCTAAGGGCCTTTGCAGCTCATACTTGCACAAAAAAAAAGAACGAACCTAAACACACAATCTACCGCCTGACAGTGCGCCCGTCTGCTGTAGACCTGGAAACGAGATGGCATCCTTGCAAACTGATCTTGATGCCCCGGGAATGGTGCAACAGGAACAGGCGTCCCTGGTGCAGGCACTACTAGCTCCTTCGGCTCTGTTGGCTCCTCTAGCTCTTCTGGCTTTACTGGTTCCTCGGCTTCTTCTAGGTCTTCTTCTTCTCAGGATCTTCCTCTTCAGGGTCTTCCTCATGCTCGTGCTAACCATAGAGAGTTTCCTACAGAATGATGATCATTTCTTCTGCTCTTTGCAGGGTCTCGTAGGCACGCTCCAGTTCTGTGGCGGCCAACTCCAGCTATTCTTCCTATGTAGCGGCGAATTGGGCAAGATGCACGACAGTGTCGTTGCCTTCTCCTTCCGTAGACGGATAACGTGATGGAAGATCCACTACGGAGGTGCGAGGGTGGTAGTGAAAGACGGTGCCTCGAAGCTCACGAGCGTAGATGTTGTAGAGCTTGAGGATAGCGAGGTGTGAAGACTCTTGAATTGCGTCGATCAGAATCATCCTTCTTGCGGAGATGTTCAGGTGTCGACTTGCTTTGGTGTCCTTCCAGGTGTAGATGGTTAAGCGGTAGATCACTCTACGGTCTCGGCCGTTCACGACCTAAGTGCTGCCACGGTACATCGGATGGTCGAAGCCTCCAAGTAGTTGCAATAACTTACAAAGTTCATCTGCAAGTCCTCCCTTACGCTCTCCATAGTTCTGGAGACGAGACATCTGACATGATAGACAAGAGGGTAAGAACAACTTAAAAACAGTGGGAGATAAAGAATTTCAACAATAGTTGTGTCAAGCGAGATATGAGAAGAGTTAAGCAATTCAATTAATCTTGCAAGTTAATTTTGCTTTAGAAAATAGTTTGGACACTCTAAGACGGTCGATCTAACTAAGGTCAAGACATACAGTCAGTATGACTTTGATACCACCTTTGTCGGGACCCAAAAATGCAATTTTGGACGCTCTGTGTATTATGCACTAGTCTAGGATCACGCTAGTGCACACAGTGTCAATATAGATGAATGTCGATCCACACAAGACGATTAATAGATTAAATGACTAATTTGAATAGCAAATAATGGTTTTGACCTTATGGTCGAGTTTACATTTATTAAGCCACGCATGGCTGACAATAAATAAATAGCAGGAGCGGAATAGAAATAAACTTTAGAGGAATCCCATCAATTCACTATAAGCAATTGACTGGGATTAAGAACTCCTCAAATGCAGGCAAAGACTCCTCCACTTCTGTTGATTATTTGAAGCAAGTATGGGTACACAACTGTACTCGCAAGTCATACCACAGAATGCAATTTATAGATGATGGATTATTCCAAAGGAATGGCTTCTGTTGTTCTTTTGCAGAAATGCAACATTTGTAATTGAATACAAATAATAGATTGAAAACATAATTCAAAACAAATAAGATAGTATTAATTTATCATTTGATTTCACAAAGACACACAGTCTAAACAAGTTATACACGCAGCCATATGACTTAGATCACACAGCTCCCTTCCCAAATGTTTTATAAAAATATACCCCTCGTGTGAAATCCCCGAGCATGTCCATGACCGCTGACGTGGTTATCCGAATAGATCGATTAAACACTCTGCAGAGGTTGCACACTTTACGAACAAGATACAATTAGTGTAGTTAGCACTAACCATAACAAAACCACACACACCGTCTGACAAGGATGTGGTGAACCGTCCCACGATGTGACCTATCTTGAAGTCCACACCTCCACTCATCACATAGCTAACCTACAACCTGAGTTGTCAATGGCAAGATTCCATAACCTACTAAGTTAGGCCCATCCCATACCAGCCATGTGGTTGTACAGTAAGGCTCAGTTCAATGGCACACAAAATTAAATCCTTAATTGACCAAGGAAAGACTTTCAATTTCTAACTAAGTCACACAGTTTATCATTCCCAACACACAGCTCCACCATATCACACAGTATCCACCACTTGCCTCAGTCTAAATCTTTTCTCACCCTGTTGATTAAGTGCAACACATGCCATCAACGAGTAATAGCACACATCACACACAGTTTTATCACACAGTTCCATAATCACTTAGTCAAGTTTATATTTGCAACTCACATAAAATGATGACTCATGGCATGACTAAGCAATCAACGCGTATCTAACCAACCCACGTTGGTGCTACGATAATATCTACTAATAATAAATCAACCTAGGATGACAAAAGATCATGGCATTACAATAGACAAGGTGGATATATCAATTTGGATTAATAACTAACCCAAAAGCATTTAAATAAATACTTGAAATAGAATGTAATAATTTGAATCAAAATATTTTAAAAACTGGGTTCAACATAATCAAAGGTATAACTTGCCTTGGAACAGGTCTAGGTACTGATCTTGATCTTGAGGCACTCCTTCTTCTTCAAAAGTCCCAGAAGTATTAACATATACTCCCAAACGAAATAAATAAACAAAATAAATAAATAATAGAGGAAAAATAAACTCCAAATATTAAATACAAATTATAAATAAATAGATCTCAAATTTATATAAATTTAAAAATTTGAATGGGCTCAATCGGAGTTTGGATGCAAAAGATATGAGTTTTGGAAAATTGAATCTAAAGAAAATACCTCAAATTGGAATTTCTGAAATTTCCCTATTATTTTTCTACTGAAAAATGGATTTATGATGTCAGCTGATGCCAGCGAAGATTTTCAGCCAAATATAAAATCAATCTGACAGGTGGGACCCACTGTCAGCAAGATGGTCCATGATGGACTGGGTTTATGGTCCTTTGGTGCGGGTGAGATCTGGTCTGCCACGTGGCTGCTCATCGGACCGCTGACGAGACTGCCACACAAGCAGACAGATGGAGGTGGTGCTGATGTGGAGGATGAGCTGGCAAGCCACGTCAGCAAAGAGAGAAAACAGAAAGAACTGGGAGCAGCCATGGCCGACGGTGGAGCTCACGGCGTCGACGGCGATCGGCGGTGAGGCAGCGTCGGGGAAGTACCAAAATGGAACCCCCAGGAACATGGCTAAGCTTTGGGAGGTGGTGGCTTGGCTCGAACGGTGTTGGTTCGTCGACGACGCCGACAATGGCGGCGGTGACACTTCGACCAGCGGCGGCTTCGGTGAAGTAGTGGCGGCAGCCCTTCGGGGGAGGACAAGCTTCGGGAGGAGGGGTTTCGGACGAGATTAAGGTGGAGGACGAGATGACGCGCTTGAAAGAGCTAGGAGTTCACCGGCGGTGTAGATCGGCGAAGGGAGGTGGCGGCCGGTTGTCGGACGAAACTGAAAACGGTGATGCGATGATCCTCGGGCAAGGATGATGGCGTCGCAACGTAGCTCTCGCTATTACGCACCCAACGGCGGTGGAATCAAGGGCGGGGGTGAGCTGACGGTGGCGAATTCGAGCGGCAGAGAAGCTTCGGTGGCCGACGGTTCTTCGGTGATTGCGGCGCAACGAAGACGAACCCGGGAACGACGCCTTAGGGCTTTGGAAGAAAGAGGCGAGGCGAAGAATTTGATGTAGGTGGTGGCCATTAAATAATGCCAGAGCGGGAAGTCCGTAGCGGAGACAACGGCACTGCCATGCGGAACTCGGACTCGGGAGTTCAGGAGGAAGACGACGACAGTGGCGGGCCCACCGATCAGCGGGGGAAGCGTCGACGCGCGCAAGCGGGGCTTCGGCGGAAGAAAGGTCGAGCAGGCTGGGCTGCGGCGCGGGAGGAAAGGCCGGAGGAATTGGGCCGAGCTGGAATAGTAGTTGGGTTTCGGCCTGCTACTGTTCCGGGAAATTAAAATATATTTTTATTTTTAGAAAATGGCAAAAATCCAAATAGCAATTAGAAAATAACAACTGAACTCAGAAAAATTCTGGAAAAATCTAGAAAATATATCCAAGCACATAGAATCTAAATAAAATAATTTTGAAAATAGTTGATGTTGGGATTAATCACATTAAATTATTTTGATGGTAAAGTTCAGATTAAGCTTTAATAAAATTCAATAAAAATTCAAATGATGAATTTTCCAACTAGTAACTGTTTAAAGGATTTTTAGAGCTCAGAAAATTGGGATGTTACACTTTGCCGGCCCTTGTCGTGCAGCTGCTTCGGTCGTGAACGAGAATATAAAGTCGGGTGGATTATGCCAAGCTTGGCTGATACGACAGCACCATAGTAGCGTCGCCGTCGAGGTAGCGGGTATAAGTTGGATGGGGGTAGGGTTGGTGGAAACGAGCGCCATGGTGTCGATGTAGTTGGCAGGGTGACTGTGATGACCCGCATCATTTGCATATTTGTTAACATAAAACATTTCCATTTCATTGCATCAAAAAGATTTTACAAGAGTTGTTTTACAAGCATTTGCAGTGTTTTTGGCAATGAGTAATTAAAACCCTAGTTTTCTTCTCTTCTTGCCTTCTGTAATAGCAGCCTTCCTCGTCGCTTTGTTCTTGAGCGCGTGTCCGTAGAGCCACCTCGCGATCCGTTTTCCTCGCTCGTGAGGAAAACCAGCAATCGGTTAGTAATCGTAGTGAGAGCATTCTTGTGAACAGTAATGTATAGAAGTTAGAGTATAGAAAGTTGCCGTCAGATTTCGAAGTGCAGTAGAGTATCCGGAGTACCCTAAGTAGTCGGTCCCTTGGCAATCAAGATTCCCAGACCAACTGGAGTTAGTCGGCCCCTTGATCGTTCAGGTATCCGGACCACCCAAGATCCTTCGACATCTGTCACTTCTGTGGGTCTCATCATCCGGCATTATTAGAACCCAAACACCCACTGTTTGCATTTGCCAAACCCCAAATTTAAACCCTCAGTGCATAACCCCGGTAACCACACCCTCAGTCAAGCTTCACTGGGTGCAGCAACCAATTCCAGAGCAACATTACCAGTGCAGCTCCTCTTGATGAGTCACGGCGGCCCGATCTTCCGATAGGTTCGATTTGGTTCGTCGTGAGGACGTTGACGCTTTGAGGCTTCCGACCAACAGATCGTCACCTCGCAATTCGCTACACCGCGACGCTGTCGTTATCGACCACGCTTGCACGCGATCGACCTTACCACGAAGGTTATTGTTCACGCAAGCAATCAAGCAACTCACAAGAACAAGGTAGATGCAATCAATTGTATTGCGGATATGGATGAAGTTTACAAGTGGGGTTCCTCAAACCGATAATCGTAAACCGCAATTGGCGAATAATCTAAGAAAACCCGCTCTAAACTATGGCGGCTCTTGTATATATATAGGGAATGTGAGGAGGTCGACCTAGGGTTGTGCGGCCGTGGGATGAAGCATACACAACCCGGACTCCGACCTCGTACGCTTACAAAGTCTTATTAATTTCCAAAGCGGTGACCAAACACCTTGTGTTGCGTATTTCGTCGAAGATCCGGTCGTAGGATCGGTCCTAGGGTGGTCTTGAGGAGTCCATGCTATCTTTGGTCATAGATTGTGTCCAACGAGTCTTGTGCTCGCTTTTACGGTCGTAGATTGCTCGCAATCGAATCAACTAGTCGTAGGTCTTCTTGTAGTGGTCGAGATCTTCTTGCAAAGTGATCGTAGACCTTCTTGAACCGGTCGTAGTCCTAGATTCCCGAGTACAAGTAAATCATCTCCATTAGGCAAACATCATAGAGTTCTCAAATAATACACTCGACCCTAGAAACGACTTTACGATCGATTAAGTGGCGTGCTCTAGCTCTTGTCATAGGACCGTAGTTCAACACCCGGATCTGGAGGGTCTTGTGTCGTGCGTGTATCAGAAGGAGGGATGTCCTCATCATACTCCCCTCTTGAATTGGAGTCGTCCTCGACTCAAGCTCATCTTCTTCTCCCACGTATGGTTTCAAATCTGAAATGTTAAATGTGGGGCTAACCCCAAAATCTGCAGTAATTCTAATTGATATGCATTATCATTTATCTTCTTAATTATCTTAAACGGTCCTTGACTCTAGGCATCAACTTTGATTTTCTTAATTAGGAAACCTATCCTTTCTCAAATGAACCCAAACTAAATCACCGGTTCAAATTTTACAACTTTCCTACCTTTACTTCCAAAGAACCTTATACCTTTGGTCACATGCTCTATATTCTCTTTAGTGGTTTCATGCAACTTGAGAATAAATGCAAGACGCTTCTTAGCATCTAGATTAATTTTTTCAGAGGTCGGTAAAGGTAGTAAATCAATAGGAGCACGGGGGTTAAAACCATACACTACCTGAAATGGACTTACCTTGGTGGTGGAGTGTACTGACCTATTGTAAGCAAACTCAACATGCGGTAAACACTCTTCCCACATCTTCAAGTTTTTCTTTAAAACAGCCCGCAACATGGTGGATAACGTGCGGTTGACAACCTCCGTTTGTCCATCAGTTTGGGGATGGCATGTAGTAGAGAACAGCAGCTTTGTCCCCAATTTATTCCAAAGTGATCTCCAAAAGTGGCTCAAAAACTTCGCATCACGATCCGAGACAATAGTATTGGGCACACCATGTAAGCGAATGATTTCCCTGAAAAAAAACAAATCAGCTATGTTTGTAGCATCATCGCTTTAGTGACAAGATATAAAATGTGCCATTTTAGAAAATCGATCCACTACTACAAATATATTGTCTCTCCCCTTCTGTCCTAGGCAATCCTAAAACAAAATCCATAGAAATATCCTCCCAAGGGGCGCTAGGAATAGGAAGAGGCATATAAAGTCCATGTGGAAGGAGACGGGACTTAGCTTTGTTGCATGTAGTGCAGCGAGCTACGTAGCGCTCGACATCACGCCTCATCTTTGGCCAAAAGAAGTGGGTGGCCAGCACATCTTCTATCTTCTTTGCTCCAAAATGCGCCATCAAACCTCCTCCATGTGCCTCCTGTAACAACAAAAGACGAACAGAGCTAGCTGGAATGCATAGCTTGTTAGCACGATAGACCAAACCATCATTCAGCACATAGTTATTCCATGTCTTCCCTCCTTTACAATGTTCAAGCACTTCCTTAAAGTCCAAATCAGTGACATATAAACTCTTGATGGCCTCCAAACCAAAAATCTTATGGTCAAGTTGAGATAACATGGTATAACGTCTAGAGAGCGCATCAGCAATCACATTATCCTTACCTTTCTTATGCTTTATAACATATGGGAATGACTCAATAAATTCTACCCAGTTAGCATGTCGTTTATTCAGTTTAGCTTGACTTCTAATATGTTTTAGCGATTCATGATTCGAATGTATAACAAATTCTTTGGGCCATATATAATGCTGCCAAGTGTGAAGCACTCGAACTAAAGCATACAATTCCTTATCATAGGTGGAATAATTCAAACTAGACCCATTTAGTTTTTCGCTGAAATATGCAACTGGTTTACCTTCTTGAATCAATACACCACCTATCCCAATCCCACTGGCATCACATTCAATTTCAAAAGTCTTACAAAAATCAGGGAGTTGGAGTAGGGGTGCTTGGGTGAGCTTCTCTTTCAACAAGTTGAATGCCTTCTCTTGTGCAGGTCCCCATTGGAAAGACACTCCTTTCTTTGTCAATTCATTCAGTGGTGCGGCAATGGTGCTGAAATCCCGCACAAAGCGCCGATAGAATCCAGCAAGGCCATGGAAGCTCCGCACTTGCGACACAGTTGTAGGCGTCGGCCAGCTTTGGATGGCTACAATCTTTGTCTCATCCACCTCAATGCCCCGTGGTGTCACAACATAACCAAGAAATGCAACTCGATCGGTGCAAAAGGTGCACTTCTCGAGGTTACCAAACAAACGTGCGTCTCTCAAAGCATTAAAAACAGCACGTATATGATTTAAGTGTTGCTCATGTGACTTGCTATAAATCAAGATATCATCAAAGTAAACCACCACAAATTTTCCAATGAAAGGACGTAAAACCTCGTTCATCAAACGCATAAAAGTACTAGGTGCATTAGTTAGACCGAAAGGCATCACTAACCACTCATATAATCCGAACTTAGTTTTAAAAGCAGTTTTCCATTCATCTCCTAATTTCATTCTAATCTGGTGGTAACCACTCCGCAAGTCAATCTTTGTGAAAATAATAGAACCACTCAATTCATCTAGCATGTCGTCTAGCCTTGGGATAGGATGACGATACCTTATAGTAATGTTATTAATGGCTCTGCAATCAACACACATACGCCAACTACCGTCTTTCTTATGAACCAAAAGAAGCTGGAACAAGACAAGGACTAAGGCTTTCTCTTACGCACTCCACGGTCCAAAAGATCTTGGACTTGTCATTGAATTTCCTTAGTCTCCTCTCGGATTGGTCCTATATGCGACGGTTTGGCAAAGTCGCTCCTGGGATCAAATCAATTTGATGCTCAATTCCTCGAATAGGTGGTAATCCCGGGGGTACCTCAGTTGGAAATACATCCACATACTCCTGCAAAAGGTTAGCAACAGCAGGAGGCAAAGAGCTAGCTATATCCTCAAGCGAATATAAGGCATTTTTGCATATCAAAGCATAGCATGGCAGCTCATTATTACAAATTTCAGCAAGTTCAGATTTAGTGGCAATCACAACACATCCCTTCAATTTAATTCCCTCGGACTTAGGACTAGACGCCACTTTCTCCCTTTTGGGTGGGAAAACACGTTTTGCTACTTGCTGATTTTCAGAATCATGCTTATCGGTGTTTCTTTTATTTTTAGCGCGCTCTTGTTCATCTTTCAGAATCTCAGCTGGTGTCAAAGGTAACAACTTAATCTTCTTACCTTTATGTGAAAATGAGTAGGTATTAGCTCTACCATGGTGCAAAACATCATTGTCATATATCCAAGGTCTACCGAGCAACAAAGAGCATGCTTGCATAGGCACGATATCAAAGTCAGAACTATCTTTGTAATTACCTGCTAAAAATTGCACTTTCACAACTTTGTGTACCTTTAATTTACCACACGAATTGAACCATTGGATGTAGTAGGGACGTGGGTGTGGTTGTGTGGTCAAGCTAAGCTTCTCGACCATCTCGGAGCTTGCAAGGTTGTTGCAGCTCCCTCCATCAATGATGACTCTGCAGGCTCTGTCCTTCACGAGAAATCTGGTCTGAAACAAGTTGTGCCGTTGATTTTGCTCCGCTCTCTCCACTTGTGCGCTCAGCACTCGTTGCGCAACAAGGCTCACATGATATTGGGTGACAACAGCAGCTACTTGTTCCTCTACATCATCAGCATCACTGTCTATCTCATCTCCTCCACCTGCAATGTTAGCTGCAAGTACATATTCCTCCTCAATATCACTAGTACTTACATAACCACCGTCTTTGGTGGCAAGGTATGCTCACGACCGGGGCCCTCATGACGTGCCCCATTCCCTGCTGTGGTGGCACACAATCCCGATGGTACGACCCGTGGAAGCAACCGACGAAGAACTCTTGGTGGTGCTCGCACACTAGTAACTTTACTTACCTCGGTGCATGTGATGTGGTCGGAGTCTTTGCTGAACGCGCCCTACTCGTGGAGGGGGCAGCAGACCGTGTAGCTGAAGGTGGGGCTATTTTGGCTTGCCCCGGCACTGGTCGTGGTGTAGACATGCTCCCAAAGTTGTTCCTTGGTCTCTGTTGTCGTCCCTGCAATTCCTTTTCTGCCAAACATGCAAGTTGGAAAAATCTAGGGACGCTATCGTATTCTTTGTAATCCACTATGTCCTAAATTTCACGTCTTAATCCTCCATAAAAACGTGCCATTGCAGCTTCTTCATCCTCAATAATATCACAACGCAACATGCTAATTTGTAGCTCCTGATAATATTCTTCTACGGATCTATTACCTTGGTTTAAGCGCTGCAATTTATTACGCAAATCACGTTTAAAAGAAGGTGGGACAAATCTGTTACGCATAGCAACCTTTAGACCATCCCACGTAGTAGGCGCTAATCCTTCGGTGCATACCCTATTCCACCAAATGATGGCAAAGTTTTTAAATTCACTTGTGGCTTGCCTAACTCTATGCACTTTGGGAACTAAGTGAGCATTCAATTTCTGTTCTACCGTCATCTCCCAATCTAGATATATTTCAGCATCATAAGCACCCGCAAAAGATGGTATAGAGAACTTAACTTTTGCATATGGATCATCATTAACACGTGCATTATGTTGCTGAACATTATTACCTCTCATACCTTGACGGTTGAAGTTCGGTCGGTTCCGTTGTCGTGCATCAAAGGCGTCGTGGTCGTGCATCTCATTATCATTATCAAACCCATGGTCATGGGCTGCACCCTGAGGCTCCACACGACCAACGTTTGGTGGTCGGTTCACCATTCTTTCGAGGCGTGTAGTGAGCGCCGCAATACTATCGTTGATTGAGCGTTGTAATGTGATCGTGGTAGCTTGAAGCTTCCTGTCGATGTCCTCATTAACGGTAGTGCGTTGTTCATCCAATAGCGTCATGAGCTCTTCCCTCAAAACACACTCTTGCGCATCCAATCCTTCACCTGACATGGTTAGTAGGTGACAAAAGACAACACAAAGGTATTATCCCTATCACTATTAGGTGGTCGGAGGGTGGAATCACACACTCTCAAGCGTCTTACCAAGCTCTTATGAGTTTCTTACCAAATTGCAGCAGATGGTCTAATCGGTGAAGGTGGGATGTACGATCACGGCCGAGGCGAATGCGAGGATCCAATCTGAGGGTCGAAAGTATGTGGAGCTCGGACAGGCAATGTTTAGTAGTAAGGAATAGCAATAATGAAATTAGATTAGCAAAGCTGAACCAAAGCCCACAGTACTCGTCACAGTTGCTAGTCTAAAAGTGCCCCTAGCCCTAGCACAATACTGATCGAACAAGGACTCGATACAAAGGAGTCCAAAGGATGCAAGGCTGGAACTGGTCGTAGACCAACTAGGGGTGGTCGAATTGCGTCTTCTTCTTTTCTTTTGCACTTTTTGCTTCTTTTCTTTTCTTTTGCACTTTTTTTTGCTTCCACTCTTTTTTTTTCTTTTTTTTTTTGCAAATGTGACCCAAGCCTAAAATTCTTCTGTTACCTTTTCTGGAACCGATGAGGTGATTGGGTCACAAACTTTTTCCGGAGAGCAGGGGTAAATAGGTAAGTAAAAGATACTCTCTCTCTCTGAACTTGGGCTAGTTACATTGCATATGCTACGGAATACGACCGAGGATCGAATCCGACTGTGGTAGTTCCCGAGTGGATGGTAGAATGGGTGTTGCTCAAGAGGTGGTCGGATCCAAGTAGATGTTTGATTCCCACCGGATGGTAAATCCAGCGGGTGGTCGAATGGGTGTCGCTCGAAAAAGGAGGTCGTCGTCCCAGATGGATGGTGGCACGGCGCGCGGCAGTCTCGACTAGAGACCAAGAATGCTACTCTAAACCAAAGAACAAAGACACCGACGATGGACTCGAACTCAACAATGCGAAACTGAAAACAAAATTGTGAAAGGCACAAAGTGGTTTAGACAATGAATAATTACGTTCTAAAACTTTTTGTAGGCGGTTTTTACGGACTCTAGGTGAGGGAACACAACTAACAAAAGGGATAAACGAAATTACCTAACGGGCAACCTTTGCTCGATACCACTTGATGAGTCACGCGCCCGATCTTCCGATAGGTTAAATCGTGAGGACGTTGACGCTTTGAGGCTTAGACCAGCGGATCGTCACCTCGCAATTCGCTACACCAAGACGCTCGTCGTTATCGACCACGCTTGCACGCGATCGACCTTACCACGAAGGTTATTGTTCCCGCAAGCAATCAAGCAACTCACAAGAACAAGGTAGATGCAATCAATTGTATTGCGGATATGGATGAAGTTTACAAGTGGGGTTCCTCAAACCGATAATCGCGAAACCGCAATTGGCGAATAATCTAAGAAAACCCGCCTAAACTATGGCGACATCTTGTATATATATAGGGGAATGTGAGGAGGTCGACCTAGGGTTGTGCGGCCGTGGGATGAAGCGTACACAACACGGACTCCGACCTCGCTACGCTTACAAAGTCTTATTAGTTTTCAAAACGGTGACGCAGCACCTTGTGTTGCGTATTTCTAGTCGAAGATCTGGTCGTAGGACTGGTCCTAGGGTGGTCTTGAGGAGTCCATGCTATCTTTGGTCGTAGATTGTGTGCAACGAGTACTGTGCTCGCTTTTCTGGTCGTCGATTGCTCCAATCGAATCAACTAGTCGTAGGTCTTCTTGTAGTGGTCGTAGATCTTCTTGCAGTGATCGTAGACCTTCTTGAACTGGTCGTAGTCCTAGATTCCTGAGTACAAGTAAATCATCTCCATTAGGCAGCATCATAGAGTTCTCAAATAATACACTCAGCCCTAGAAACGACGTTACCTGATCGATTAAGTGACGTGCTCTAGCTCTTGTCATAGGACCGTGTAGTTCAGCACCCAGATCTGGAGGGTCTTGTGTCGTGCGTGTATCCGAAGGAGGGATGTCCTCATCACCTCTGGCCGAGCCCACACAGAGCAGCAAAACCAGCAATACATCTCCCGCAGCGAGCCCCGACCTGACCACGGCCGTGACTAAATGCCCAAATACATCCCCTCCCAACAGCAATGCATTCCCCCTTCCAGAAGCCAACACAAATACATCCCTCCCAAAGAAGACAGGCGCCCCCAGTTCATCCCCTCAAGCAAGAAAGACAAGTGCATTCCCCGCAAAGCAAAGGCTCGAGCTAGCCCAAGTGCATCTCCCCAGCAAAGCCAGCCCCAGTATTCTGAGAGACCATGTGAGAGGTCCTCCATTGTGAGTGATGAGTATTTGACAACTTGTTGAATAGGTTGAGAGTTGTGTCTCTCGGTTTTGTCTTGTTCGCTTCTTTCAAACAGGGTAATCGGAACTACTCGCTGTGTATGGAGCGGAAGTTCCGATAATCGGAACTACCGGCTTTGGAAATAGGAACTTCCGATTAATCTGGGAATTGAGTTGGTTGAAGTATCGAACTTCCGCACTGGGTCGCGGTTTGTCCGATAATCTCGACGTGAGTGTTCCTCCGAGGCGATAATCGGAATTGAAAATGCAGGAGTGCGGACGTTCGATAATCGGAAGTTCCGCAATGGTAAGCGCGAACTTCCGATTATCGACAAGTGCGGACGTTCGAAATCGAACTTCCGCAAGGTAAAGTCGCGGAACTTCCGATTGTGTCCGTAATCGCGCGTAGAAGTATAATTTGTGATTTTGACTTTGTATGAGTTTGAGTCTTGTACAATTGTTGATGCTATGATATTGTGCAATGCTATGTGATGTGTTTTTGTGCGTGTTGTTGCGGGATATCAAGACGAAGTCGTGGCGAGACACGAGGTGATCGGACTAGGCGCAGGCGGCGTTGAGGTCAGAACGGTCAGAATGTGTCGAAGACGGCGTGAATCTTGAGGTGGTTGCGAGTCGAGGACAGCAAGGCGTACGGGAGGCTTCCAGAAGGTGCGCAAGGGGCGAAACGGTCTTTTCGCAAAGCGGCACAAGTGGAGGCGGTTCCGTTCGTGTGTAGCTGGCTTAATGGGTTGGAGGCCCATTAGCCAAGGGCTATAAATAGAGGTGAACCCCTGATGTTAGGGTTAGACTTTGAGAGAGAAAATTAGTGTTAGCTTTAGCAAAAGGGTTTGTTTTGCTTTTTGAGAGTTTGTTGAGTTGGAGAGGATGAACTGAAATCTTGTGTAATCATTCCTCTGTGTTTCCCTCTGTAATCGTTTGATTTCTATCAATGAAACTCTGAGGTTTTGATTACTTGTTTATGCCTCTCTTTATTCCCTTTCTGTTCATGTTGAATATCTAGGGTTTTTGGTGTATCTTTTGATTCGTCTTATGAAATAGCATGAAACTTGATATCCAGAGTCGTTTTGATATTGCTAATATATCCTCAAAGTTTCATGAGCTAAGAATCTGAGAATCTTGTCTATTGTGGTTTTTGGTCTTTCTTGCCCCTTCTTCAAGAAATCCGATTTTGCTTTGATTAATGAATCTTTGTTTGCGATTCTTCTCCATGAGGTCAAGATGTTGTTTAGGATGATGTCCTGTGAAACATGACCTGAGAAGAGCATTCAAGATTTAGTATTTTGGATTTTTGGGAAAAATCCGAGCGCACTGTTCTTCGGTCAGGACAATCGGAACTTCCGATTGTCCAAGACGGAACTACCGCAGGCGGAACTACCGCACTGAACCCAGAACTACCGGAGTGCGGAACTACCGCCGGGTAGAATCGGAGCTTCCGATTTTCGATGTAATGCATCAAGCTTGTTTTCATTCTCTGATTTTGCTTCACTCTTCTTGAGATTTCCAGAGGGCTTTGTAGGTTTGTTTAAATACAGTAAAGGGGAGTTCTTAATTTTTAAGGCACCATTCACCCCCCCCCCTCTGTTGCCATTTCGGTCCTTCATATTCATTCCCCAACAGATCAGCCAAGTTCATCTCCCCATTTCCCATTCTCAAACTCAAAGCAAAGGCAAGCCATCCATTCCATTCCACAGCCAGCAGAGGCAAGAACCGAAGGTGGGTTCAACTTTGCATCCCCTCAGCCGAGCCCAGCAGCAGCAGCAGCCAGGGGGCAGAGGAGGAGCCACCAGGCAGCATCAGCAACTAGGCAGCCAGGGAGCAGAAGAGAAGGGAGAGCACCAGCCCAAGCCAGCACTGCCATCCCCTCTCCCAACCTAGATCCATCAAGAGGTAAACCCCAGCACATCAGTTTGCATTTGAGAGACCATGTGAGAGGTCCTCCATTGTGAGTGATGAGTATTTGACAACATGGTGAATAGATTGAGAGTTGAGTCTCTCTGTTTGTACTGTTTCTGTGATGAAACAGGATAATCGGAACTACCACCATGTATGTAGCAGAAGTTCCGATAATCGGAACTTCTGGCTTTGTAAAGCGGAACATCCGATTAATCTGGGAATTGTGTTCGGTTGAAGTAATCGGAACTTCCGCACCTGGGGACGCGGTTTGTCCGATAATACTGACGTGAGTGTTCCTCTGTGACGAAAATTGGAATTGAAAATCTGGGAGTGCGGACGTTCTGATAATCGGAACTTCCGCAATGGTAAGTGCGGAACTTCCGATCATCCTGACAAGTGCGGACATTCCAGAAATCGAAGCTTCCGCAATGGTAAGTGCGGAACTTCCGATTGTGCCCAGAACTGTGCAGAGAAGGATAGTTTGTGATTTTGAGTTTGTATAAGTTTGAGTCTTTTACAAAATTTTGATGCTATGATATTGGGCAATGCTATGTGATGTGTTTTTGTCTGTGTTGACTGCAGGACATCGAGACGGAGTCGTGGCGAGACACGTGGTGATCGGACTAGGCGCAGACGGCGTTGAGGTCAGAACGGTCGAGATGTGTCGAAGACGGCGTGAATCTTGAGGTGGTTGCGAGTCAAGGACAGCAAGGTGTACGGAGGCTTCCAGAAGGTGCGCAAGAGGCGAAACGGTTTTTTCGCAAAGCGGCACAAGTGGAGGTGGTTCCGTTCGGGTGTAGCGGGCTTAATGGGTTGGAGACCCGTTAGCCAAGGGCTATAAATAGAGGTGAACCCCTGGTGTTAGGGTTAGATTTTTTGAGAGAGAAAATTAGGGTTAGCTTTAGCTAAAGAGCCTTTGGAGAGGTTGTTATGCTTTTTGAGAGTTTATTGAGTTGGAGAGGATGAACTGAAAACTTGTGTAATCATTCCTCTGTGTTTCCCTCTGTAATCTCTTGATTTCTATCAATGAAACTATGAGGTTTTGGTTCTTTGTTTATGCCTCTCTTCGTCTCTCTGTTCTTCTCTTGAATAGCTAGGGTTTTGATGAAACTTTTGATTCGTCTTATGAGATAGCATGAAACTTGATATCTAGAGTCTTATTGATATTGCTAATATATCTTCAAAGTCTCATGAGCCGAGAATCTAAGAATCGTGCAAATTGTGGGTTTTCGGTTGTTCTTGCCTAATACTCAAGAAATCCGTTTTTGCTTTGATTAATGAATCTTTGTCTGCGATTCTTCTCCGTGAGGTCAAGATGTTGTTTAGGATGATGTCCTGTGAAACTTGACCTGAGAAGAGCATTCAAGATTTAGTATTTCGGATTTTTGGGCAAAACCTAAGCGCACTGTTCTTCGGTCTGGACAATCGGAACTTCCGATTGTCCAAGGCGGAACTACCGCTGGCGGAACTTCCGCACTGAACCCGGAACTACCGCAGTGCGGAACTACCGCTAGGTAGAATCGGAGCTTCCGATTTCTGACAGAACAGCCCGAAGTTTGTTTTCGTTCTCTGATTTTGCTTCACTCCTCTTGAGATTTCCAGAGGGCTTTGTAGGTTTGTTTAAATACAGTAAAGGGGAGTTCTTAATTTTTAAAGCACCATTCATCCCCCCCCCTCTGTTTCCATTTCGGTCCTTCAATTGGTATCAGAGCCGGTTAGCTCTTCCTTATAGATCTTAACCGGTCTGTTGAGCCATGGCAACGGACAAGTATTCCACCAAGCCTCCAGTCTTTGATGGCCTGGATTACCCCTTCTGGAAGAGCCGAATGGAAACATACATCCAGGCTCAGGGGTATGCCATCTGGAGAAAGGTGAAGGTTAGATTTGCTGTTCCTGCCAATGAAAATATCAATGTGGGAAACATGCCCGATGTTGAGGCCAATGCTAAGGCAAGGAACATTATCATTCAGGGTTTGAGCAGAAGTGAGTTCGATCGCATTTCTCATTTGTCTTCTGCTTACGACATCTGGGTGACCCTCGATGCATACCATGAGGGCACCACCCAGATTAAGACGGTTCGACAAGACCAGTTCAAGCGAGAATACAGTAAATTTGAGATGCTTGCTGGTGAATCTCTTGACGAGTGCTTTTCGCTTTTCCATAAGATTTTGAGCAACCTCCGAGCTGTCGGTCTTACATACCCCGACTCGGATAACGCTCGACAGATGCTTTCTCGACTCGATCTTCGTGTTTGGGAGATGAAAGTGACTACCATCAAGGATAGCACGGACCTCTCGACCCTGACTCTTGACGCGCTTTACTCGCGCCTCAAGACTCACGAGATTGACATTGTCTCTCGAAGGTCGAAGTCACAGTCGATGGCTTTAGTCACTGATCCCACCTCTGGATATTCTTCTTAGTCGATACACGGGTTCTCCCTTGCTGCTCTCTGTGACATAACTGATGATCAGTTAGAGCAGCTTGAGGATGAACAGTTAGCCCTCCTAGCTCGGAAGTTTTCCCATGCTTACAAGAGGAGGAGGGATGGAAAAAGAGGAGGTCCTGTGATTTGCTTCGAGTGTGGTGGCCCCAACCACATCCAAGCAAAGCGCCCCCAAGCCGGGAAGGGCAAAGGTGACTACGGCGGTTCGGGCAAGAACGACTACATCGACAAGAACCGCAACACGAAGCCCTCAGCACCTGATCAAGGCAAGAAGAAGTTTCACAACTTTGAGAAGGCAAAGAAGCTATTCCATCGCGTCCTCACCGCCCTCGACGAACTGGACACCAGCGAGGTGGAGGGGTGGAGTGACGATGATGGAAAGGATGATCAAGATCCCAAGGACGACGACAACTTCTCCGGCATGTGCTTCATGGCCCTTGGGGGCGATCTAAGCGACAGCGAGCTGTACTCCGACTCCGATGAGGTTAGTCCCACTTACGACCAGCTTAATGATTCTTTTCTTAAGCTAGGTAGATTTCATGCTAAGTCTAGGGCTAAGTGTACTGAGTTGGAGAAGGAAGTAGCTAGACTATCACGGGAGCTTACCTTACTTACATATGCTCCCTCCCGTGATGATTGTGACACATGCTGTGCTTTGCTTGATGACATGGAAAAACTAAGGACCTTGCATGATAGTGTGTCCTCTGATTTAGACATGATTAAAGTGGAGAACATTAGCCTTCTTGCTGAACTAGAGATGAGTAGGGTAGCACCTCCTTCATCTACTACTGTTGAGGCTATTGCCTGCACTTCCTGTGAGGTTAAGGACAACTCGTTTAGAGGTCTATATACCATGTTGCTCGATCTGCCTGAGACTTGTGAAAACTGTAATAATCTCAAGATGAACCTAAAACGGGCAGATCACAAAATTGCTGAATTCCAAGCTGCTTTATTAGAGCCCATTGTCTCTTGTTTAAACTGTCCTAAGTTAACTGCTGAACTAGAATCTGTATCCAAACAGTTTCAAGAAATGATTGATCACAATAACAAACTGGCTCAGTATGCTTCTAAGGACCTTGTTAGCTCACCATGCAATCAGTGTAATAAACTAAAATGTGATTTGGTTACTTTGGATGAAAAATGTGTGAAGCTAACTAAGGACCTTCTAGAGACACAATCATCTGCTTGTATTGTGTGTGCTGGGAAGAAGTCTAAGGGTTTGGTAGAGACGCCTAGCAACGTGAACCAATCTGCTAGCAGTAGGACTGTCCCCCCAAAGTCGGCTGTGCATGCACAAGCCAATCTTTCCTCTGCTGTTGGTTCTTCTTTTGCTCCCTTACCTTCTGCTGTTCCTTATTCCCCCTGCTTTTCTTGCACCTCTCTCTTTCGGGAGTGTCAGTATCTTATGAACACTCTTGAGAGGTTTGTAGGAGGCAAGAAGAAGCTCAATCTCATTCTAGACCAATCTAAGATTTGCAGATTTAATCAGGGTCTAGGATATGATTTCCATGAGGATATGAGGAAGCATCCACCTGTCGTGCTCAAAACCATAGCACCAGGTGTGATCAAAACTAATCCCAGGACTGAGAAAGTCAATTTTAAATCAGCGGGTTTTGTTCAAAGAATCTCTGACAGTAAGGTGATTCCACTTGCAGCTTCGGCCTCTCAGAAGGCGAAGTATCATTGCACCTTCTGTCAGAAGGATGGACACTTGGTTGATCATTGCTTCAGGCGCGCCAAGATCGCGCGTAGAGATCATGTTGAGTCCTCTAGGCGCATTCAGGGTCAGCCCCAGACCATGAGTGCACCTAAGACTAACATGAGGTCTAGGTTTGCTACAGCTAATGATTTAGGGTAGCATCGAGGACTTGGTTTTTCTGAGTTTTCTGATTTTCGTCCTCATGCTCCCTTTGGTCGTGACTTCCGTCGCTTTGAGGGTAGATCTCGGTTTCCCTTTCGAGATGGCTACCCGCGGCGTGATCGACATGTTGTTGAATTCGACTCGCTCTTCCATAGCAGTCGGATTCAACAACAGCCTTCGTGTCCGCATACGCACCTTCCGCTTGTTGAGTGACGAGAGCGTAGGGTAGATAGAGGTCAGTCTTGCTTGACTACTTCATCATTCGACGTGTTACTCAAGATTGGGTGCCAAAATCATCGTTGATTCACCCCAAGATCGAGACTTTACTGCTTGACTCAGTTCACGGGTGGGAAGGGAAAGGTCTGGATTGTAGACTCCGGGTGTTCTCGTCGTATGACCGGAGATTCTCGTTGGTTTTCTTCCCTAGCCCGTGCTCGAGGTGATGAGACGATCACCTTCGGAGATGCTTCATTTGGGCGCGTCATCGCTAAAGGTACTGTGAGCATTAATGATTCTTTCATTTTGAAAGATGTTGCCTTAGTAAGTAAGCTGCAGTATAATCTACTTTCGCCTCTCACCACCGATGACGGTTCTGAGGTGAGCTTTAAGAAAATAATTGCAAAATTCTTGATTCTTCGGGTACCCTAGTTTGCGGGATTTCTCGATATGGGAGGATCTTTCGTGCTGATTTTTCTGAGTCTTCTGGTGATCCTCTCCGGTGTTTAATTGCTTCTGAATCCCGTGATTTGACCTTCTGGCATAGGAGACTAGGTCATATAGGCTTTGATCATTTGACACGAGTTAGCGGCCACGATCTCATTCGTGGTTTGCCAAAACTCAAGATGGTCAAGGATCTAGTTTGCTCTCCATGCCAAAGACGGCAAGATGGTTGCCGCTTCTCACTCTCGAAATATAAAGGATAATGATCGATGCACGTGACAACCGCTCCATATGGATACAGATTGGTCCGGCTCAGTCTTGATCGGCAGGAGGGAAGTGGTATGTTCTTGTTGTGGTCGATGACTTCTCGAGGTACTCTTGGGTGTTTTTCTTAGCCTCGAAGGATGAGACGTTTACTCATTTTCGTGGTCTTTTCAGTAGGCTTTCTGTTGAGCTCCCAGGTGCATTACGAGCAATTCGTAGTGATAATGGCACCGAGTTCAAGAATTCCTACTTTGAGAGTTTCTGTGGTGAGACAGGTGTAGAGCACCGTTCTCGTCTCCATACGCCCCCAACGAGAATGGCGTTGTGGAGAGGAAGAACCGCACCTTGGTCGAGATGGCCGGACGATGCTTGATGAGTACTCTACACCTAGGAAGTTTTAATGAGGCTATTGCTACGCTTGTCATGTTTCTAATGAGTTTTCTTAGGGCACTCTTGCATCGCACTTCTTATGAGTTGAGATATGGGCAAAAGCCCAGTGTCTCGCATTTTCGTGTGTTTGGTTGCAAGTGTTTTATTCTGAAGTCTGGGAACCTAGATAAGTTCGAGTCACGATCTTGTGATGGGATCTTTCCGGTTACTCGACTTCTTCTCGTGCCTATAGAGTGGAGGCTGCGAGTCTAGCAAAATGGTAGAAACTCAGTGAGGTGACCTTCGATGAGGCGGTCCCGGGACTAGGCACGATATCTCGTGTTCTCTAGAGCGCCTGAGTCCATCTTTGTGGACGATGAGGAAGACGGAGATGAGGGTTGTCTACCCGATCCAGTTCTTCCTCCTCCTCTTGAGGTGCCCTTCTCCACTTGCCCCTTGAGGAGATCGGCCCTTACCTTCTACTTCTTCGAAGCTAGTGGCTCTGTTCCTATCTCATCTGCTAATGAGGTAGAGGCCACTTCTTCATCTCACCCTGGACCTCCTAGACACATTCAAAAGGACCATCCTTCAGAGCGAGATCATTGGAGACCTCTTTGAGCGTGTCACACGCTCCAAAGCGGTTTGTCTCTCTTTGTCTCCATTCCGCTTGTCGCCTCATTTGAGCTCAAAGACGTTTGTCATGCTCTATCTGACGAGTCTTGGATAAACGCCATGCATAAGGAGTTGGAAAACTTTGAAAGAAACAATGTCTGGTCCCTTGTTGAGCCCCCTCAAGGTCACAATATCATTGGGACCAAATGGGTGTTCAAGAACAAGCAAAGTGAAGATGGGTTAGTCATTCAAACAAGGCTAGGTGGTAGCTCGTGGGTACTCCCAAGTTGAGGGTCTAGATTTCAAGAGACCTTTGCCCTCAGAGCTAGACTTGAAGCCATTAGAATCCTGCTTGCCTTTGCAGCTTCTAAGGGTTTCAAGCTTTACCAGATGGATGTCAAGAGTGCTTTCCTCAATGGCCTTATTGAGGAAGAAGTCTATGTCAGACAGCCTCCAGCTTTCAAGAACCCCAAATACCCTAACCATGTCTACAGGCTTTCCAAAGCTTTGTATGGACTCAAGCAGGCTCCCAGAGCTTGGTATGAAAGGCTTAAGTCCTATCTACTGAGTCATGGTTTTGAAATGGGTAAAATAGACAAGACCTTGTTCATCCGCCGTCTTGGCAGCGATCTTTTGCTCGTCCAGATCTATGTGGACGACATCATCTTTGGCGGCTCCTCACATACTCGCTTCCCGTTTCCGATGTTATGAGCTCAGAATTTGAGATGAGCATGATGGGCGAGTTGAGCTTCTTCCTTGGCTTCCAAATCAAACAGTCTCGGGAAGGTACTTTTCTTCACCAAGGCAAGTACACTCGATACCTCATGAAGCGCTTCGACATGAATGATGGAAAGCCAGTATCAACTCCGATGGCATCTACAGCTGCTCTTGATCCGATGAAGGCGGCGAACTGTTGACCAAAAGGAGTTCAGAGCATGATTGGCTCTCTCTTGTACCTCACGGCCTCGAGACTAGACATACATTTCTCCGTATGTCTTTGTGTTGATTTGAGCTTCTCCTCGCGATCTCACCGTCAGCGGTGAAGCGCATCTTCGTACCTTCGAGCTACCATTGACTATGGTATCCGGTACTCTTCCTCTTCTTGTCTATCTCTTAGAGCCTTCCCGATGCGATTTACCGGTCAGTAGGATAGATAGGTAGAGTACCTCCGCACTTGCCAATTCATTGGCACTTCTCTTGTCTCCGGTCGTCAAGGAAGCATTCGGTGTTGCGCTTGATCCACCGCAGAGGCCGAGCACGCTGTCGCAGCCGATTCTTTGTAGCCAAGTGCTTTGGATGGTCTCGACCCGCAGACTTTGGGTTGGTGATCGACTGTGTTCCACTCTTTTGTGATAACACGTCTGCGATTTGCATTGCCAAGAACCCCAAGTGCAACATTCTCGGACCAAGCATATTGATATCGATATCACTTTCTTCGAGACCATGTAGAGAAGGGTGACATTGTGCTCAGCCAGGAGAGTGAGTACCAGTTATCGATATCTTCACCAAGCCTCCGGATGACTCTCGGTTTGCCACTCTGCGGGGAGAGCTTGGGGTGGTTTGTCCTTACGGACTGTTGTGAGGGGGAGCTTATGTGCTACTACTGTATTATATTTTATTTATGCTATTTCTCCTTTCTGGTTACATTTCATTTAAATGTCTTGGGTCTAAGTCCTTCCAGCATAGGTTAGAGTGGTTCTCTTGCCAAGTTGTTTTGACTGCTAATTCTTATCTTGTGCTTCTAGGATGCTGCTTATTAGCTATCTCTTCTCTCTCTAAGTAGAGCTTACTCACTTCTTATAGGTTCTAGCAAGGGTCGGGCCACCCTTGGGTAGACAGGGACAGTGTTTGATCCTTAGAGTGTGAGTTGATCAGCTGATAGTCCTGGAATCATATGGGGTAGATAAGAACCTGTCTGAGCGATAGTTTTCTCTATATCTTTTCTATGCTCTAAGGACTGCCTTTTCTCTTTCTCGTTCCAGTTTCTCGTTTTTGTTCCTTTGGTTCAGGGGGAGGTTATCTTGGTTATTCCAGTTCTTAAATTTGTCATAACTCAACCCGAATTAAAAGATGCATTTCATTCTGAAGGGGATCTGGATTTTCATGCATTTCATCCTGCATTGCATTATAATCATATGGAGCCTTGTTTATTATCCCTTATGATCTGTTTTCACTGTTTTACATCTTGCCATGATTTATGCTAAAACTGCTAGATTTATCATGACTTTTTATGTGTAGTTTAGTCTTTGCCATGCTAAGGTGATTAAAAAATGCTAAACTTGAATTAAAATCTTGTCATAATAGCTCTTGAGACTAGTCTGGTTGAAGTTATCCTTTTATGATTCTCGCCATGTCAAGTAGGCTGAGTGGAGTCTTGAATCTTTATTGAGTTTCAGAGTAAGCTATGTCAGTTCGTTAAGAAACTAGACTTATCTTTAATCGTTGGTCTAAAAACTTCAAAAGCAAAAATGATCTCTTTTGTGCGAAAAAACTGATCTCACCAAATCTTTCTCATGAGACTGCTTGCCATTGCACTAGGCATGAACTCAGGGGGAGCCTTGGATGACCTAAGATCACCTCCTTAATTCTGTTGCTTGGAGTGGTCGCATAAGGCTTGGGATCTAGCACATGGTTAAGATTTGAAAAATTGGTTGAAGCTTAGGAGGCAGTTGTGGATGGCTGTCGGGACCCAAATATGCAAATCTGGACCCTCTGTGTATTCTGCACTAGTCCAGGATCACGCTAGTGCACACAGTGTCAACATTGATGAAATATAACATCCATACAACGAATATAAAAATAAACGAGTACTTTGAATAACAAATAACCATTGGGACCTTATGGTCGAGTTTTACATTTATTAAGCCATGCAAGGCTGACAATAAGAGAATAAACTGCAGTGGAAACGAAATAAACTCCGGTGGCTCCCATCAATTTACCACAGGCAACTAACTGGGATCAAGACCCTAACGCTCAACCTTCGTAGAATTCCTCTTCAAAAGCAGGCGACGACTCCTCCACTTCTATTGATTTGTTTAGCAAGAGTGAGTACACACCGTACTCGCAAGTCATACCACAGAATGCATTTATACATGATGGCTTATTCCAAAAGAATGGCTTCTGTGGTTATTTTGCAGAAGTGCAACATTTGCAATTGAATACAAATAATAGATTGAAAGCATAATTCAAAACAAATAGACAATAATAAGTTAACAATTGATTTCACAAAGGACACACAGTCTAATCAAATTCTTTCACACAGCTGAACAAGTTATCTCACACAGCTGACCCTTCCCAATTGTTTTATGAAAATCTACCCCTCGTGTGAAATTCCCGAGCATGTCCATAACCGAGGACGCGGCTATTCGAATAGATTGATTTAAAACTCGCAGAGGTTGTACACTTTACCACACGATACAATCGGTGTAGCGATCATCGACCATAACAAAACCTTTCAGAAACTTCATCTCAAACAATGACACTCCTGGTGTGCTTTACTGCCGTCCAATTTGTACACACAGCCCTTGGAACGACACACACCATTGGACAGGGATGCAGCGAACCGTCCCGCGATGTGACCCAAACACACGCAGACACACCTCCAGCCCATCACATAGCTTAAATACAACCTGAGTTGTCAATGTCAAGACTCCATAACTTACTAAGTCAGGCCCAGTCCATACTAGGCATGTGGTCGTACAGTAAGGCTCAGTTCAATGGCGCACAAAGTTAAGTCCTTAATTGACCAAGGCAAGACTTCCAGTTTTAACCCAAATCACAAAGTTTAATTCACACAGTTCCACCATTCACACAGATCCACCACTTGCCTCAGTCTAAATCTTTTCCCACCCTGTTGATTAAGTGCAACACATGCCATCAACGAGTAACAGCACACAGCACACACAGTTTTATCACATAGTTCCATAATCACTTAAGCAAGTTTATAATTGCAACTCTCACATGAAATGATGACTCGTGGCATGGCTAAGCAGTCTAATCGTATCTAACCAACCCACGTTGGTGCTACGATAATACCAACTAATAATGAACCAACCTAGGGTGACAAAAGATCATGACATACAATAGACAATGTGGATATAACAAATTGGATTAATAGCTATCCCAAAAGCATTTAAATAAATACTTGAAATAGAATGCAATACATTAAAACAAAGTAGTTTAAAAACTGGGTTCAATATGATCAAAGGTATAACTTGCCTTGGAATAGATCTAGATATTGGTCTTGGTCTTGAGGTGCTCCTTCTTACGCAAAATTTCAAGTATCGACGCCTACTCGCAAAACGAGACAAAAGAAACAAAATAAATAAATAACAGAGGCAAAACAACTCCAAAAATTCAAATAAAATTCACCATTAAATAGATCTTAATTTTATATGAATTTACAAATTTGAATGGGCTCAATTGGACTTCGGATGCAAAAGATATGGGCTTTGGAAGATTGGAAAATCAATTAAACCCTAATTTGGATTTTCTCGAATTTCCCGAATTATTTTTATAAAGGAAATTCGGATTATTGCGCAATGCTTGCGCCACCGAGAATTTCCGGAAAAGAATTAAATTTAAAATAAAATCGACAGTGGGACCCATCGTCTGCTGGCAACGGCCACGGTGAAACGGGTTCACCGAGCCACGGAGATTTGGCCCGGTGGATCGAGCCACGCGGCTACCGATGTGGCGCCACGCAGATGACACGCAAGCGCTAGAGGTGACGGGCGCCGGCGTGGTTGTCGACGATGCACTGCCGAGGGCGGCGGCCGGAACCAAGGGCTCGCCGGCGATTGGCGGCGAGTCGCCGGTGACCAAAGGTACCAGAAGGTTCCCTGGGTTATTGCGCACCCGATGGTACCATTACCGATGGCTGGAAGCAACGGCGGCGACCGACGGCGAGGAAGAAGCGGCGGAGAGAGCACTGGTTTTGTCGGACGGGCGCTCTGGCGATGCTCCGGCGACGAGGAGGTGCGCACGAGGTAGCCTGAGACTTGCTGATCACAACGGTGCAGTCGGTGGAGCAAGGGCGACGACGACGGCAGCGCAATCCACCAGAGAAGAAGCTCGGCCGAAAACCCTAAAGCTTGAAATGCGGCGGCGCTAGGGCGATCGGGGCGACGAGAGTGGCGGTTTAGGGTTGCGGAGGCCCAGGCGGTGCTAAGGGAGTACTTATAGGCTCGGAGACGCCGAGATTTGGAAACCCCCAATTCGGGTCCAAACAGTAGGTTTTTGAATTCCAAGATTTTCGGAGATTGAAACCGATTCGGGGTTTGATTTGGTTTGAAACGGATAAGGAATAACCGGAGACACGATTTGGTGGGGTAGGCTCAAGAAATCAGCGAGAGAATCGCCGTTGCCGTACGGGAGTGAAGCTCTCGGTAATGGCGGCAGCACGCACGCGCGCGAGTAGGAAGAAGACTCCGCGGAGACGACGACTCGGTCGCGGGCCCACCGGTCAGCGAGAGCGAGGAAAGCGCAGCGCGGGCGAGTGGCAACCGTGCGATGGCGATCCAACGGTTGAAAGCTTAACGCAGGCGGGGCAATGGCGCTACCGATGGAATAGTGTTGGGCTTCGCCCAAAGATCGTTCAAGGATTTAAAATAGATTTTTCTTTTTAATAAATCCAGAAAATGCAATTAGCAATTAGAAAATAGCAAATGACTTTGGAAAAATTCCAGAAAATTCTATAAAATATAACCAAGCATATAAAATCTAAATAAAATAGTTTTGACAATTGTTGATGTTGGGATTAAGCACATTAAATCAATTTGTCCTTAAAGTCCATATTAAGCTTTTAAATTGATATTCAAATAAATCCAAATGGTGAATTTTCTTGCTACCATTTTTAAAAGATTTTAAAGCTCAAATTTGGGATGTTACAAACCTCCCCTTAAACGAATCTCGCCCCGAGATTCTCGCTAGCTAGAGAAAAGGCTAGGAACTCGGATTTCAACCGCTTCTTCACGCTCCCACGTTGCTTCTCCTTCCGAGTGGTTACTCCATCGACTTTGCGTAAATGAACGGTCTTGCTTCAGTGCGCGCTCTGCGACATCCAAAATCTCGACAGTTGTTCTTTGTACGTGAGATCTTCCTTGATTCAATTGACTCCAACGGGTGCGCTCTTCCGCACACGAAGACACTTCTTGGTGAGAGACATGAAAGACATCATGCACTCGCTAACGATCGCGGTAGCTCCAAGTGCACATAACTTCTCCTCTGCGTTCCAAAATCTTGAACGGACCCACATATCTAGGAGCAAGCTTCCTTTGGTGTGGAATCTCTTAACACCTCGGCGGAGTAACTCAAGATACACAAAATCTTCGTTCAAAGCTAAGGTCACGACGACGATTATCGGCATAACTCTTTTGCTCGGGTGGGCTATCTTTAACCTCTCTCGATCATAGCAACTTGTTCTTGGCTTCTGAATAATATCCGCCCGAACACTACGCGCTCAATTGTCTCGACCAATTCAACGGAGTTCGCAGCACGACCGCATGAGCTTCAAATGGTGACATCTGCAAACCGGCTTGATAATCGTTGTTGTACGAGATTTCGCATACGGTAAACTCTTATCCCAACCGGTAGCATTAGCTAAGGCATAGGCTCTCAACATATCTTCTAATATCCGTTGACTCTTTCATCATCCATCCGTGCGTGGATGATAAGCGATACTAAAATTCGATGAGTTCCTGTGGCTTCATGTAGACTCGCGTAAACGAGAGGTGAATTGAGATCCTCGATCCGACACTATCTTCTTAGGCACACCGTGCAGACTTATGATTTTTGACATATACAACTCTGCCAAGCGGTCTCCTGAGTAAGTGGTTTTGACTGGCAAGAAATGGGCAACCTTAGTCAAAGATCCACTATTACCCAAATCGAATCATAACTGATTGAGTCTTGGGTAGACCGTAATAAAATCCATACCGATTTCTTCCCACTTCCATTACGGTATCTTCACGGTTGTAGCAATCCCGCTGGTCTTTGATGTTCGGCCTTTACTTTCGACACACGCCGCATAAGGCAACGAACTCGCGACGCCTCGCTTTAAGTTTGGCCACCAAAACTTATTCTTAACATCTCGATACATCTTAGTGCTTCCAGGTGAATCGAATACTTAGAGTCATGGGCTTCCTTGTAATCGCTTGTCTTAAACCATCAATATCCGTGACACGATACGCCCATTGATCCACAAGATATCCCGATCATCCACGGTAAAGTCTTTAAATTTTCCTTCCGACATCTTCTTCTTGAGGTCGGCAAACTCGTAATCCTTGGGTTGCGCTTCACGAACTGTTTCTCCGAGTAGATTGCACTTCTATGTCGCCACAAATCCTTAGGAACTACTTCTAGTCAGTAGCTTCGAATTCCTCCCAAGTTCAACACAACTCTTTATCTCTAGAGCATTGCAAGAGCTTTTACGACTCGGTGCATCCGCAACTACATTGGCCTTACCAGATGGTAATGGATTCCAAGATTATAATCCTTTATTAATTCCGACCATCTTCTCGCCTCATATTCAGTCGATCGAGTGAATATGTACTTGAGCTCTTATGATCTGTAGACTTCACAATGACACCGATGAGATAATGACGCCAAATCTTCAAAGCATGCACTACGGCAACTAGTTCCAAATCATGGGTAGGATAGTTCTCTTCATGAGGCCTTAATTGCCTTAACGCATAAGTTTACGCCTCTTCCTTCTTGCATAAGGACACATCCTAATCCTTGACGCGAAGCATCACAATAGATATCAAAATCCTTACTGATATCCGGCAAAACTAGCACTGGGGCTGAAGTCAGACGTTTCTTCAATTCTTGAAAACTTTCCTCACAAGCTGGGGTCCAAATGAATTTCTTCTCTTTCTTCAACAATTGCGTAAGAGGCTTAGCAATCGTTGAGAATCCTTCAATGAAACGACGATAGTATCCTGCCATTCCCAAGAAACTACGAATTTGAGTAACCGTCTTGGGCTGCTCCCAATTCATTACAGCTTTAACCTTTCCAGGGTCAACTGCTACTCCTTCGGCTGTCATCACATGGCCGAGGAAATCAACTTTCTTCTTCCAAAAGTCACACTTGCTAAACTTGGCATACAACTGATGTCTCCTGAGCTTCTCTAGGATTAATCTCAAATGGTCTTCATGCTCTTCCTCTGACTTTGAGTATACCAAAATATCATCAATGAATACTACCACAAACTTATCCAAGTATTCCATGAATACCTTGTTCATCATGTTCATGAAATAGGCAGGGGCATTAGTCAATCCAAAAGACATGACTAAAAATTCATAATGTCCATACCGGGTTGAGAAAGCGGTCTTTGGTACATCCTTAGGACAAATCTTCAACTGATGGTAACCTGATCGCAGATCGATCTTGGAGAATACTCCGGCTCCTTTCATCTGGTCGAACAAATCATCTATTCTGGGCAATGGGTACTTGTTCTTGATGGTGACTTCGTTGAGAGAACGATAATCAATACACATCCTCATGCTTCCATCTTTCTTCTTGACGAACAAAACTGGTGCTCCCATGCATTTAACTAGGTCTTACAAAACCTTTCTCCAAAGAGTTCCTCTATCCGCTTCTTCATTTCCACAAGTTCATCGACCGCATCCGATAGGGTCTCTTGAAATTGGTGTTGTTCTCGCACTAGATCGATGACAAACTCAATGTCACGGTCCGGTGGCATTCCCGTAATTCTTCCGAAATACATCGGGCAATCTCGACTACTGTACGTCTTCCAAAGAAACCGTCTCGATCGTTGACTACCAAATGTCCATCACGCATCGAGGTGGCTAGAAATTCCACTTTCTTTCCCTGTGGTATCCTCAATTGTCACGGCTCTTCGCCACAATCTAGCATCGCTTATGTTTGGATAACCAATCCATACCAAGGATGACATCTATGGTCCGAGTGTCTAGAACTATTAGGTTGGCTAGAAACTCAACTCCGCCTATGAGTAGCCTAGCTCCTAAACATCCAACTTTAGAACTTAGCTCGCTCCAGTATTGGACTAACAGAGTATGCTTAAGATGCATAACTTCCAATTTGTTCTTAGTTGCAAAATTTCGAAACAAACGAATGCTAAGCTCGTAATCAAACAGAATCGATGCAGTATTGAATTTACTAGGAACTTACCCAAGACAACGTCAGTGCTTCTTGGGCTCCTTCTAGAGTGACGTGATTGACACGACCTCGACCATCGATGGCGGTGCTCCTCGGATTGACGGTAGCTTGAGAAGTTCCTTGATGGTTGCCTTGCATTTGGCGCCTTGGTGGTGTATTCCCAAGGTTGAAGCGCATCGAGTGATAGTCCCATTCTGCGGACATCGGTTGGCGAAATGCCCTGGCTGACGACATGTAAAGCAAACTCTGGTTGTATTCTGTGGGTTGCTTACTGGATTGGGGTTGACTGGTGCGGGATTGCGGAAGTTCTGAGCAACTGGGCGAGGTGTTGAAGTTGGTGCAGGTGGTATGGCAGAATTCTGTGGTGGAAAACGGCTAAAGCTGCGGTGGAATCATTCTTGCCCTCACCGGGTTGGTGACTTCCTTGTCGAGCCATTCTCGCTACGATGATCTTCCAATTCCTTGCGCTTATCCTCAAGAATCAAAGCCTTGTTGATCAACTCTTGGAAATCGTGAAAGGTGTGGGCGATCAAGTTGACTTGAAGTCCGATGTTCAATCCTTTCAGAAAACGACTCTGACGAGCCTTGTCAGTGGCGACATCTTCCGCAAAGTATCGGGGAAGTTGTGAGAACTTTTTGAGGTTATTCGTCACTGACATTCCTCCTTGCTTGAGAGCACGGAATTCATCCTTCTTTAGATCCATGATTCCTTACGTACATGATATCTTTGGCGAAAAGTTGTGAACTCTTCCCAAGTAATGTCTTGCGGCGTTCCATGCGCTGCACAAAAGTTTTCCCACCATTCGGCGGCAATGCCTTCCATCTGATGAGAGGCGTAGAGAACTTTCTCATGATCGCTGCATTGAGTGATCAGCAGTTTCCTCTCAATGACACGAAGCCAATCATCAGCTTCTACTGGTGAGACATGTCCAGAGAAAGTTGGTGGACGGGTCCTCATAAACTCAGCCAACTTGGACGATCCATTGTGACCATGAGCGACTGGGGTTCCATTGTGATGCTGATTGTTGTTGTTCTGATTATTCATAGCCTGCATCTGATTCATCATGGTATACATCAGCTGGGTTTGAGCTGTCATGAATGCTCCAAAATTCTGCAGATCAACTGAAGGTGCTTGTGGTGGAATTGCTTCTCCGGGTCTGCTCTCGCCCTTCCGATACGGAGTATCGGAACCACTTGCGCAGCCTTGACGAGTCCGAACCATCTCGTGAATCTCCAGGGGTTAGATAAGGTAGCAAGCACGAGATAAGGTGTAGAACTAATCGGGGTAGGTAAAACCCAACAACATATTTTAAGAAAGCTCAATTGAAACTCTTATATTGATTAAGATAATAGTATGGCTTGCAACAATGCCTAAGGGCCTTTGCAGCTCATACTTGCACACAAAAATAAGGACGAACTTAAGCACACCAAACTACCGCCTAAAGGGCGACTCAAGACTTAATACTGGCTAAGCCTGAAACAACTCGAACAGACTACTCGATTAAATAGCCTCCGCAGCCTTGACGGTGCTCCCACCTGCTGTAGACCTGAAAGTGAGCTGGCATCCTCGCAAACTGATCCTGATGTCCCGGGGATGGTGCAACAGAGCAGTGTCCCCGTGCAAAGCACGGTGCTTCGCTCTGCGCCTCTGCTGGCTCTTCTGGTTCAGCCGGTCCATCAGCTTCTTCTGGGTCTTCCTCTTCAGTGTCTTCTTCGTGATCGTGTCGTCCATAAAGAGTTTCTTCTAATATGGCGATCCTTTCTTCAGCTCTGTGAAGAGTCTCATAGGTACACTCCAGCTCTGTGGCGGCTAACTCCAACGATTCTTCCTGAGCAGCGGCGAACTGGGCAAGATGCACGACGGTGGCGTTGTCTTCTCCCTCCGTAGACGGAAAACGTGCAGCAAGATCCACGTCGGAAGTGCGGGATGATAACGAAAAGCGTGTCACGAAGCTCGAGTAGATGTTGCTGATCCTCAGGATGGCAAGGCGCGAAGACTCCTGGATTGCTTCAATCCAAATACTCCTTCGAGCTGAGATGTTTAGTGGTTTGCTTGCCTTGGTGTTCTCACTGGCGCGAGCGGTCAAATAGCGATCACTCCACGATCTCTACCGCTCACAATCCAAGCACCGCCACGGTACAATGGACGATCGAACCCTCCAAGTACTTGTAGCAACTTCCAAAGCTCTGGCAAGTCCTCCTTTCGCTCTCCATAACTCAAGACGAGGCATCTCTCAAGATGGACAAGGATATGAAAACAACTTTAAAACAATGGGAGAGAAAGAATTTCAGCAATAGTTGAGTCAAGAGAGACATGAGATGAGTTAAAGAGTTCAATTAATCTTGCAAGTTAATATTTGCTTTAGAAAATAGTTTTGGACTCACTAAGAACGGCCAATCTAACTAGGGTCAAGACCTACAATCAAGATGGCTCGATACCACCTCCGTCGGGACCCAAATATGCAAATCTGACCCTCTGTGTATTCTCGCACTAGTCCAGATCACGCTAGTGCACACAAGTGTCAACATTGATGAAATATCACATCCATACAACGAATATAAAAATAAACGAGTACTTTGAATAACAAATAACCATTGGGACCTTATGGTCGAGTTTACATTTATTAAGCCATGCAAGGCCGACAATAAGAGAATAAACTGCAATGAAACGAAATAAACTCCGGTGGCTCCCATCAATTTACCACAGCAACCGATCGATCAAGACCCTAACGCTCAACCTTCGAGAATTCCTCTTCAAAAGCAAAGCACGACTCCTCCACTTCATTGATTTGTTTAGCAAGAGTGAGTACACACCGTACTCGCAAGTCATACCACAGAATGCATTTATACATGATGGCTTATTCCAAAAGAATGGCTTCTGTGGTTATTTTGCAGAAGTGCAACATTTGCAATTGAATACAAATAATAGATTGAAAGCATAATTCAAAACAAATAGACAATAATAAGTTAACAATTGATTTCACAAAGGACACACAGTCTAATCAAATTCTTTCACACAAGTTGAACAAGTTATCTCACATGCTGACCCTTCCCAATTGTTTTATGAAAATCTACCCCTCGTGTGAAATTCCCGAGCATGTCCATAACCGAGGACGCGGCTATTCGAATAGATTGATTTAAAACTCTGCAGAGGTTGTACACTTTACCCACACGATACAATCAGTGTAGCGATCACTGACCATAACAAAACCTTTCAGAAACTTCATCTCAAACAATGACACTCCTGGTGTGCTTTACTGCCGTCCAATTTGTACACACAGCCCTTGGAACGACACACACCATTGGACAGGGATGCAGCGAACCGTCCCGCGATGTGACCCAAACACAGCGGTACACACCTCCAGCCCATCACATAGCTTAAATACAACTTGAGTTGTCAATGTCAAGACTCCATAACTTACTAAGTTAGGCCCAGCCCATACTAGGCATGTGGTCGTACAGTAAGGCTCAGTTCAATGGCGCACAAAGTTAAGTCCTTAATTGACCAAGGCAAGACTTCCAGTTTTAACCCAAATCACAAAGTTTAATTCACACAGTTCCACCATTCACACAGATCCACCACTTGCCTCAGTCTAAATCTTTTCCCACCCTGTTGATTAAGTGCAACACATGCCATCAACGAGTAACAGCACACAGCACACACAGTTTCATCACATAGTTCCATAATCACTTAAGCAAGTTTATAATTGCAACTCTCACATGAAATGATGACTCATGGCATGGCTAAGCAGTCTAATCGTATCTAACCAACCCACGTTGGTGCTACGATAATACCAACTAATAATGAACCAACCTAGGGTGACAAAAGATCATGACATACAATAGACAATGTGGATATAACAAATTGGATTAATAGCTATCCCAAAAGCATTTAAATAAATACTTGAAATAGAATGCAATACATTAAAACAAAGTAGTTTGAAAACTGAGTTCAATATGATCAAAGGTATAACTTGCCTTGGAATAGATCTAGATATTGGTCTTGGTCTTGAGGTGCTCCTTCTGCAAAATTCCCCGAAGTATCGACGTCTACTCGCAAACGAGACAAAAGAAACAAAAATAAATAAATAACAGAGGCAAAACAACTCCAAAAATTCAAATAAAATTCACCATTAAATAGATCTTAATTTTATATGAATTTACAAATTTGAATGGGCTCAATTGGACTTCGGATGCAAAAGATATGGGCTTTGGAAGATTGGAAAATCAATTAAACCCTAATTTGGATTTTCTCGAATTTCCCGAATTATTTTTATAAAGGAAATTCGGATTATTGCGCAATGCTTGCGTCAGCCGAGAATTTCCAGAAAAAGAATTAAATTTAAAATAAAATCTGACAGGTGGGACCCACTGTCAGTGGCACGGCTCACGGTGAAACGGGTTCACCGAGCCACGGGAGATTTGGCCCGGTGGACTGAGCCACGCGGCGCTGATGTGGCGGCCACGCAGATGACACGCAAGCGCTAGAGGTGACGGGGCGCTGGCGTGGTTGCTGACGATGCACGGCCGAGGGGCGGCGCTCGGGAACCAAGGGCTCGCCGGCGATTGGCGGCGAGTCGCCGGTGACCAAAGGTACCAGAAGGTTCCCTGGGTTATTGCGCACCCGATGGTACCATTACCGATGGCTGGAAGCAACGGCGGCGACCGACGGCGAGGAAGAAGCGGCGGAGAGAGCACTGGTTTTGTCGGACGGGCGCTCCGGCGATGCTCCGGCGACGAGGAGGTGCGCACGAGGTAGCCTGAGACTTGCTGATCACAACGGTGCAGTCGGTGGAGCAAGGGCGACGACGACGGCGGCAATAATCCACTGAGAGAAGAAGCTCGGCGAAAACCCTAAAGCTTGAAATGCGGGCGCTTAGGCGATCAGGCGACGAGAGGCGGTTTAGGGTTGCGGAGGCCCAAAGCGGTGCTAAGGAGTACTTATAGGCTCGGAGACGCCGAGATTTGGAAACCCCCAATTCGGGTCCGAAACAGCCGGGTTTTTGAATTCCAAGATTTTCGGAGATTGAAACCGATTCGGGGTTTGATTTGGTTTGAAACGGATAAGGAATAACCGGAGACACGATTTGGCGGGTAGGCTCAAGAAATCGTGCGAGAATCGCCGTTGCCGCGACGGGAGTGAAGCTCGGTAATGGCGGCAAAGACGCGCGCTGTAGTAGGAAGAAGACTCCGCGGAGACGACGACTCGGTCGCGGGCCCACCGGTCAGCGAGAGCGAGGAAAGCGCAGCGCGGGCGAGTGGCAACCGTGCGATGGCGATCCAACGGTTGAAAGCGAACGCGGCAAGGGTCAATGGGCGGCTGATGGAATAGTGTTGGGCTTCGGCCCAGCACTGTTCCGAAGGATTTAAAATAGATTTTTCTTTTTAATAAATCCAGAAAATGCAATTAGCAATTAGAAAATAGCAAATGACTTTGGAAAAATTCCAGAAAATTCTATAAAATATAACCAAGCATATAAAATCTAAATAAAATAGTTTTGACAATTGTTGATGTTGGGATTAAGCACATTAAATCAATTTGTCCTTAAAGTCCATATTAAGCTTTTTAAATTGATATTCAAATAAATCCAAATGGTGAATTTTCTTGCTACCATTTTTTAAAAGATTTTTAAAGCTCTGAAATTTGGGATGTTACAATGGCACCTAGTCCAGGACTTGCTTCACTAAGATAAAGCCATAATTATGTTTCCAGAAAAAGAAACTTGTGCTAAAATTGCTTATCATTAAAAAGACCAAGTACTGGATAAAATGAGTCTCTCTTCAACTGGTAGCACTCTAAACTGTTCAATATGAGTCTTCTTGGTTCAACTTAGATTATTTGACATGGCTTGTATAATCCTTGGATACCTTTATCTAGACTATAATCTTGGTTTATTTGACTTGCTAAAGAATTGGACCTTGTCTCAGATTATGGATTTCCTGTCTTAGCTATTCTATACATCAATTGTCATGATCTTGATAGCATTCTTATGTGTTATGGCTTGGTGTAATTCTCTAATAGTCATTTTGGATAATCTACATGGCTCCTAATGCTTAAAATGAACATCATATAGTCTTTTCCTCCCTTTTCTACATCTTGATGATTTTATTGCCAAAGGGGGAGAATTTTGGAGAGAAAAAGCCTTCTGGAGAAAAGCCTTGAGTTTTGCGAAAATTGCTCTTTCATCTCGTCTCAAGTCTTTCTCTTCTGTCAACATGGTCTTGAGCTTCTGTAGTACTTGTTTAGACCTTGGTTGACTTTAAACTCAAACTCATCTTATGCTTTTTCGGTGATTGTCAATATACTCATCAAGGGGGAGATTGAGAGACCATGTGAGAGATCCTCCATTGTGAGTGATGAGTATTTGACAACTTGGTGAATAGGTTGAGAGTTGAGTCTCTCTGTTTGTACTGTTTTTGTGATGAAACAGGATAATCGGAACTACCGCCATGTATGTAGCGGAAGTTCCGATAATCGGAACTTCCGACTTTGTAAAGCGGAACATCCGATTAATTTGGGAATTGTGTTCGGTTGAAGTAATCGGAACTTCCGCACCTAGGAACGCGGTTTGTCCGATAATACTGACGTGAGTGTTCCTCTGTGACGAAAATCGGAATTGAAAATCTGGGAGTGTGGACGTTCCGATAATCGGAACTTCCGCAATGGTAAGTGCAGAACTTCCGATCATCCTGACAAGTGCGGACGTTCCGGAAATCGGAACTTCCGCAATGGTAAGTGCTGAACTTCCGATTGTGCCCAGAACTGTGTAGAGACGGATAGTTTGTGATTTTGAGTTTGTATGAGTTTGAGTCTTGTACAAAATTTTGATGCTATGATATTGGGCAATGCTATGTGATGTGTTTTTGTCTGTGTTGACTGCAGGACATCGAGACGGAGTCGTGGCGAGGCACGAGGTGATCGGACTAGGCGCAAACGGCGTTGAGGTCAGAACGGTCGAGATGTGTCGAAGACGGCGTGAATCTTGAGGTGGTTGCGAGTCAAAGACAGCAAGATGTACGGGAGGCTTCCAGAAGGTGCGCAAGGGGCGAAACGGTTTTTTCGCAAAGCGGCACAAGTGGAGGCGGTTCCGTTCGGGTGTAGCGGGCTTAATGGGTTGGAGACCCGTTAGCCAAGGTCTATAAATAGAGGTGAACCCCTGGTGTTAGGGTTAGATTTTTTGAGAGAGAAAATTAGGGTTAGCTTTAGCTAAAGAGCCTTTGGAGAGGTTGTTATGCTTTTTGAGAGTTTGTTGAGTTGGAGAGGATGAACTGAAAACTTGTGTAATCATTCCTCTGTGTTTCCCTCTGTAATCTCTTGATTTCTATCAATGAAACTCTGAGGTTTTGGTTCTTTGTTTATGCCTCTCTTCGTCTCTCTGTTCTTCTCTTGAATAGCTAGGGTTTTGATGAAACTTTTGATTCGTCTTATGAGATGGTATGAAACTTGATATCTAGAGTCTTATTGATATTGCTAATATATCTTCAAAGTCTCATGAGCCGAGAATCTAAGAATCGTGCAAATTGTGGGTTTTCGGTTGTTCTTGCCTAATACTCAAGAAATCCGTTTTTGCTTTGATTAATGAATCTTTGTCTGCGATTCTTCTCCATGAGGTCAAGATGTTGTTTAGGATGATGTCCTGTGAAACTTGACCTGAGAAGAGCATTCAAGATTTAGTATTTCGGATTTTTGGGCAAAACCCGAAAGATCTGTTCTTGGTCGGGACAATCGAACTTCCGATTGTCCAAGGCGAACTATCATTGGCGGAACTTCCAAGATCGAACCGGAACTACCGCAGCGTAACTACGCTAGGTAGAATCGAGCTTCCGATTTCGGCGTAACGCCTCAAGTTTGTTTTCGTTCTCTGATTTTGCTTCACTCCTCTTGAGATTTCCAGAGGGCTTTGTAGGTTTGTTTAAATACAGTAAAGGGGAGTTCTTAATTTTTATGGTACCATTCACCCCCTCTGTTGCCATTTCGGTCCTTCAGTATTGCACACCATTCACACATCACTAGATCTCAGTAGAATAATCTAGCAGCTATCAGTTCACATCAGCACAGAGCGCTGGTAGGAGTAGAGAGGGAAGATCAGGTGAGGGCTTACCCCAGGGGAGTGAACCGGGTAGGGTAGACCGAGGCCGGGCCGAGCCAGATCTGGGAGCAAGGCGGCCGGCGGCCAGGAGGCCGAGCCGAGCCGGGCCAGAAACGAAGCCGGAGAAGCCAGAGACGGCGGTGCAGCGCCGAGCCGACCGGAGGAGGCGAGGTAGAGAGAGCGGCGAGGTCGAGCCGCAGAGGGCGGGTTGGGCGGAGTGCCCCTGTAGGAGATCGGGCCGAGCAGCCTGTGGCACCGCGGAGTGGAGTAGAGGCGGCGCGGGCCGAGCGGAGCTTAGTCTGAGTAGCAGGAGGCGCCGGAGCCAAGACGGGAGCGGAGCGACCACCGAGGCGAGGTTGCAAGCAGAGGCGACGCAGCGGCTCCGGCCTGCCGGCCGGCCATGAAGAGGAGGCGGAGCCGAGCCGAGGAGGGAGTCGGCGCAGGACCGGAGGAGGCGCAGGGAGCAGCGCCGAGGGGCCGGAGGCGGAGCGGCGGCTGGAGGCGAGGGCGGCGGAGGTTCCCGAGGGAGAGCGGGGGAAGGCGAGAGAGAGGGGAGTGTCGGCGGTGAGGGGGAGACGCGAGAGAGAGAGAGGGAGAGAGAGGCGTCGGCGCCGAGGGGTGATAAGAGAGAGAGAGGGAGGTTAGATTAGGGTTAGGGTTAGGAATTAAGGGGGGGTTTAGTTGGTTTTGTTAGGATTAGTCGAGTAGATTAGCCGGTTAGTTAATTGGTTAATTAGTGATTAGGGTTTAGTAATTAAATGATTAGAGGGATTAGGTAAATAGGTGATTAGAAATTAGGGTTAGAAGCTAGTTGTTTGGTTTTTGAGTATAGAAAATTAAGAAACCGGTTTAGCCTAAGTGGTAGTGTTTGTCGAGTGTTAGGGCGTGAGCTAGGCCGTCGCGGCGGTAAAGCGAGTTTAACCCTAGAGCGATTTTTGGCGGGAGAGTGCTAACTGGGTCGGGTTCCAAAAAGTTTTATTAAATTAAAATTTGGCTAACATAGGAGTTGTCTTAGCATTTTATGCGTCTACTGTCACTCAAACTCAACTAAGTATTTATTTATATATTATTCGTGCTACCGCTTTGCTATAGAGGGCAAACCAGTGCCGACAGGAGAAGCTGATCAGAGATTCGTCATCGCCGACCTTTCCTACAACTATAAAGGCAAGCTATCCTTTTGAGCATAAATATAGTTATGTTAAATGTAAACCGTATATTGCTCTATCATATATGTATTGCATCAAAACTATTTCTCAAAATCAAATTGGTTTGAGATGATGATAAAGGTAAGAAAGCTGAGATGAGATGAGAATGAGAATTACTAGGTGGGTAAAGGGGGCCCTGGCAGGGGAAATGATGATGATGATGATGATGGTAAGAGGTGGGACCCCTTTACATATGGCTATAATATAAGGACTAACAAAAGTCTTACTCGGTCGGGAGCCGTAATTCAGTGCCAACCATTTTCCCGTTTCGGCGGGCAGAAAATGCTACCTGTTTACGTAATTATGTTCTCCACAACGGGAGTGTTGGGCACGGATGATAGCCGCCCCAACCAACATTGTTGGAACTCGGTGGAGGACTGGGTGCGCTCAGGACACCGACGGAAAACAATGGGTGGAGACTTAATCGCGTAACCTGGAAAACGTTCTGTATTCTGAACTTGAAGTCGCATCAAAGGAAATGCGATGGACCTAGCTCAGAAAGAGTTCAGAGTAGCTATGGGTAAAGTGGTGCAAGCCTGCGCAGTGCTATATCAAATCATGAATTCATGCCAGTCTCCTGGATTGGAGTCTACGGGAACCGCTAGGGGTCTTTCTTCTTTCCGAGTAACTAGTAGTATTTTCAGAATTAAAATTGTCACTTAATGTTTCAATGTGTATTTTCAGAAAGAGATGCTTTTAGAATTTGTGATAAAGACCAGAGATCAGTCATGTGATAAAGACCAGAGATCAGTCATGCAGTGCATCTTTTGCTATTAATGCTTGCTGAGTACTTTTGTACTCAACCTTGTTAGTATTCTCCTTTGTTAGATCTTAGTCCGGCCGGGAGCTATCCCGAGTGGGACGAAGGACTTGCAGGTACCGATGCAGCAGCAGGAGGAGAAGGCACCGGCGGCGAGGACCTGAGCGAGATGGGAGCCATCTTTGACTCGTGGGACGAGTAGGAGGGCGGTAGTCCAGAGTAGACTCCAGAAGCGGAGAAGCTCTCTTTTGTGTTTGTGTAGTAGTTGTATCAAGAACCCTAGCCTTGTGTGGCTACTACTGTAATAAAGATGTACAGTTTCTATCTTATTATTCTGCTGCGCAACTCTGATAAAATGGCTTGCTATTCGTCGGAGCGGTGTTCTACCGGGCAGACGAATAGTAATCCGTGTGCCTAAGTGTGATTACCCTAGGGGTAATGACACGGGGCGTCACAGTGACAACCATGAGCTCCAGGGTATCGATGTAGTCGCCGGGGTGATAGCCATGATGACTCCAGTGCAACGGAGGCGTGCACAGGTAAATTCAGCGTCACGACAACAGTCCATCCTCGTTTAGTTGTGGCATTTGTTCCGCGGATAATGCTTAGATAGTGTGGCCCAGCCTAAAACACTCCGTACCTCCTCTTACTTCAATCCAGTACTCCATCTCCTCTATCCCTATCTGTCATCCACTACCTCTTGTCCCCCCACAAGTGTCAGCTCCTCCAACGAATCCTCTCCAATAGCTTCCTCCTCCTCCTCCAATGACTGGACCACATCGCGGCCACTTCACTACCCCTATCACACTTCCCTTCTCTATGCACGAATACAAAAAAAATCCTTGGATTTGAAGTTAAGTTTTTATGAATCCTAGGGGGTATAAGAGGGATTCCCATGATCCTTGGCAGCTTGATCCTTGAGGTGACACTACTGACCTCCCTGATAAGCTCATTATTGTGGTGTTTGGCCTCCTTGGCTGCATATACTGAACTAGTGATGAGGCACCTCGGCCTCGCGCTATTAGATCTGGCAAGGAGAGGAAGCGCATCCAGTAAATGCATTGGATGACTATCGAAGAAGTCAGGAAGACGGATGGCGAGCAAGCGACATGAGGCTGGTTACCTTTTCCTCAAGTCTATGGAGACAAATGTTGCTGCAAGAGATATTTTTTTGTTGCAATTGTGTTTTTGATTTGTTATAGCCCCTTTACTATTTAAATGTTGCATGCATTGTCTCGAATTATTGCATTAGCTTTTTATCCATTGTTACAGAAAGTGATTTGGTTTGTTGTAATAAATTTTCCTGAAATTTTGTATGAAAAGTATTTTTGTTGCAACAATTGTTGCCGATTGTTGTACACATGAAATCAAAATGTTTTATAAGTTAGTTTTAAATGTTGCAAATTTCTTGATGTTGCATCAATTATTTTCGGATGTTACAATTATTATTTTCAAATGTTACAATGTTGTAACATTGGAATTTATTTGATTGGTATATTTGAATTAGTTTTTAAGCGTAGCTAGGTTCTATACTGATGGTTTCTATGTAATTTTGGTGAGAATATGTTATTTTTCCTAATATTTTCTTGAAAGAGATTGGGTAGAGGAGTTTTTTTTGTTATGTCATGGGTGCGCGATGTTGCATAGTACATTCGTTTATTTCTGGAGGAAGGAAAAATGCATCGAGATCGGACAGCTAAGCATTGTTACGCCAAATCAGACCACAAAACCTTGGTGTACGGTGTTGACGCTCGAAACATGTCATAGTGTTAGTCGTGCCCTTGTTCTGCCCGTGGCCGAAGCCCAAAAACGCTTGCTCTCCCTGCAGCCAATTCGAGAAAGTCGATAGACGCGTACTCCGAGTGTAGCCCACGAAACAATAGAGCATGTAGGACTGGAAAAATAGCTCAAGACTCGCGAGCCTACTCAAGCTCGTTGCGAGCTGACCCAGCTCGACTCGAGCTCGTGATTTTTCGAGCCGAGCCGAGCCCAGTTTTCAGCTCGGTGAACAAACGAGCTAAGCCTGAGCCACTCGATGAGCCATTTGGCTCGTGCGGCCCACGAAGCCACCAAGGCCCAGAGGCCCCAGACGCTAAGAGCCTAAGACACCACACGCCCACGCCCAATCCTCAATCCTCTCCAATCTCCATCCCCTTCTCCTTCATCCTGTCCCGATCCTATCCCCTTCCCTTTCCTCCCCATCCTCCATGACGCTCCCTTTGTGCTTCCCCCGTGCGTCCGCGTCGCCGCTCCGTGGTCCACCTCGCCCCTCGCAACTGTGCTCCCCCCACTCCATTGTCCTCCACACGGAGAAGCAGTTGCCGCCACGTTGTCTCTGGATTCATCTGCACGCCTCCTTGCGTTCTTGGCTTGATCAGTTCGAAGGGGAGATGATGGTGATGGTGATGGCTGATGGGGCGGTGAGGACGGCGAGGGTAACGAGACGGGAGGCGTGGGGAGAGGAGGAGTGGACTGCCACGTGGACGGCACAAATGCGAAGGCGGGGCGCGTCTGGTGCGTGCCGCCGCAGATCTCGTGGCGGCGGATCCTCGGCCAAGACGAGCTCCCTGACAACTGCATCATCCCGCCGCGCTTCGCCGGCATGCCCATCAAGCTCCTCGGCCGCCCCGACGGCAGTCTGTTTGTGGTCATCCGGCCATTGTACTCTATTTGTGTTCACTATCAACATGTGCTATGCTTCTTGATTTAGGGAGAATGCAAAGGGAGCATGCCATATTTATTTTGCACCTCGGTCATCGCGTGATTTAGGTAGAATGGAATGCGAGCATCTGGCTTCCTGCCTGAGAATCGAAGTTCGTAGGCTGGTCCTGCGCTGAGCGGTTCTTGACTCGGGAATGCTCACGAGCCAACTCGACCTCCCTTTCGAGACAAACCAAACCTAGCTCTCAGCTCATTTTCAAAACGAACCTAGTACAGTCAAACCGTATCTTAGATCGAGCTCGGCTCGGCTCGATTCCAACCACAAGAGCGTGACAACCCAAGAAGCAAGCGCACTCCGCGGCTGGAGCCTGGAGCACCGCGCACTAGCCGCGCAGAACCAGCGCCCAGCCCAAACAGTGTTGTACATTGCAAGGAACCAAAAAAGTCGGCGCCATCCCGCCTCTCCCGCGACGGCGACCTCCCAAAAACTCAAACCCACCTGACCTCCTCGGCTTGTCCAGAGGCTTCCTCTCCTCCCATGGCCCAACACCAACGCCCCGCCGCCGCGGTAGAAGAGGAGCACGCCGCCTGGTCGGATGCACTGGACGTCGGCGACTCCGACCTCCACCACAACCCCCCGTCCTCCCTCCCCCTCCGCCTCCTCCGCCCCTGCAGCTCCTCCCACGACCAGCGCACCCCCTGGCCCGCCTCCTCCATCGAGGTCGCAATGCGCCTCGGCTCCCCCGTCTCGTCTGGCCCGGACCCCGCAGCCCGCGCGGGTGACCAGGACGCGGGCTCCGACATCCTACTCGACCCGTGGCTCTGCGCGCTGCGGTTCCTCGGTGAGGAGCAATTGATATAGATTCTTGCCGTCAAAGATTTCGCATTTAGTGGTATTTTGGATGTGATTGGTCTCCTGGTGTGGTTCGGGACGCAGGGGAGGACCGCGTGAGGCAGCCGACTGGGATCGGGGCGATCCGGGGCGAGCGGGCATTATATCGAGCGCCTCTGGTGCGTGCGGGCTCCTCCCTTGTTCCCAGTTTTAGATTGCCTTTTTGTTAGGGCTGTGCGTATTTTTGTGATGGGTTGATTGGATTTGGGCTTCTTGGTTGTGGTTAGGTGGTCGGGATGGTGACGTCGTGCACGCCAAATGGGCTTGGCGCTCTCTACCTGAATCTGAAGGTGAGCATCAGCATCATAGCCTGATATGTGGGTTTCTGGATAATCTGCGTTCTTGAGATTCTGATATCCTGTAGCGTTGAGGTTGGGTTTTGGTGATCGAAATGTCAGTTTGGAGTTTAGTTCGCATCGAATTGAAAAGCGTATCGGAAAAAAGGTCCATTTACTGATGAATCCATAAGTGTGTTAGAAAGTAATGTATTCTTGTTATAACTACATAATTTGTGTAATTCATAGAGATTAACTAGACCATTATTTCCTGCTGTTGTTACCACTGTCTTGGGCGATTTTCACTAATGAATTTAACATTTCTATGTTTGAAAGTAGAAATACTTCATCCAGACATAGGTAGCGGGGAATTAGTTTTCGTATGCTGGGAGTAAGAGATCAGAAGATGGTTCAAAATTTTCTAGACCATAGATCATAAACCCCATAGCAGCTAGTGTATACTCTGATCAGGCCAGCATCGTGACAGTTACATGCTAGTAACTGCTTTTTAATTCCTCTCTGCTACAGTGTTAATAGAATGGTGTATCCGACTGTTACACCCTGGCCCAAAATTTGCTGAATGCTCAGCCTGTGGGGCAGTCCCATGTACCCCACTTACACTTTTATTCTCGTTTCATGTAAAATAGTTAACCTATAAGTGCTATATTTTGACTCAACGGATATTATATTCTACGACAACTCACTTTAGATAAAGCAATATGTGACTAATCTCACCATCACAACTTCACATAGGCTGCATACTAACAGGCCGAGATATTATATTCACCCCTATAAGGGCTGATGCCCTCGGCAGTACACCATACACACACTAAATTCCGAAAACCACCCCTTGGTTCACGTTAGTGCCGTGTGTCCTCTACGACCCATACACACGCGTCAATGCAACGAAGGTTGATGCTCTGATACCATCTATAACACTCTGGCCCAAAATTTGCTCAAAGCACAACCCACAGTGGGGCAAACTCACGCATGCATAGCACCCCACTTACACTTTCGTCCTCGCTTTCTATAAAAGAGTTAACCCAGAGGTGCTACGCTAGGACACAACAGACATTATATGCTACTAAAGTCACTTTAGACAAGCAATATGAGACTAATCCCACCATCACAACTCCACTTAGACCACATGAGCCACCCAGGAACAGGCCAGGGTATTATGCCCACTTGGTGGGAAACAGTTTGTTAATGAAATCCCAAACCCTACTGTTTTCTATTGCATTGTCTTCATCTTTTCAAGTCTGAATCCTTATTATAGGAAATACTACATTTGGCTTGAAAATTAAACTGTCTTAGCTTACCCTTGATAGGCATTCTTGGGATGCTATATCACTGGACAAAAATTTTATTGTTGGGAATCTGAGATGTGATGCTGTCATCGTAGTTATAGGGGGAATAAGGGGAACATACGACAAAAGCGGTGAGGTATAAGAACAGGTACATTCCAGTAAAGGGACAATCTAGAGCCAAATGTGCTATCCTCTTGTGTGTTGTATTGTATGAAGCAGCTTTTATAAATCAGCGGCTCCTCTTTTAGGATATTTGAAGCTTGCAGGGTTTAAATATAGCATAAATGAATGATACCTTCCACATGTGGTGTGTGGTTAACAAGTGAGATGACACAATTTGTCTCGATGGCTAGAGAAGTACAGAAGCAACATGGGTAGAAAATGTAAATAATTTGCCTCAGGGAACCATTGTGTTGATTCTCCTTGTAACCTTAATAATTGGTCCTTGTCAACTTATACAGTTCTACTTCCTCTGTTGTTATGCTTTTTTTTTGCATGATGGCACTATTGTTCGGTAACTAAATTGATTATATTTCGTGATGTCTGGGCACTTGAAACTTTATTCTGAATAAGATCCCGACATTTCTTTTTTACTTTTCAGATAGTATATTTGAATTGTAGGCCATAAGTATAATGATGCAATGAAGAGAATATATCACTTTTTATGTAAGTAGCAAATGATAATGAGTTCTTTATAGGATCGAACCGGCACAATTGGTGCTTCAGTTCATAAGAAAGTTATCTCGGACGGAAACCTTGGCAACGGTATATCAGTTGGGTCTGTCATTGTTCTCAAAGAGGTAAGGACATATAAATTGTGAACAAAAGGGTTTCTTTGTTGTCAAACTACTCTACCGTGGTGGTAAGTAATTGGTTCAACTGCTGAAGATATCATCGATAATCGATTTCAGGTGGCTGTTTTCCGTCCATCTCGCACAGCGTGCTATCTGAATGTTACCCAGCAAAATGTGGTAAATGTATTATTTGTACCCTTTTATATTACATTCTTTATGATCTTACGTTGCCAAATTTTTAAGTCTCATTTTTGTGATCCACGATTAATGTAACCCCCATGGAATTAATTTATGTTGCTATTGATGTGTGGAATTGATTTTTGATGTATATTGTTATGCTTTCCCCATTAATTGTTGTTGAAACTAATGTGATGTTTTTTTAAATATATTTTTTGCTATTTTTTAGGCTGGAAACTGGGATCTCTTTGCATGTTTTAGACTACTCACTACTAAGTTTTCATTCATCATTATACCCTTGGTTTTGTAAATATCATGATTCATGAATGGACTTCTCTATGGAGAGTGGAGATGTGAGATGAAATTAGGCCATTTTGATGATAGAAAAGTGACTTGGTTGCCCTTTTTGGTACTGTAATCTTACTGAGGGTAGAAATTAGATGGTGGAGACTAGAGAGACAATAAGTCAACAATACAAGATGCAGAATGTTATGGAAGTAAGAAACTGTCCCATAAAAATGCTAGCAGTGAACAAATAAAGGTCATTAAAGAAAACATCCTTGAAAGCTTACTTGTACTAAAACGTCCCTGTTGTCCTCTGTAATTTTTCAGAAGTAATTAAGGATGATGGTCATAGATTGGACTTCTATGCATTGGTCCTTAATTGCGTTAATCAGGAGCAATAAATTTGCACTTATATTGTTGGCATCATCACTTGAATTCAATTGCTTTTCAATTCTCAGACTTAGAGAACTGCATAACCATCTTTTTACAGCAGTTTCACAATGATGTTTTGTCACTTTAAACTGCCATTACAATGCTCTTGATCATACCAACGTGTTCATTTTATCGTTAGTTCATCTTAGGAAATGGAGGTATAATGATGTTCACATTTTCAGGTTCTGCCAGTGGACAGCGCATCTAAGCAAGTGATTTCATCAAGTACCACTGAAAGCCAACTTCCTGGTAACTTCGAATTCATTCTCTTTTTTCTTTTCCTTCTCTTTATTAATCGTGTAAAAAATGATGGTATTTTAATGTGCAACGCACAGCAGCAATGTGCTCAGAAGCAGGGAGATTTGCATGCCTAGGAGACAACCACGTGGAAAGGAGAACTAAAACTGAAACATCTGAAGGACCAACTGCAATCCCCAGTAAGATCTCCAGGACCAGGGATAGTCGGGTTGCCGAGGTACTTTCTCATAATAGTGGTGCGGCAAATGCTATTCACAGTACTATTTTGAGAATGGGCAGAGACACTATTCATGGTGTAGAAAATCACCACGAGATAAAGTTGGAAGAAATGGATTCAAGTCCTCCAAGAATGAATGTACCAAGATACAATACCAATCAGCATCTGCAGAAAATTTTTAATAGCATGAATTCAGCTAATTGCCACCAAAGACAAGGAGCAAGCTCACCCAAGTATCGTAGCAGCAGTGAAGCTGAAAGTTCTACCAACAATATAATGAAGAGACTTTTAGGTGGCGAAACGACGATGCCCAACAAGGAAATAACTGTTGCTGAGGTATCTCATGATCATCGTGGAACACCTGATGCAAGCAATAGCACTTCAAGAATGGATACTGCTGCTGGGTGTTCTTGGACTAGGCTAGATTTGGTGGAAGGCCTCTGCAGCAAGCATGTATCAAACCGCAATAGTGATGAGCATCAGCAGCAAAATTTGAATATTTCGAACACATTATGTTCACAGCCTAGTCTTGGTGGAAGCTCAATCATGTCTGGAAACGGAGATTATAGTCAAGCTACTGCTAATGAAAAGCTGAGGCGACTTTTTGATGGTGAATGTATACTCCCTAGTAGCAAAAAGCTGAAGAGTGATGTAGTACTTCCTGATGGCATTGATGCAAGGATGAATAGCAACAGTAGCAATGGTTTAAAGAATAATCTGAACATTGGTCTGGATAATATAGCAGAAGGATTTTGGAGTGAGCACACTTCAATCAGGAAACTCAATGAGCATCAGCAAAAGCACTTTGATGCTGCAAATGCAGGTACCGTCCAGCCAACTCAAGTAAATTGCTGTACGCCTGCAACTAATGCTACTGCCATCAGCGGATCATTGCTTTCCAACCCAAAGAAGTTGGCTTCAGTGGCTTCTGCAGCAGAATGGACGGATGAGCAGCTGTCTGAACTGTTTGCTGACTACTAACATCCGCATGAGAGTGCATATTTCATCAATGACTTGGCTAGATTTGGTACTCAATTTTAAGATGTTATCTCAAGGGTGTGCTGAAGCTTGGCAGAATTGTTGGAGTTTTCCACACTTGCACCTTGCTTCTTAATTTGTATAGAGTTATAGTCTAGAAGTTCGCTTTCTAAGATGGTTGCAACATGCGACATCATGTCTCAAGGTGCTCAGTTATGTGCTTCAATCAATTGAACTTCTCTCTATAGCACGGGAGGATTTGTAGACCAAATAATTGTATTTGAATCACCTACAATTGTTGTGCAAGATGAGAGGTTTGAAGTGTCTTATTATTATTAGCATATCTTTAGAAAATGTTTTTTTACTAATATTATTTGAAAAAACTATAAAGAAATAAATTTTTTTTACAGAAATGGATTTCTGTCGTCATTCCAATTGGCGATAAGATCTAGCCACCAGTTGGAATGGCGACATGCTCCTTGTCACCAATAGAATAGTAGTGTTGTCATTCTAAATGGCGATAGAGAAATTTTGCCATTTGGAATGGCGATATAATCTGGTGATCTTTTTTTGAAAAGAAAACTGAAAGTAACGGCATAATAAGAAATAGAAAGTAATAAGAAATAATATTAGCACAACTTCATCTCATAGTTTCTCGATAAATCACAATGATATTACAAAATATTTCAGCATAACATCATCATATAGTTTGTCGACAAATCACAATGATACTAAAAGACATTTTCGCATAACATCATCGTATAGTTTGTCGATAAATCATAATGGTATTATTAAACATTCACTACAACATATTTCAACAAGATAAACCATTCACATGGCCACAACCTCAACGTCCGCCATATCGACAACCACGGTGCTCGCCTCAAGTGGGGTAGTCGGATGAGGTCCCAGTGGTGCTGTCCGGACTGCCGACTTCTCCATCCCGTGCATGTCTCGTAGGGTATTTCTTGAAGGTATGCTCGGACTCCCTACCAATTGAGCATTTTTTCGTATGACGCCTAGCTTCTGCTTCGTCCATGTTGTTTCTGATACGTCATACCTTCTGCTGGCCAACCTTTCCCTTCAGCCTAACAGTGTCTGCTGCCCAGATCAGTTGCTCCCAGGTAGGAGTTATTGCGCTCAACAGGTTTGCATTCTATAGCTGAGCATTCTAGGTTTGCATCACCTCTTCCTTGGTAAAATATTCGAAAAGGTACTGACCAAAATGCTACGCCACTGTCGAACATGTGATCATGGCATGTGAGCATGATCTATACAGAAAAGAGGCTTGTTGCAAGTGCATATGCAACTAGCGCGGCATAGTGTGCATTCGTGGATGATCCTGTCGGGGTTCATCCCGTGGCGTCCTTTCTCCATGCACAACATCTCGAAACGAAGCTCCCTTGTACACATCTTGAATGCCCGGTGTATCTCACCCTTCTTGCTCTTCTCCTCCATGTACTTGGTGATCATGGCTGAGTACAATACTTTGTCATTTGCCATGGAGAGTGACGCGTTGTTGATTATGTTTCTTTGTGGCCCTGCACAAAATTGCCTCCACAATAGCAACCAAAGGGAGGAATCTAGAGCCACGCATGACCCAATTGTACACCTCGGCTATATTTTTGTTATGACACCATACCGAGCACCATCCTTGTCATGTAGCAACGACCACTTCACCTTAGGCTCGTTCTCGATCCAGTTTGAAAAGCATTTCACCTACTCTACCATCTTCCTCATCACACTAGGACCGTCTGTGGGTAACTCTGCTAATGTCTCGGGGAAATTGCCAGTGCTTGCAGTGGGCTTTTTCACTACCTCCCTTCTATGCGTCCTCATCCGCTCATCTTGAATTTTCCATAGTGCATCAAACTTTCTCAGTTGGTTCTGGTTGCACAACCACTTGAACAGGTTCATCAAGTCCTTGTTGTGTAACTGTTTATAGAAGTTTGCACCTAAGTGCCTCATGCACCACCTGCTCTGCAGATCCACCCACGGAAGTTGCTCATTTCCCCTTGTTGTAGCTGAGTTATTGCGCTCAACAGGTTCGCATGCCGTTCATGTATAATGCATACATTTGGACGACCCTGTACAATAGAAATCTTCACATTCCTCATAAATCACAATCAACTGTTTGTGTTCTCGCTTTCAACGAACACGAAGGCCACGGGATGAACTTGATTGTTCATGTCTGTCGCAAGTGCAGTAAGTATCTGCCCCTTGTACAACCTAGTCAGGAACGTGCTATCCACGCACAAGATCGGATGGCAACACCGGAATGCATTGATGCAAGCACCAAAGGAAAGAATGCCCACTTTTGTACCCTCTTATTGGCACACCGCGGATATGTCCCTTCTTGAATGTCAACATGAGTACCGGGATTCCTGTCCTGTATGACCCGGAGTTGCTAGGGCAGGCTGTGGTATGAGTCCTCGAATGTATCGAACCTTGATTCCTGTCTTGTATGCCTTCTGCTTTTCCCTCCGCGCTTTAGCATAGCTGATTATGTACAGGAACCTTGCCGCTATTGCCCGAATGATGGATCGTGGCTCGAAATCTAGATTATTCACGATCTCACCGTACATGATGTTCGCGATGAAGCTTGATGATAGGTTCTTGTGGGATTGAATTAATTCATCGAGACTACTATAGAACATTTGCCGTAGGTGTCCAACTTAGGCTAGATTGCATTCACTCGCTAAGGGCATCATTCCATGTCACATTTCATTTCGTAATATCTTTGGTTAGACTTCACTACTATGAATGTACATCGTAGGGACAAGGCCCAGAATTTAATAGCCTTCTCCACGGTCTCCTTACATTTGTACTTGACTCCTTGCCTGACCTCGTTCTGGTCATACTCCCAAGACACACGGGATCCTTCGTCCATGACGAGGTTGTCAAATTGTTATGTGTTCCACTCGGATGGAACCACCTACTGATCTACTGCATCCTCCTCATTAGATCCTTCATTTTCCGACAATGCTTGGTAGTCTTGATGTTTGCGAGTCATCCTTTGAACTAGGGTTTCGATCTCCTCACCTTCGTCAGTAATCCCACTTGCTTCCCGGATCAAAGGAACTTCTTCCAAATGGTCTTCATTGGCAACATCAGTAACTCCTCGACCTTCAACCATTCTGTGCATCGCACTGTGGTTGGAGTCTCCAACTTCTTCTTCGGCATCACCACCACCTTTTTGTTCAGCTGCAAATGCAGGAATGGTCTTGGCGTATGACTGAGCTGGAAGGACCAAATCCCACGCTTGCTCCCTCGCCCTGCATACATATGACCGCTATGATTTTGTTCCTTTGAGCTGCACTAACTCCCAATATGTGCCATGTGGTGCTCAATTGGCAAGGCAGCTCAATCTCGTATTGTATACAACATGGTCCAAGTCGAATGTGTGGAACAACTACCGCATCACAGTGTCCCATGTATGCTGCTCTGGTCTTGTTAGGGCTATGGGTACCGATTGGAAATAAATCAAATCAATCCCATTGGGACCCTGCAGAACAGTTCTCTGACTGTATTAAATTTTAAAACTGATTGTGTGTGACATATTTGACGTACTACACCATAAACAAGATTTCCACTATTAACCACACATCTAAAACTAAACTACACACTGAAAAGGATGTACTACAATATACTACACTACGTAACCATACATCTAAAACTCTTAAATCCATTCAGTTAAGAAATTTACCTATAAGGTGGACAACTAGAAGGGCAGCGCTTCACTAGCTCCTCTCCTCCCCTCTACTCCTCTCTGCTCCTCTCCCTTCCCCCCTCTCTCTTTTTGCTCAATACAAGTGAGTTATGCCTGAATTTTGTGATCTTCTTTTAACACCCCAAAATTGGTTTTTAGTTCAAATGACTAAAAATGTGGAATTTTTAAAACTTTTTAATGTGCCTTGGTGGTATTTGAATTTTCAGGGATATTATTTGAAACCCCGTCATAATTTAAACTGGAGTTTAAAATAAAAGGAAAACAAAATAAAATAGAAACCCCAAAGGTGTGGTTTGGGTCAAAAACTACCCGGCCCAGCCCAACCGAAGTTTCTTGTTTCTTATTTTTTATTTTTTATTTTTTCTCTTTTTCCTTTTCCTCTTTCCCTTCCAGGCCCACACGCCAGCCTCCCTCTCTTCTTTCTCTCTTCTTACTCCCTGCTCCCTCCATCCAACCACCCACACCTTGGCTCCATGCCGAGCCAACTGCCCCACCACTGTAGCCATGACGTTTCCAACATCGACGCTGTCCTCGCCTAACCGTCGTCCCGTCGCCTCCACTGGAGCCGCTTATCCCGCGCCAACCTTCCCTAGATGCCTCCGCACCATCCGCATCGTTGCCATCCTGTTGCACGCCAAATATGCTGCTTGTTTCCTTGCACCTGCCATGGCAATCACCAACCACCCCATCCTACTTAAGCCATGCCCCCGCCTTCTTCTTCCTCTTCCTCCCCATGCTCTCTTTCCCCCTAGGCCAATGCAAGCTCGAAAGATGTCGTGCCCAGGATGGTCGCCACGATCACCCCACCATCCATCGATCCAGTGAGTTCTGGACTCCACCGTTGTGTCCTCCGGGATCACCTTGGTCCCCTCCGCCTAACGATCATCTTCTTCTCCCATCCCCCACTCAGAATCTCCCAAAACAACCGTGCCACCATAATCTTCCCGTCCATGGCTGCCGCCTCCACACGCCGTTCCAGCCACCTTGATGAGGTTCTCCTCCATCTAGTTACATCAAAACACATTCCCAAACCTCCTCTCCTTTCCCCTCACTTAATTTCTCCATTACTCATCGGCAGCTGCACCACGCCACCATCTTTCCCGTCTTCGGCCGAAAGCCTCAACTGTCGTCGCCAATCTCTCCCTAGTGAGCTTCCCTTCAATTCCATTCACTCAGAGCACCACCTCGCCTCAAGCAGTCCTTCCCTACCCCTAATCCATTGAACTCCATCGTGCCACCTCGGGCATCGTCGCCGGGCCACCTTGGTTCTTCCCTGCAACCACCAACCGCTTCGGTGAATTCCTCTCACCTCCCTCCAGCTCGTATGCACCATCGTTTCCCTCTTCTCCCTCTCTGGTGCTGCCTCCCCGTTCCTCCCCCAGCTCCGACCGCCGTGTGGCATCCTGCGCCCGCCCTAGTGCACGCCCTGTCTTGACGCCACCACCTCTAGGACCGTCGTCCTTCCTCGGTTCCATTTTGCTCGTGCGCGGCCACCACTGTTGCCTCCATCGGTGCTGCCCTCTCCATCTTGCTCTGGTCCCCTCCTCTATTATGAAGCAGAGCCATGGCCAATGCCTTTCCCCCTTCTCTGTCTTTCTCAATTTTAGTCTCGCTGACAGTGGACCCACTAGGATAACGGATGAACACTTGTGTAGAAGACAACATCTAATTAGATTGGAATTAGTAGAATGACCAGTGGGCCCACTGTATTAAGAATATAATTAAAGGGTTAGTTAGTAAGTTAGCCAGTTATAGGTTAGTAAAATAGTGATTGATTTAGTATTGTTAGTAATTAAGTAAATAGTTAGTTAAGACAACAGTAGGTTACATCTATAACTAGAAACTGCATTGAGTTAACTAGGAATTAACTTAGTGATTACATGTTAATTGGAAATGGTCAGTGAACTAGTATCATATAAAGACAAATTTAATTAGGAAATATTAATAACTCCTTTAGTCATTGCAATCCAAAGTGAGTAAAATAGTGGTCGCACCAAAGTGAGGCACTTATATGATTAATAATCCATTTAGCCATGTGTAACACCCTGGCTATTCGGAAGCCAAGATGTCACGCAAAACTATCAAACTACTAAGAATAGCATTAAAGCTGGATTATACAGATTCAATCAACAATAATTTCTAAAGAATGACAATAAATGATCACCCGATTCATGGAAAAGAATAGATAAACAGATATAATACCACGAACAGTCAAGCAATACCAAAGTTGGACTATTACAAATCTGGAAATTTATTTAACAAGTTGGCTTGACTGAAAGGTAATAATAATTATTCTGATTGGATAAAAGTGAAGTGCAAGCAGCCGAACTACTCCCACCAAATCACCTTGTCTTCTCCTCAATTACCTAATTAAAACATACAAAGCAAGGGTGAGTCGAAGACTCAGCAAGTACATACAAGAATAATCAAACATAGACTGGACAACACAATCCAGTTGAATTACGAACAAATCTTGGAACAGATATATGATTGAATGGAATGAATACATGAATGGATGGAATGAAAGAATGCATTGAAGGAATGGACTAATCACAGCTTATACCGGTATAGCGAGTGATACACCCGTCGGTGTTCACTTAAGCCCGTACTTCACAAAGTCACGGGACCCAATCACCGTATGAAGAACGTTTCACACGGTGTCCAAGTTACCACATTGGAATGGTGGTCAACACTACCCACATTGGAATGGTGGGTTTTCAAATGCCCATGCTGGAATTGATGGGTCTTTCAAATGCCCATACTGGAATTGATAGGACTTACCAAAAGAATCCACTCCCGTGGTCATAATGAATTTTATGAATGAATATGATGATTTCTCATGGTATGAATGAGTAACACACATTAGTGGAAAAGACACATGGCATTCAACAACATGTGTAAACAAGTATGAGTATGCATTCCCACACAACATAATATATCAAGGATGCCACACAAGTTAGTTGCATGTAATGGAATGCAACAACTGAAATGAATGCTAATTCTTTAATCACAAGAATCATCTTCTTGAAATGAAATAAACATTAGGATGGATAGAAAAAGGCATTCACAATTTATCCCAACATCAAGCAAACAATTGGAAACATCACCAAACAGTATAGGGTACTTGCCTTCCGCGATGTGACGTAATAGGAGGACACGAAGATGCCCCTCCACTCACCGCCTCACCGCCTACACAAATGTATAATTGAAATAAGAATAACAAGGTATGACATTTCTACAAGAGCCCTTCCATCCCCTCTATCTCTCCCACCCAAACAACGGGATCAATTTTTTTTCCAAGTTTACCCAACTGCCCGAATACTGCTAAACTGGCAGCGATACTAGAAAATCACCATTAATTATCTGTAACTCCAAAAGACCTGAAACTAGTGCTCACTGAATCTTAACAGATCAGGCTACAAAACATTAGTTGGCGGAATCCCTGATTCGCCAAAACAGAGGGCTAATTAACAGCTAAACACAACCCATCTACGTCTGTCCAGAATACAGATCAGAGATAAAGAAAATGGCGTAACTTTCAACCTATTGATCCAATGAGAATGATTCTTATCAGCTTGGAAATATAATTTTAAGGGCTAAAATAACTTAGTTGGGTGAAGGTTCTGATTCGGCCCCTAATTTGAACAAAACCGAGGGACAAACCTACCGACCTCAGTTTTCGGACAGACCGGACAGTTCGTAATCAAAAATTCATATCTCCCAAACTACAGATCGGATTTTCCTGATCTCGGTGCCAAAAGAAAGCTAACGTTCCCAGGAATAAAACTCTAGAAGGGAAAAACCCCAGATGCGGCCTCTACAGTAGTCTAAACAATAGATGAAAACACTAACAATTATCTGCCCAAAATTCAGAACAGTGGTAAAGAAAATATCATAACTTTCATTATACAGATCCAATGGAGATGATCTTCATCAGCTTTGAAATATAATTTAAAGGGCTACAATAACTTATTTGGGTGGAGGTTCTGGAAATGCATCTAACTAAATCAAAACCTAGGATCAAGCCAACAGATCTTTCTCGTCAGACAGACAGAACAGTGCGCACTAAAAAAATCATATCTCCTAAACCGTAAGGCGGAATCACGTGATCCCGGTGGCTATGGAAAGCTAAGAACAATACCTACAACTTTATAAGATATGGACAGGACAGAAAACGAATGCATCTTACCAAAAATCGATGTACAAGGCGGTGCACAGCAAGGGGGAAGGGGAGCGGCGGCTCCAAAGGGGGGGAGGGGGAGAGAAATGTGGAGTTTAGGGTTTGGGGGGTGGGAACCCCCCCTCTTATGGCCACCCGCCACATGGGCCCCTCCTGGGCCGTGGCCCAGGCCCAGGTTGCCGTGAAATCACATAAACCCCCCCCGGTGAAAAGATGATTCTGGTTTTTCGATTAGCTCCCTCTTCCGAAACTTTTTCTAATAAGCCGAATCACCTTCGGGGTATTACACCATGGCGACACTGAGTAAGTAAAACAGTAAGTAAATTGAGATAACAAGTAGTTGAATGCAGGTAAGTAGCTTAGGCGATCAGAGATTGCATAGTAAGTAAACTAACTAAAGTGATCAATTTAGGTAGTTAGAACCTAAGATGGTATAGTCATGTTTAGGCATGTCCATACACATGTGATCAAAGGACCAGTAGACATATACTTAAAAGTAGGCTCTTACCAAATTGTCGAATATGTAAAGTGATCACTTTAGTTGACATCTAACTAGGATTGTGACATGTCACCGACACATAGACCTATATACCTAGACCTATACATTAATAAGTAATAACAATACTATTAGATAACCATGAAGGTTAGCAGTAGCTACGACCTAGCTTCATGCTTGTGATAGTAATAAAGATGATAGGATTGATCGCTAAACAAGGAATAGTATGTAAGAGCCCATAGGCCTTGTATAGTAGTTGTCTACTTAACTAAAAGTAGTCCTTAGCAGACGCTGTAACTAGAGGTCAAACTAGTGTGATAGGTTTACTTTAGTGTGTGCCAAGCCATGTAAGTAGTAAGGCTAAGTATAGATCACCTCATAGATGAAATCCAAACCCGTAAACACGCCTAATCAAGTTATAAGGTTGATGTCTAGCTAATGCTAGGAAGTTCCACCCGACTCATGGAACTTCCTCGATAAATAGGAAATAATAACCAAAGAAATTATTAGATCAGCTAGGCGCCACGTGTGAGTAGTGGTGATATGTCCCCAAGTGGATGATATTAGTTCAACCACCAAATAACATCACATAGGCTCCAACTATCACCCATCTCTATCCGCTTCTAGTAGAAGGACAATTCGTGAGCCGAATGTGGATCAGAGAACCCTACCTATCAAGGTGATCTCAACCATCTCGGGAACCTATGAGGAATATTCCTACAAATATTTTGTCCCTCCCGTTGAGGTCCTAACTCCTTGCATCAGCAGACTTTCTGAGAGCCCAATCCCTCTCGCCCTCACTCTGGACCAAGAAAATACCTGACCCTAAGTCTAACTAGCAACCCAAACCCCCCGCTAGACCAAATGAATAAGGTTTGGGTGTATCTACATTGGTTTGAAGTATTTTATTCATTCCAAATATCCCTAGATGTACTTTATTCCATCTGAAGTATTTTCTTCATCAACTACCTTAGGATATACTTCATCTGAAATATTTCCTTCATCAACTCCACTTGGGTAGGTTTTGTTTCATCTATAATGCTTCCTTCTTCTAAGGTCCTATTAGATATGCTTAGTTCCATTTGAAGTTTTTCCTACTTCAAATAATCTTTGGTTGATTGACTTTCATTTTAAGTATATCCTTTTGTTTACTTGCCTTTGGATTTATTGGATTTCATTTGGTTGCTTTCAGATGTTCTCGAGTTCAATGGTACTTTGAGTAATTAGAATTATAAGGCACGACGGAGTAATAGTTCGAACAAGAGAAAGGTTATCAGAACATTGAGCAAGATGAGTCAACACTTTGGTCATGTTGCACCTACTTTTGAATGCAAATTATATTGTTTTAAATTATAAAATTGCATTTCTATGACTCATACAAATATATTGACATAGCTCATAGCTAATACCTAAATGATAACTGAATATAACCTTCCCATCCTTGAACTTAGACACTATCCCTTGTCACCCTAGTAATAATGATATAGATGACTAGTTAGTAAGTACATATGTAAGTGTTATGTTTAGCCTTGCATAGATACATTGACATGTAGGAAATGATTTACCCTGACATCATTTAAAACTTGAAACTGGATTTGGGCAGTTGTGGTTGGAGCCTGGCTAGTATATTGACTAGAAAAGTATTTTAAAAAAGAAAACCAAAAAGAGATTTCAACTTGGGCAGCTGGAAAGTGTGGCGGGTGCTAGTGTATAACATGACAAAGTGGGTATGGGGAAGTACCACCCAAGTCCGTAAAGGACCGAGTTCTTATAACGGTCTTCTCAGGTAAAAACCATAGTTACCAGAAACGCAGTTCGTTCGAGTCGCAGTATGGGATTCGTGTTCGTAGTTCACCACTTTTTCTTCCAATTTCCATTGCGGACATGAACCCTGTACCCTAAAACGGTTCAGGTTCAATGAATCTGGTTTGCGATTCGTAGAGTTTTATAGCGAATCTGGTAACTATAGTAAAAATAGTGCAACCACAAGTCTATAATAGGTATGACCAGGCTAACTAATTTGTTCATCTTAGTGTGGCTTCGCCATTGGTGGTTGTGTGGCGTGGGTATGGCTAGGAGCCATAGGAAAAACACCCGGTGCCAATTGGAGACCTCCTTGGGGCATGGCCTAAGGAGGTGATAATAGCTATGGGGTTGTGTTGAGGTGGGGCATTGTAAATGCCTTGTGACAATCATCTTAGTTGCACACCTATGTAAAGTGTGTCAAGACGAACATTATAAGTTGAATGTTTCTTGTGGGTCAAATGCGCGAACTTTGCAAAGTGTAAAAACTATCTAGATAGCCATGCCCACGATCTTGGGTGATGCCGAGAAGTTACATGAATTAGCTTTTATTTTTATAAATCCATTTATAGGTAGGATGAAATGTCGGGATGAAGCCCGAAGGTTTGATATAGCCTAGTTGAGAACTAGTTAGAAGTACGAGACGTGACCCGAGAAAGAACATGAGCATTGGGTGGATGGAGCCACTCGATGGTATAGGAGGTTGGAACCTCCACTAGTATTTTTCAACAAAACTCAAAATTTTTAAAACCTGTGTTAGTTAAAAATGCTAGGTCGCAGAATTTGTTTACTACTTAATCTATTTCAATAAGTGGCTTTATGCAAACAAAATGACCACAAGCCATTCCTTTGATCAGTCTTGCATATTATATAACTACTTTCTATGTGTTGGCTCGCGATGTATGTTTGTGTACTCATACTCGCTCAATATTATTATTCAGAAAGTGTAAGAGAAAAAGGCTATGTGGGCATTAATGAGCATTCGTCAAGACTAGAAATCAAGAAGGCCAAGAACTAGGCCACAGGCCCCAGTCAATTGCTTGTGGGTATATTGTGAGGGTTCCACGTGTTATACTTTTATTCTGCTTCTCCTGCTATTCTTTGAGAGGTATTTGGCCTGACTAACTATTCTGCAAGTCAAAAGTTGTAAGGTATATTTATGTTTTGTTTATTATTAAGCAATAACATACATTTATGAGATATTTGTTTGATATTCAATTATATAACCGTGGGCACTAGCTACTGATCCAGGGACTGGTGCTGTGAATACATGAGATTCCAAATGACAAATTTGGGGTCTGACACTTTTATAAGGGAGGTTGTGTCATCATTTGGAATGGCGACTCAAACTTGTGGGACCCTTGTCACCATTTCAAGTGACGATTTGCCTAAATTTTACTATTAAAAAATTTATCTAGCATACCCAACCCCACCTCTACAAAATCCCATCCAACCATCTAAACTACAACCGAGTCTCTTCTCATCTACTTACACTTGTCTCAAAATTCTACTCGTCACCATGTCTCAGTCGTCTAGTTCAATGAGTCGAAGAGTGGTAGCGCTAGCGAATGCAAGGCGAGTGAACTACCCGAACTGCGTGGTCTAAGCAAATGTCCTGTACTCCAACACCGAAGATAACAGGGGGTGTGTGTTCTACAAGTGTCTATTTTCTCGGTGAGTTTGATTTTCGTAAATGTTGTTATTTGCATTTTGGGTTTGTTTGTCACTTATTTTTCACTATGATCCAATGGTGAACATGTGGTTTTCAGGCTAACGGTTGGTAGTACTTTCCGTAGGCAGACTCTGTTGGTGTCGTGGGGGAAAGAACAGTTGTGAAACGGGGTGGCCCAATCTTCTTGAGTAGAACCATGGATCAATAATGCCTGACTACGAACAATGCTCAGCTGTCCACCATGCGCCAGTACGGACTTGCAGTTCTATGGATATTTGCCAACACACAAGTGGATGATCGCCGCTAGACCACGAGCGGAGATCGCCACACCCTTAATTCCCTGCAGAAAAGCAAACTTGACCGTGATTAGCAGAACGAAACAACGAATCTCCTAATTCCCTGTAACAACCCAAATTTCAATTTTCAGTAGAAAATAAAATTTAATTATTTTTGTGTATTTTTCTGAAATTTTTGTAATACCCTGAAATTTATTCGGGCGATTAGAAGAATAGGCGTTGTGAGAGAGCAACTGTTGAAACGCCAAAACCAAATAGTTGATAGGAGCATATACACTGTGATTTGTTTCCTCATTTTCTACTAACAATGACAGGTTGGTTAAAGTTGGTAGATTACGATCACTTCACGGGCAGATTTGAACTCAAAGGTAAACAACTACCATTATGCATCATGCCACTCACCGCTGAGAGTACATCGTTGGACTATTTCATATGGGTTACTATGTTGGAAAACTACTTTGAAAGACATGACCTTGATCCTTATGAGAAGATGAGAAGGGCAAGGACGGCGCTGATCGGTGATGTTCCACATTGGTGGTCAAATATCGAGTGCCATTTCATGTACACATGGGAGCAGATGAAGAAGAAATTGCAACGTCGTTTTGTACCTCCACCACCCACGGTCACAAGCGAGGTACAACCTAAGGTAACTGAAAATGCTAACATTGTTTTGCCTCCTACTCCATCCACAGATACCGCCGAGACGCTTGAAGAGATGAAGGATGATCTGGCGCATCTTATGTCATCAGAGGAGAAGTTTGAGGTACCTACAGTATCTAAGGAGGACAATAATGACAAAGGTACCGATTTGATGTTATAGCATGACATAGAGCAACTTTGTGAATACATACCTGTTGTAGTGCAATCTTTTGATATTCCTTGTGTTAACTTGAATGAACCATGTGCTAATCTGAAGTCACATAATTTCGCACAGGTCGAATTAATTACACATAAGGAAGTACTTGATAGAATATCCACTTCTGATGCGTTGTGTTATATCATGCTTAATGAGCCCGTTAGTTTGGAATGTGCTATGAAGAAAGTTTCTGAACTTTCATCACTAAATTCTCTATATAGCACCTGCACCTACTGTTTTAAATTAGTTGGAGATTATGGTGTAGACAATCAATTTATGGTATATCGAATATGCATAACTTGTGATCACATGGATGAATTGAAGTTTGCTATTTTAAACAATAATTATTGTGTTCTAAATCTTGTTCATTGTGAGAAAAAAATAAAATTTAGTGATCATTCAATCCCTATGTGTTCACCTCTTATTGCACCAAATAGTATTGACAATGTGCATAATAATGTTGAAGTATGGAAGAACTTTCAAATCTTTTCACCCTTGCTAGATGAATTTGCTAACACTCAATTGAAATATGATTATATGAATGAATTTTGTTTGATTCCAAAAGTGCTAGATTTGCCCTTATGTGCTATCACTACAAGTTTACAAATTCAGAGATTTGAACTACATAAATGCTTCACTTACATTTGCAAAACTAGTTGCAATAATTGCTATGTGAGAAATTTTGTTTTGATCATTCACATATATGATTACTCTTGGGTTAATAATACAATGATCTTTTATAATCGCTGTTATCGTCTAACATTAATTGTGCAACAACGAAGAACCGTTAAAACAAATGACATATACATATACCATGCATACACCCTGGCTTCTTTGTTACCCTATTTTCAGCTTATCAAAAGCCGAGGACGGCTTTGTTTTCAAGAAAGGGAGGATGATGAGGACATGACCCCTATAGATACAACCATATTTGCTATGCTTGTTGTTCTAAGTACAAGAGCTCGTACGCTTCACTTAAATTATCAGGTGAGCTTGTTTTTAGGAGTGTCTTTATATTATATGAACTATATGATGCTACCTAATGATGAAATATATATATGTGCAGCATCATGTCACTTTTTGTCCAAGACAAGCAAGCAGTTCGAGCTAGACCCGTTCTTGAATCTAGTTCGGCCTCGGAATCAGCATGACAGCACCAACTTAAAACAGACATAACTTTTACAAACGGAGTCCGATTCGGGTGTTCTTGGGCTTGTTGGAAAGCTAATGACGATATCTTTCCAAAAGATCTAGCCTCACTTCCAAATTTCTTCTATAGACTTTAGAATCGTCAAAAGAAAGTGTTATATCACCAATTTGGGCCGATTTAGGCCTTGTAATCGTACCGGGAATTGGCCCATATGCCGTCGGCCCACCTGGGGGTGTGATTACTATTCATATGAACAGTAATTCATACCTTTAGTCCCACCCCTCTATTTATTTTAGATTTGTGGCTCCTCATCCCCTATTTAAGGAGGACGCACCCCCTCTAGTTTCCTTGGATTTTGTTTAGTTAAAAGTTAGCCTTGTTGTAACTTCGTGTATTGGCTTGTGTCGACTAGACCAACCATAATACCTCTTTTGAAATCCCAATTTCAATATTTCAATCTTTATTTGTAATTTTAGATTGCTTTATCTTGTTCTTGTGTGCTTCTTCGGTGTATGTAGGAATCGACATTTGTGGTCAGGTCAACCGGGTATTCGTGCACGGTTGATAACGATTTGTCAATCAGTTCAGCGATTCGTGGTTTCGAGCCTTGCGTGTTCGTAGCCGAGATCGTCAGAGTTGAGCGACGCCTACCGGACTTATCGTTCTCATCGAAAGATCGGGCCAACAAATCAAACCTTAGGGTTCATCAGGGTGGAGAGGGGAGAAGATCACTGGAGCATCGACGGTGAGTGGGGCGGTGTCTCGACCAAAATAGAGATCACTCAGTTTTTTTAGCTTGAGCTCAACTAAGGAGAGGGGAGCTAGGGGAGAGACCGGGGAGGAACAGAGGAAGCAAAAGGGCTTTGGGCGGCCATATATAGGCGAGGAACGGAGAATGCGAGGGCTCCTTGGTGCTCCATTCGTAGAGGGAGAAGAACCGGGCGGCAAGATGGAGCGGCGGACTTCGTAGTGGCACGACATGGGTTGCTCTGGCCATCCGTGCGCTCCGGCATGACAGGGGCAGGTGGGGAGGAGACAAGTGGGGTGAACAGTCACAGCATTTAATGCGCGCATGTTTCGAGGAAAAAGGAGCGGGATTCTCACCGGGACGACTTTGCAATGGCGGTGACACATGCGAGTGCTGATGGCATGGGCATGGTGTGGAGGACGGTGACCAGGCGAGGGGGTGGCTGACAGGTGGGCCTGGTTGGACCTGGTCGAAGGGTCTGGTCGAAACTGAATGCCTGGTTGAAACTGTGTGGCTGGCTGAAACCATGTGGCTGGTTGGAACTGAGTGGCTGGTCGAAACCACGTGCCCGGTCGAAATCGAATGGGTGGTGCAGATCGGCGCACGGGGATGAACCAGGGCAGGTGTATTTCCCCATAAAATGTTTTTATAGAGTTTTATTTATAGTGTATTTTCCCTAGAAAATGTTTTTGGGTTATGTTTGCTTGCATTTTAATTTATTTTATTTTGAAGAAATTTTGCAAGGTATGCTTTAACTAAATTTACCATTTCATACTTAGTGTAATTATAATAAGTCTAGATTTTTTTTAAATTACCACTTCATTTCACTTTGTTTTAAAACCCAAGAGTTTATGTTCTTTCCATAAAAATGATGTTTTAGGTTTTAAAATTCACAAAACCCTGATTTGAAATCCAAATAATTTGAATGACCAAGAGATGCAGCAAAAGTTTTAAAAAGACCATATTTTCATAGATTTGTAATATAAACCCAAAGTTTGGGATGTTACAATTTGCTAAGCACTGATCATCATACTTGAGATTTTGAAAATCCGAGTTGAGCCTAGGAGATGTTGATATGATGATTACTGCTTAAATTCACCTTGAAGGTTTTACCACTTAACTATTTAGATCCAGTTGGTTGACAATGCAAAGATCATGAAGATCGTGCATAGATCCCCATGATCATTACTAAATACAGAAGATATCTGTCAAATCTCTGTAGTGCAAAATCCCAGAAAGAATTTATATTACTTTGTTGTGGTGCAGCCATCTCTGTTCGGTCATCTAAGCAGACCTTGGTAGTTACTTCTACCAACAACTTAGAGATTATAGCACTATATGAAGGCACACTTGAATGTGTTTGGCTCAGACGTGTCAATAACCACATCTAGAAGTATTGTGACATTAATACCGTCAATACCCCTCAATAATCTACGAAGATAATGCTTCTTGTATTACAAATGCAAAACGAGTTATGTCAAGAGCAATATCTCGAAGCAAAATGCTCCTAAATTTTCTATCCTCATGAAATCCAGAAGAATAGTGAGGTAAAGATCCTGCAAACAATGTCTTGTGAAAATCGAGTTTATTTATTCACTAAGTCTATGTCTGCACCCAGTTTTCAAAGATGCATTCATGACATTGGAATGAGACGATTTAAAGAGTTGCAAAGTTCAGGAGGAGTAAATCCCTAGATCATAACCCTTAGCAAATCTCGAGGATTTATCCAAAATCTTAAAGATTAGATCCCGAAGATTACACATTGTATTATTTTGTTTGGTGAGTTTTTCTAAAGTTTCTCACATGAAGGTTTTTTGTAAGGCAACAAATGTAATGCAACTTACGAATATAACGTACTCTTTACTTCATTCCTTTTTTTCCAATTGGTTTTTGGAAGGAGTTTTGATGAGATTTTTGCATATCGTTATCTATTGTCCAATAAGAGTGTTATGAAACTTAATTGAATGTGCAAAAGACTTAACCTATAGACTATAAATACAAAGATCCATACGTACAATAGAGAGATAGATGAATAAAGTTTTTGGATCCTACTCTACATTATATCTCTCTTTATGATTATTATGTGGTTCATCTATGTAGATACTACGACACCTACCTAATTCTTAACAGCTGTTCCCAAATGAAACAACTACAGAAGTGCCACGTCAACGCAAGAAGCAAGGAGTCGGTGGCCAAGAGTCCAATCACCAATTGGCTTTTGGCGACATGGGAACTTCAAAAGACTTCTAATGTACTGATCCGTCTCTTGTCCTCTGAGGCCCACTTAAAATGCATGAATTGAAAAACACACTAACAGAAAAAACACAGGAATCGGGGTGACATGCTCTCTAAATTCCTACGGGAACTGAAAACACATGGAAACTTCAAAAGTGTTGTTTACATGTTACATTGTAAAAAAACACAGGAATTCTAAACATGGAGGAGAAAATGAGGTAAGACCTTATGTTTGCTTTCCTAAAAAATTCCTATAGTTCACAATTATTCCGCGACTTTACAATTGAAATCCTCTAGTTTTTTTAAGGTGAGAACAATTGCAATTACCTTAAAGCTCACAACCCATAGGCTACAGGTTTAAATCCCGCAAACAAATAATCCACCCAACGTACAGCTGAGGATAGTTGAGGATGATCGAACTCTCGTCATCAACAAGATTGACAGTGACACATCCCTAAGCTATCCTAGTTGGCGAGCCCCCATCAAAGCTGATGAGCGCAATTTGCATTGTATTATATTATGGCAAAAGAACATAAACCAAACACCTACACAAGGCCCTCGACTAGAATGGAAATCGGATGGAATTTGTTTGTTTACACAGTTACTCAAACAAGAGTTTTAAACTGACCAACAGACGAGCTCACAGGCCGACAATGAAAACAAGTCCACAAATACTTCACAAAAAGATTGGACAGCAATATTGTGCCAGTCAAAAGGATTCATTCAGGAACCTGGAAAATCAATCAATGCACTCAAAATATACGAGTTGCATCAAAATAGTTTGCACCTGATTTACCCATGTACCAAAACTGAAGCAAAAGGAGAACAAGGTTAAATGCCCATCACGCATTAGTTGACTATAACACATAAGATGCCAGTGAATCACATTTCACCATCAGTGGTAGTGGATGCTATCAGCAATACCGTCCATTCAACGCTAACCAAAAAAGCAGCTGCTATGCGTCTACACTGCAGAAGAATTCCATGTACAAGTCTTAGCTACATGAATATGCAAATGCTTGATTAGAATTCTGATAGTTTTGTTTTCAATTATGACTTCCTACTGCTGCAATCTGTATCCTTCCCAGCAGCAGTGTTGACTTGTTTGTTGAGATAGGCTTCATAGATCTCCACAGCGAGCCTTGGGTCCTTCTCAACAAGCTCCTTGTATTCTTCCCGGTCTGCTAGTGTGGACATGTTGCCCATGATTACTGACAGGGAGGCCTCAAGCAGCTGCTTCGCACTGTGACGATGTGCAAAGGCATAATGGGTAATGGCATTATCATTGGTCACTTTGGATGTAATAAACTTTTCACAGTAGGCCTTCAGGTGCTTTACTTCATACTTCTCAGCCAACACCAAGAGATCAGATGCCATTTGCTCATCCAGGAGAGCTTCTGCTGTGTACATGTAATGGACAAAAGCACGAAGGACATCATAGGACACATCGTATATTTTGATGATGCCACTGCGGCTCTCTTCCATCTCATTCTCAAGCATTGCTCTGAAAACAGGAGATCTGCTAGCCTGTTTAAAAGAGAAACTCAGTTTAACTAACATATAATGCATTCTACTGTGGCAAACCAGTCAAAGCAAGTCAGCAAGATACAAATAATTCACAAACGTGAAATATCTTGAGCAAACCAACTACAGAACTAGTTGAGCTAAAACTTAAGTAACTGGAGAAATTAGAAGAATGGTGACAAGATTGAAAATCTTTGAAAAATTCAGAGTTAAACTTACTTGCCTCTTGCTGAAATTTTCTAGATTAGCTATGCATCTGACTAACATATGCATAAAAGTAAGTACAGCATCAGAACCATAGTTACAAGAAACACAGCTTGTCCGAGTCATGGTACGGTATTCGGGTACGTAGTTCGCCACCTTTTCTTCCAATTTCCACTGGGGACACGAACCCCGTACCCTAAACCGGTTCGGATTCAACGAATCTGGTTCGCGATTCGCAGAGTTTTATAGCGAATCCGGTAACTATAATCAGAACAGTTGATATATAGATCAGAGATCCTAAACAAAAGGTTGAGGCAGGGCGAAAAAGGAGAATTTTTTTCACAGGATATAGAAATTTACTCTAAAACCATTCATATCAGGAGCAAAATTCAAAATCTGTATATCAATGCAAATATGCCATGTTATTTACCAGCACTGATGAGAATTGATTCTTATGTCTAATAAGAATTAATCTAGACTCTTTCTCACAGTCTGTCTATCCCTCTCCTCTAGAAACCCTAATCACCTTCGATCGTGCTGTCCCGGCCCTCCTCAGTATAGTAGTTACCCCGATGAACTAGGGTACATCACATTTTGTATCAAAACCACCCACCATAGCTTCTGATGCTGACTTATCTTTTGCTCAGATCTGCACCGACATCAATGTCATATTGGCAAAGATGATGGCAACGTTGGCCAAGATGAAGGAGCGGGACGAACAATGTGCTCTGTGCTGACTGCATCGCTGTAGCGCGTAACATCTATTTGGGGGTTATCTCTTAGGTTTCTGGTAGCTAGTTGTATCTGGTTGTTTAAATTAGATTTATCCCTTATTAGAGATTAGTTAGGGGCTAAACCTGTATAAAAGAAGAGCCGTGTGTTACCATTGAGATCAAGCAAAGATGAATAAAGAAGTTCCTAGTTCATGAAGTTCTAGATCCATTCCTCTCCCAACCAGTGCCCTTCTTCACCTAGCATCGTTCTACCTCAAGTCGTCACCATCCGACCTCCTTCTGACGGATGTTTACTCCCGTTGTGTACTAGCATACATTGCCCGTGTGGTACCTACTCAAGCATGCTGAGAATTCAGGTTTGCCCATCACGTCCTATCTCGAAAAAAAGAAAAGATTCAAACCCTCATCATGGCTCAATTACGACTGAGAATAATGTTTCTATTCCCCACTCCATGGACTCTGTTCTACAAGAGTCCAATTCCAACACAATCTTATCTTATCGAAATTGCAAATGACTGACATATGTATGATTTGTTACAATAAAGTATTAGCTATTAACCAATGTTACAAAAAGGAGCGTAGATATCAAAGTTATCTTTCTACTACTAACAATATGAAAATTAACTTTTGAATTCTTCATTCCATCTGAACGTATCAAAAGAATAAGAACAAGATGAATGAATTGGTGCAGTGTGCACATAAGACTCTTGATTCACATGTATAAATCATTGTCGAAAGTAGAAACATGGTTAGAAATAATGGTTCGGAAGAGCTTGGCGGCCAGCCTGAATCTCTCTGCACCTCAAGCTTACACTTCAACATAAAACTTATAACCTATTTACTCATAACCTGTGCTAATGAATTCACAGTTTCAGATGATAAATAAATCACAAGACCATAGATATACAGATTTAATATGAAGTAGGAGCTAATCATTAAGTGGTTAACACTGATGAAAAAAATTCTCACAGAAAAACAACAGCAATCATGTAATTTGTCCATCGCGAGGAATGTCCAGATGTCTTTTGTCAACTTATTAGAAATCTTGTTTCGATGCTAATAAAACCTCATTACAGAACGCATCAGATTTATATCTAAATATGTTCAAAGCAAATGGTGCTCAACACATGGAAAAAGTAACTCAAAATGTTACAAACATGTGGTAATGAAAAATGCTCGCTTCTGCAGTTTTGTGCAACTTGACTGAAGCAGTACAGTACAGAAAAATGACAATAGCAATATTAGAGAACAACACATTTCCCAATCTATACTCCATCAAACATTTGTTAGCATATAAATACATACAGTTGTCCTTTTGTGGAAAGAAATCCAATACGAGAATCACAATGAGCACAAAAGACATTCACATCACGGAGTTCATCAAAACAAAGGCAATGTCAAGAATGCTCATGGCTTTGGACACCTCTAGAACCCAATTCTATCTTGAGCAGCTACATCCCCATAAGGAGACCCTTAATTTAAGCAGGAACTAATGATTACGGTGACTACCACCCTAGAGAAATCTGGCAGTAGGCCGGTATGCTACTTCACCTATTCAATCAGCTCCTAGGAATTTTGGGACTATCAAGATTCAGGAAATAGAAAATCAACAGTGCTGACTGCTGAGTTTTCTTGATGCCATAATTGTTTTTTATCCTGGATGTCTGCATCCTACTACGATTGTTCTAATTGAATTAGCATCTTCATCATCCTGGAGATATCCCACGCTAGGTTAGCTTCCAAGAACTATTCAATCTATATCTCTCAAGAACTGGGCCATCTAGACGGCGCAAACGTGCAGATGGAGGGAGGAGGAAATCGCATCATGAAATCATCTATACGGCGCAGATGGAGGTAGGAGGGAGAGAACCAGATGGAGGTAGGAGGGAGAGAACCAGATGGAGGTAGGAGGGAGAGAACGGGGAAGGACTCACGAGGATGACGCGGTGGGCAGGGACGGCCGGGGTGTCGGGGCGGCCGGCGTCAGCGTCGCCGCCCGCGCCGTAGGGGGAGGGGGAAGAAGACGAGGGGATGGCGTGGAGGAGGAGGTCGGAGTGGCCGGTGGCGGAGGCGTCGAGCGTAGGGGAGGGGAGGCGGAGGAAGAGGAGGCGGGAGCGGAGGTCTTCGATCTCGAGCTTGAGCTCCTCCTCCGTCTCGCTGGCCTCCTCGTAGCACTCCTTGCACGTCCCGGCGTCCTCCTCCTCGTAGTCCTCCCTGCACGACTGGCACCACATCTCCTCTCCCCGCCCGCCCTCCCGTCCGCACGAGAGCTGGTCTGAGGCAGCCGCCGCAAACTTTCCGGCGCGCTCGCTCGCTCTTGGCTGCTTCGGCGGCTGTCTTTTCTCTGGGGTGGAAGGAGTGGTCGTGGTTGCCGCCGCGGCTGGTGAGACCGACGGTGAAGTGGCGCCGCGGATTGGAGATGGAATAGAGGTAGGCCGGTAATCGGGCGCGGCGGGCTGGTAATCGGGCGCGACGGTACGGATAGTGTTCGTCTATATTTATATTGTGGTATCGATTTTTCCTCATGGATAAACTCGCGAAGGATAACGGACGAAGAACTTTGGTTATGTCCGTCGCCCGTGGGCATGCTCGTTTACCCGCGAACAATACACCGCCGCCCGGGGTACTCATCGCCCACGGGTACCCATCGCCCGTGGGCATACTCATCAGTCATCACACACAAACAATGCATACATCAAATTCATTTCAATTCACATCAATAGTTCATGACACATTCAACAACTAATAAAGTTTATCACAATTCACACATCAAGTTCAACAAATAAAAAGAAAATACAAACTACGGTTCCACAGTCACACATAGTTCCTCACACAAAAACAAATTAAGTTTGCAACAAGAGTAGAACATATGAAAATAGTTCAATCAAAATCGACGATCAAGATTGAACAACAATCTTTAAGCTCCTCTTCAATGTCTTCAAGGTATGTCCAGAAACCCTCAACTCCTCCTTCACCTGAAAAGTAAACATTGCATTACATCACTAGTTTGCAATCATATAGAAAATTCAAAATATTTACATCACTAGTTGCATCGCATACCTTTAAGGTTATTTCGAAGCCAGCTTTGTGAGCACATCAATGCCTTCAATATAGCTGGAGTGAGACGACTGCAATGTTCACTTAGCACTCTATCACTAGTGCTAAAAAACTGATTCAGAAGCTACTGTTGTTATTGAAATAGCCAAGACATCACGAGCAATCATCTGTAATATAGGATAACGTGTCCTAGCCACTTTCCACCAACCCAGTATATCAAATTCCTCATTTGTGCAAGGAAGAGTTTCTTCTTCCAAATAGCGATCTAGCTTACTTTTGATCTTTACTACACCGGTACTCCACTATGCACTTGGTACTCATTCATCAACTCACACAAGTAATTATAACTCTTTGTAACATTCTCTTCAGAATTTTCTTCGCCAAAGAGGGCAATATAGTATGCATGTAACATTGTCATTTTTCCACGTGGATCAAGAATAATAGCAATAGCCATCAAACCATGAATATCAGACCATTACTTGTCAAACTTTTTTATCATCTCAACAGACATAGCCTCAATTATTGGATCTCCACATCCTAACCATTTATTCATATACATTTTGACCTCACATATCTTTGGGAAGAATATGTTAGCTGTTACATATTTAGTTCCAGAAAATATTTCAGTGAGTTCATAGAAGATGGATACTCTCGGGAGTCTTGATGAATTGTAATGATCCTCCAATGCCAGTGCAAGGGATGAACACTCTTTAATCCGCAAAACACACTCGTGTTGATTTCGCCGACCACCAAGCGAAGATCTATCGTGCACCCAATTCCCAGCGGAAAGGCTGAACGATCTTGATTGAAGAAGACACTCCAAATTCCCTATGGAATTTTGGTAGCAAAGCTAAACTCGAAAACTTTAGTAGATTGATTTTTCTCAAACGTGGTCTGAGGTTACAATGGGGGTCCACCCCTCAATATATAGTGCCCCTTCTCTACCTCCTGGCTGGCCAAGAGGCCCTACACCTACTCTAATTCGGATTAGGAGTCCTACTCCAATTCCGACACATTCCAAAACAAAAAAGGAAACTCTGATTTTACAACCGTCACATTGTTTTGATCATATCTTTTGATACAGGATGAATTTCGGAGTGAGGGTGGATCCGTTGGATTGGTCTTCAAGTTATCTTTCCAACAAGTACAAGAACACCTAACTCGGACTTCGTTTGTGAAAGTAATGACCGTTTTAATCCGGACTGTCCTCCTGATTCCGAATCCGAATTTGATGCCGATTCCGAATCCGAATTTGATGCTTTTCACCTTCTTCTCCGTCCATTTCGGCCAACCATGCCTTCTTTTTGTCAAATAAAATTACACATAGATGAAATGATTTAGGTAGTAGCCAATTCTCATGAGAATCAAATGGAAACTCAGTTAGGAGAAGAGTCACCTGTTTGTTAAGAAGTTTAGCTCTTGCCCGAGTAATAGGGCCAGTTGGTGCAACGGTGCTAGGAGGGTTAGGAGTTGAAATAGCAGGGATGTCCTCATCACTTGGAGTGGACGATGAATGTGTAATAGGGATGTCCTCATCATCCTCCCCCTCTTGAAAAGGAGTCGTCCTCGACTCTGTGCCATCTTGTCCAAAGAATGGTGATAAATCAACAACATTGAAAGTAGTGCTTACACCATAATTATCTTCCAGAAGCTTTATCTTGTATGCATTATCATTAATCTTGGCAAATACTTTAAAAGGTCCATCACCATGAGGCATCAATTTTGATTTACGCTTCTCCGGAAAGCGTTCTTTGCGAAGGTGGACCCACACTAAGTCACCTGGTTCAAATATCATTTTATTTCTCGACTTGTTAGCTTTACAAGCATAAGTATGTACCTTCTTTTCAATTACCTCTTTAGTCTTTTCATGGAGTTTTTTTCACAAAATCAGCACGCTTCGAAGCCTCCATATTAGCACGTTCCTGTAATGGAAGTGGCATCAAATCAAGTGGCGTGATTGGTTTGAAGCCATACACCACCTCAAATGGATACAATTTAGTCGTAGAATGCACCACCCTATTATATGCAAACTCAACATGCGGTAGACACTCTTCCCACTCTTTCAAATTCTTTTTTATCATTGTCCGTAGCAGCATTGAGAGTTTACGGTTCACCACTTCCGTTTGTCCATCAGTTTGTGGGTGACAAGTTGTCGAAAAGAGCAACTTGGTCCCAAGCTTGGCCCACAAGGTCTTCCAAAAATAGCTCATAAATTTGACGTCACGATCTGAAACAATGGTTCTTGGATGCCATGCAGCCTCACAATTTACATGAAAAACAAGTCAGCTACATGCGACACATCGTCGCTCTTATGACAAGGAATAAAATGTGCTATTTTAGAGAACCTATCCACGACTATAAATACCGAATCCCTCCCCCCTCTTAGTCCTAGGCAATCCTAAAACAAAATCCATGCTAATATCTTCCCATGGAGCGCTAGGAACTGGAAGTGGAGTATACAAACCATGTTGATTGAGCTTCGACTTCGCCTTATGGCATGCGATGCATCGTTGAACAAACCTCTCGACGTCTCGCCTCATCTTAGGCCAATAGAAGTGATCAGCCAACATCATATATGTCTTCTCTCTCCCAAAATGTCCCATCAATCCTCCTGCATGAGACTCCTGCAATAATAGCAAACGCACAGAATAATCTGGAACACACAGTTTGTTCATGCGAAAGAGAAAACCATCATGAACATGAAACTTATCCCATCCTTTCCCATCTTTGCAATTAGAATATGGTGCTGAAAACTAATGATCAGAAGCATATAAATCTTTCAAACTTTCTAGACCTGGAACTTTTACTTCCAATTGAGTGAAAAGCACATGTTTTCTAGACAATGCATCAGCTACCATATTTTCCTTGCCTTTCTTGTATTTGATAATGTAAGGAAAAGTTTCAATGAATTCTACCCATTTAGCATGTCTACGATTCAATTTCGCCTGGCCTTTTAAATATTTCAAAGCTTCATGATCAGAATGTATGATAAACTCCTTAGGCCAAAGATAATGTTGCCATATTTCTAACGCACGCACAAGAGCATACAATTCCTTATCATAAACAGGGTAGTTCAATTCTGCATCATGAAGTTTCTCACTGAAATAGGCAACATGTTTTCTTTCTTGCATCAAAACACCACCAATACCTATTCCACCAGTATCACATTCAATCTCAAAAGTTTTAGTGAAATCAGGCAAAACAAGAAGTGGTGCTTCAGTCAAATATTTCTTCAATTCAGCAAAAGCTTTGTCTTGTTTTTCTCCCCACTCGAAAGTGACTTCTTTTTTAGTTAATTCATTTAATGGAGCAGCAATGGTACTAAAATCTTTCACAAATCGGCGATAAAAACTAGCAAGTCCATGAAAGCTACGAATTTGACTAACATTGACAGGAGTAGGCCAAATTTCGAATAACTTCAATTTTAGATTCATCTACTTCAATTCCATGAGCTGAAACAATATAGCCTAAGAACACCACTTTGTTTGTGCAAAAAGTACACTTCTCAAGATTAGCGTATAATTGTCCAGTTCTAAGCACTTCTAGCACTTGCCTAATGTGTTCAACATGTGCTTCCAACGAGCGGCTATATATCAAAATGTCATCAAAATAGACTACTACAAATTTTCCAATGAAGTGTCTCAAAACATGGTTCATTAAGCGCATGAATGTACTAGGAGCATTAGATAAACCAAAAGGCATCACTAACCATTCATACAAGCCAAATTTTGTTTTAAAAGTAGTTTTCCATTCATCGCCATGTTTCATTCATATTTGATGATATCTACCACGTAAATCAATCTTAGAAAAGATAGTAGAATCACTCAATTCATCCAACATATCATCTAACCTAGGAATAGGATGACGATAGCGAATGGTAATGTAACATCCCAAATGTGGATTTGTGTTTCAAATGTATAAAAATAAGGATAAATGAAAACTTTTCTCACATCTGGATGTTTTTGATCAGTTCCATAATTCTTGTACAGGGATTGTGGAAAAATCAAACTCAAAATCCCAAATTCCCTTAGGTCCTAAACCTCGTTGGCAAAATCTTGTGTCCAACCCCCCTGGAAATAATTTTCCCTGGTTCTAGGACTGGTGTGTGACACCTCTGAATTATTTCATGATTTTTAGAAATTATTTGATAATTTTGGGAGGCAAGTCAAACCTAGTCAAAGCTTGGTCAAACCCTAACTCCAACCTTCTGGAATTTCTGGAGAAGAATGCAGTGCATGAAAATCTCTGGAAATTCTATGTAAGGTTAATCCTTAAGTCAGCCACCTCCAGTTCAAATTTCATAATTTTTGGAGCTGGTTTGCTACCTTAAGCAAATCCTCCAAAAAATCAGCTGTTTAATTCAAACCCTAGCTGGTTTTCACTGTTCCTTGGGCGCGAGTCAGACTCGGGCTCGAGACAAGTGACTTGGTTCAATCAACTAACTGCACCGTCGCGGTCGATCGAGCGCGAGCGCTGTCAGTCGTCGGATCGTCATCGAATCGTTACCGATGCGATCACAGGAGAGTCGTTCGATTGGAAAAGCACGACCTGGATTTGACTGAACGTTCGGACCGGCCAGTCGCCCAATTCATTTGAACCGTCCGATTTGGAGATAACCGCCTGGATCGAGTGAACGTTCGGACCGGCCGATCGTCCCTTTCATTTGAACCGTTCGATTTAGATCTAACGGTGGACGCGTCGTCTCCTTCCTCGCGTCTGAGCGCACGTTGTAGCTGAGTCAAGCCATGGCGTAAGCAGAGGAGAGGGGTGCAGCGTTGGGTCACCTCGGTGACCACCTTTAAACGGCTCCTTCTGCTAGCATTAAATGCCCGTCGTGCACCGCCCTCAAACGTCCATAGCTCAACTGCTCCCATCACTCTTAGAGCTCCCATCGCAGGGCTGACCCGAGGAGAAATCTTGCCGTTGCTCTCTGCCATCTCGGCTATTTAAGCTCCCTTTTTTCCTCTCTTAGCTTCCTTTAGCATTTCCACAACTCTAGCTAGCACCCCAGTGTTTGTTTTGAGCTGCATTCACCCGAAATCATTTCGGCCGCCATTGCCGAGCTTCAAGTTCACGGTGAAGGCGATACCACAGTGGCTCTCCCTTTCCATTTCTTGTTCCCTCTTCTCCCACTTTAATCACTTGAGCTTAACCCTCGCTCAATTTCACTTATCTTCCCCAGGGCTTGGCTGAATCGAAGATTCACCATTTTCGGCCGAAAGCACCATATTCGTCACCGGAGCAGCTCCAACCTCCTCTGTGTCTCTTCTGTGCTCAGGTTGCTCCACTTTAGTCCTTAGATGCTGGGCACTCGCTTTGTTGGACCGCAGCGGAGCTTCTTTGCATTTTTCGTTTTCGACCGTTTTTGGTCAACACTGTCAACTCCGGCTTGCCGGCGTTCTAGACCGCCGCAGCCGCGGTGAATGATCCCATTGTGTGTGCAAGGTTATTGCGGACCCATTTTGGGCCTTAGCTCGCACCGCCGTGACCAGAGTCACCGGCGGTGAGCCTCCCTTCGCCGTCGAGTTTGTCGGACGAACTGTAAGCGAGCGTTTAGAACGTAGTTCTCTGTGGACCGTCGATCTCTAGATCAACGGCCTAGGCTCGCGTGAATGTTCGGACCGGTCGAAAGCTCCTTCGTTGTGAGCCGTCGATCTTTAGATCAAGGGCTCAGATTCGAGTGAACGTTCGGACCGGCCGAACGTTTCGATCAACGTGGATCGTTGGATCCAAGATCAACGGCTCATGTGCGTGTGAACGTTCGGACCATCCGAACGTCTCCATCCACGTGGACCGTTGGATCTAAATCCAACGGTGGGGTTTGTGAGCCACGTGTGCGCGCGCCTTGTCCCGTGGACTTGGACCGTTGGATCCAAGATCAACGATCCATGTTCGTCCACGTCGTTTTAATTTCGGATTTTCCCGAAAGGATTATTTGTTAGCTGAAAAATGCCATTAACTTGTAAAATGCATAACTATTTCTCTGTAAACTATTTTTAAGTGAATCCAATTTTATAGGATTCCTCTATTAATGAGCTTAATGTGAAAATTAGTTTTGAACATGTTACTTTTCCCAATTTAATTGCAATAAATAGTAGCATTTGTGATTTATAAGACTGAGCAGAATTGTTTCGCTCATATCTTTTGAATTAAGAATCCAAATCAATTGGTTCTTGTTGCTAAATTCTTTATAAATCATGCTCTTGCTGCTGTAAAATTTTCAAAGCATTCGGAGAAAGTTTGCTGTTGAGTCTTTGTGTTTCCTTTGTTTTTATCGATTCTTTTTCGCTCTTTCGTTAGGTTCCAACGATTGTGTTAACCACGGGGGTGATCCTTAGCAACATATTGAGCAGCAGCAACTAGGCAAGCAGTTTGATCATGTTAATCTCAGTATTTTTCAAGACTAATATATTGATTTCAACTTGTATGTATGCATTGCTATGTTGTGTTAAATTATGATTAGTGGATCCTATAGTTGCATAATCTGTAGGAATTGATTATCCTCTACTACCTGAGCCTAGGTTATTTGCTATGATTTGAGTTCGATGGATGAGCTCTTGTCACTTAGTAGATTGCGAATTGAAATTGCTTAGAAATGCTTAGTTTCTGTAGTAATGGGCGATCATCGATTTAGTCGATGATCTTGATCACACATCTAATTATTACTCCTTTATGTCCAGCACTTGTGCTTTGTTATTTTGTAAAGTCAAAATCTGAAAATGAAAAATTGATTTAGACTTGGGCAAGTGGTTGGATGGTGGGTTATTGGGTTTGTGGATGTCTTACCCAGGTCATCAAGGACCGAACATCTTGTGTCACACTCTCCAAGCAACTTTGCGTGCTAACCATGCGAGAGGGATATGGGACCTCTCTTGACTGAGTACTTTGGCTTGTGTTGACTCCGAGTCGTAGGAGGTGGGTTGTGTGAAAAAGAAATTGTGTTATTGTGTTGGGTGTGCGGTGGTGGAGATTCCGGGTAGGTTCTCCACCTCGAGGGGCATCGTAGTTGTCCAAGGCTTTACCCGCGATGGGTAGTTGACCGAGGCTTTACGATGACTCCGACACAACGTATGGGTTTCTATCCATACGGGCGACTCGCAGTTAATGCATAATATTGGAAATGTCTCGTAGGACTTAGCCGTGCTGGCATACCTAAAGAAGTGTGCTTAATAGCTTGGCAAAAAGGCGGTTTGGCATGTGGGTACATTGGTACACCCCTGTAGGGATAAAACTATTCGAATAGCCTCGTCCCAGGTTATGGACATGCTTGGTTAGGTTTTGCAAGAGTTAGACTACAATTTTTTAATTAGAAATTGACATGGGTGGCATGAATGGGTAATTCATGCTATTGTTGTGGTGACTAGTGGTTAGTCACTTCCAGGTTGTTGTTGTCATCTATCTATTGTTATTATTGTTGTCTTTTATTGTTATTTGAACAATAAAAACAGATTTACCAACTTGCTTTCAAATGTACTATCTTATTGCAAATAAAGATTGCTTTATGCCGAAAATGAAACATGCAGCCTCCACTTAAATAAGCTTGCATGTAGCATATGTATAGGTCTGTTATTCTACACGTAAGTCTTGCGGAGTACAATTTTTGTACTCATTTGTTTTGCTTAACTATTTGTTGCAGCGTAAGAAGGTGAGCCCCAAGGGCCTCACTTTCGTGATATGTGCTGCGGGTTTGACGACTAGCTTGGCGGTCTGGTTGGTTGCCTTGTGGGTAAAGGCACACTGATTGGCTCTTTTGTTTATCGCCATCTTATGGCATTTCGCTTCCGCTGTTTAATTAGTATTTGGATGTTATTTGGCCGGTCGGCCTCTCTTTTGTAATAGCTATCCTTTATTTATATTAACTTCTGGTTTGTTGCTTTTGCTGGTTCTATGTGTTTGAATGGAATTGATACATACTGTTGTAAAGGGGTGTGTATGCTGCATTCTTGGGAAGTATACATATCTCGAGTCTCGGTTTATTTGATTTGTGATGCTAGGACCGAGTGGATGGTTAAGCATTACAAGTATGATAAACCGGGGTCTCACAAGGTAATATTGTTGATAGCTCTACAGTCTACGCACATTCTCCATGTACCATCTTTCTTAGGAACAAGAATGACAGGAACGGCACAAGGACTAAGACTTTCGCGTACGTACCCTTTTTCTATGAGTGCTTGCACTTGCCGTTGAATTTCTTTCGTCTCTTCCGGGTTTGTGCGGTACGGCGGCCGGTTGGGAAGTGGAGCTCCCGGTACCAAGTCAATTTGATGTTCAATGCCTCGAATAGGCGGTAGACCAGCGGGTAACTCCTCCAGAAAGATATCCTCATAAGCCTGCAAAACTTGAGAAACCATACTAGGAAGAGATGTTAAGTCATTAGTAGAAAGTAGAACATCTTTGTACAGCAAAACAAAGTGCATCAAAGTAGGATCAGCTCTCATCTCTCTTAAATCAGATTTAGTGGCTACCATAACTAACCTTTTCTCTCCCTCATTCTCACCTTTTCCATTCATTTTTAGCTTTTGGTTTTCACGCTTCCTTTGTGGAATCCCACTCTTTGGCTCCTTCCCTCTCTCAGTCTCTAGTTTCACCGCAATCTTTTGCATGTTATCACTCACAATTTGAGAAGGAGTTAATGGTCGTAGCACTATTTTTTTATTATCCCACATGAATTTGTATTGATTAGTTCTTCCATCATGAATCACAGAATGATCGTATTGCCATGGTCTACCTAATAAGAAGTGACATACATCTATGGACACAACATCACATTCAATGGTATCACGATAAGAACTAATTTGAAAGCTAATATCAACAGTATATCCAACATTCATCGACCCATCATTGTTTAACCATTGAATTTGATAGGGATGTGGGTGTTTCTTATATTTCAAATCAAGTTTAGAACAAAGCTAAAGACTAGCTAAATTGTGGCAACTTCCACCATCGATAATAACTTTGCAACACTTACCATCTTTACTCACCTGAGCTCTTGTTTGGAAAAGATTGCAACGCTGCTCATGAGTGGGTTTTGCTTGCACACTCAACACCGTCGGTGTACATACAAGGATAGGGCCAGCCTCGGGGTCACAAAAACCATCTTCAAGCACCTCCTCCCCTTGTCCTTGCTCATGTACATCTCCCAATCTGTCCAAATCAGCAAGAGCCTCACCCTCCTCCTCGCTAGTGGAGTCATACTCTTCATTCTCCAAAAGTAACATAACCTTGTTATTTGGACAATCCTTTTGCATATGATCTCGTCCAAGACATTTGAAGCATTGTATGGCACTACTTCTTGCTGTGGAACCCACTGAAGACGAGGTATAAGGTGCTGGACTCTTATTGGCAATGGGTGTACTTGTATGTTTCACTTTGGTGTAGCATTGGTACTAGGAGCAAAACTTCTACTAGAGGGATTAGTTTTAAAAGAATTGAAGCGAGATGTGGGTTTACCTCCAGAGTCTTGAGCGAGGTGTGTATGATGATGTTTTTGTTACTCTTATATCTTGTTGCACTTGCCTTTCAGCCTTGGTTGCTTGATGCACCAACTCTACCATGTTGTTGTAAGGCTGAAATTCGGTGATGCGCTTGATGGAAGGGTGTAAACCAGCAAGGAATCGCGCCATTGTTTGCTCTTCTTGCTCATATACATTAGCTCTAATCATCGCCATCTCCATCTCTTTATAGTACTCCTCCACCGTGAGCATTTCTTGCTTCATTTGCTGTAATTTGTCAAATAAATCACGCTTGTAATATTTGGGAACAAACCTTGCTCTCATGTGGTACTTCATCTCTTCCCATGTAGTGATGGGAGGCTCGTCGTGCTCTCTCCTTTGATTTTGAACTTGTTCCCACCATATGAGTGCATAATCATTGAATTCAAGTCATGCCATGTGAATTTTCTTCTCCTCTGAATAATTGTGCAAGCGGAACACCTTGTCCACCTTAAGCTCCCAAGTAAGGTATGCCTCCGGGTCATGTGTACCTGAAAATGTTGGCATGGTAAATTTAAGGTTACCAAACTTGTCTTCATTGGGGCGTTCGTCGCCGCGACGGTTATGGCAGTGGTAGCCGTCATCGTAGTGAAGAAAGTCATCGTCGTCAAAACGAGGTGCTCTTCCACCACGGCCTCCATGTCCTTGGCCCCTCTCCGGACCATGGAATTCGCCCCCTTCACCTCTCCCTGGCAGGGGTGGACGAATGGCATTGGCCACCACGCGGTCTCGCCTGTGTAGCGCTTCTTGGTCACCTCGAGCAACGCCTGCTCCCTCATCTTGTGGAGGGATCCCACCTCCACGATGAACACTGCCTTCCTCTTGTTGTGGTCGAAGTGCACGCGCCACATCGTTCACAATGTTGGTACGTAGCACACTCATTTGTTGGTTCATCTCAATGCGCATGTCTTGTGTGGAGTTGTTGATTTCCGCCTTGAGTTGCTCCTCCAAGGCAGAAGTAGTAGCGATGAACTCATTGCACAAAGTTCCCCTCAACGCTTGGAATTGAACAGAGTCACCGGGGAATTCAGATCATGCTCCTCTCCGATATTGTCGTCTCCTCCTGACATGGTTAGTAGCACAAAGAAAAGAAAAGAAAAACACCAAAGACCACAAATATATGGGTGATATGTGGAGTTCACTCAATCTCACTTTTCCTCTCCCAAGTAAAGTTCTTACCTTTCTGAAGTGAATTGAGGCCAAAAGAAACTTACACTTGGTGGTGGCTACAATAACGAGTGATGATCAAGCGGATTTAAAAGTGACTCACCATTGTACGGCAAAGGATATTTGGTGGAGCTTGGTTAGGAGGTATTTATCCTACACAATCTGAATTTCACGATGTTGTAAAATTAAGTAATAATCCAAGCTAGAAAAATATTGCCTATGTGCTGATCCAATAGATGTAAGTGAAGTATTTGAACGCACACGCAATGATCAATGTGACTCAATGCAACAAAGGAATGAGCTAAATAGAAACAATCAGGAACAATAACTCGTTTGCATCAAGTACTAGGAGAGACGCTAGCCAATTGCAATGAAAATAAGGGCACGGAATTACTCAAAAAATTAAATACTCTAACTGAATATCTGGTGTAGAGTACTCACCCGAGTTCGCCCCCCTTTTTTTACCTCTTTTTTTGGCCTCCTTTTTTTACCCCGTAAGTGACTCCGAAAGATTCAAAATCTTATTCCGAATCTAATTAGGTATATGAGTCACATTTTTTTTGTGGAAAAACACAGGGGTAAAATTCTCTCTCTCTCTCTAAACTTTGATTTTTTTTTTCAGCCGAGGGTGATGCACTATCAAATGATGATATTCAGTCAAGATATATAATTTAAGAGTAGCCCACAATGCAATTATCAAAGACTAGTCTCAAGTATCAAAGGATTTAAGTGAAGCCCTCAACAGATGCGCAAACGTTTGAATGGTCCGAATGTGTCCGACTAGGATTCTTCGGGGCGATTAGGACTCCTTGTAGCCGGCCGAATCAAACACGAAGAAGAATCCCCAATATTGGAGCAAGAACACGAATTCCGAGAAGTAAATTGAATCTACTTTTTTTATGCTAATTGAAGGATCAACTAGCGGATTTTCAACAATATAATATGCAAAGATTGAGCTACGCAAAGGACACTAAGATCAGCACGTAAACAAATTTTCTAATGGATCAAGACTTAATAAAACTCACGAAAATAACAGATGCGAAACTAGGGTTTGGATTTTTTTGTTTTCGGTTTATGGACTATAGGACAGTAAGTAATAAACTAAAATTTAAAGGGATAAGATCCTACCGAGTAAACCGCGCTCTGATACCAAGATGATACGGGGTCGCCCGATCTTCTCGACGAAGGATGGATACTCACGGGAGTCTTGATGAATTGTAATGATCCACCAATGCCAGTGCAAGGGACGAACACTCTTTAATCCGCAAAACACACTCGTGTTGATTTCGCCGACCACCAAGTGAAGATCTATCGTGCACCCAATTCCCAGCGGAAAGGCTGAACGATCTTGATTGAAGAAGACACTCCAAATTCCCTTTGTAATTTCAGTAGCAAAGCTAAACTCGAAAACTTTAGTAGATTGATTTTTCTCAAACATGGTATGAGATTACAATGGGGGTCTACCCCTCAATATATAGTGCCCCTTCTCCACCTCATGGCTGGCCAAGAGGCCCTACACCTACTCTAATTCGGATTAGAAGTCCTACTCCAATTCTGACATATTCCAAAACAAAAAAGAAACCCTGATTTTACAACTGTCACATTGTTTCGATCATATCTTTTGATACAAGATGAATTTCGGAGTGAGGGAGGATCCGTTGGATTGGCCTTGAAGTTATCTTTCCAAAAAGCACAAGAACACCCAAATTGGACTCCGTTTGTGAAAGTTATGACCGTTTTAATCCGGACTATCCTGCTGATTCCGAATCCGAATTTGATGCTTATTCCGAATCTGAATTTGATGCTTTTCACCTTCTTCTCCATCCATTTCGGCCTACCATGCCTCCTCTTTGTCAAATAAAACTACACATAGATGAAATGATTTAGGTAGTAGCCAATTCTCATGAGAATCAAATGGAAACTCAGTTAGGAGAAGAGTCACCTGTTTGTTAAGAAGTTTAGCTCTTGGCCGAGTAATAGGGTCAGTTGGTGCAATGGTGCTAGGAGGGTTAGGAGTTGAAATGGCAGGGATGTCCTCATCACTTGGAGTGGACGATGAATGTGTAATAGGGATGTCCTCATCAGAAGAGGATTAATTTGTCACAAACAGTTCAGGTAAAATTCTTTCAGCAATTGTTGGTGCACAAATAAACTGCATATCAACTTGCTTCAACCTCTCAAATACTTTCTTATATGGAATAGCAGTACTAAGTATAACATAGGTTGAATTCCATATAATTTTACAATCAAGACCAATCTTTTTAGTTATTTCAACCTTAACAAACCGAGCCGCTTACACAAATTTTTCGTACCTCTTTGGTGTAGCTATCCAATAGGAAACACTATCACGTACTCTCTTAATGCTATACTCCATGACACTCAATCCATCTTTCACAATTAAGTTAAGAATATGTGCACAACAACACATATGTAGCATCTTTCTACCCAATAAAAGATTAGATGGACCAACCTTTGTCTCTATTGCTTCAACTAATTTATCATTTGTTGAGCAATTGTCCAAGGTCAAAGTAGATAGTTTACAATCAAGATTCCAATTCTGCAGACTTTTATATAGCGCTTCACAAATAACCTCTGCTGTATGTGGGCATGGCACATATATAAACCTGCATGGTTCAGCATAGCAAGAAGATTAGTATTTCAATATAGCAATCACCTCAAAATGCAGCTTCTAAGCTTCCAAGAGTCATTAACAAAATATCCTGTTACTGCCATGTAGCCTCTCTTTTGATTATCAGCTGTCCAAAGGTCAGTTGTAACAGCAACACGATAACTGCTTTTATCCAAGTAACTGAGAGCTCTCTTCCTCTCTAAATCATAATGATCCAAGATATCCTTTCTAATAGTATTTCGAGTGACCATTTTAAATAAAGGTTGCAGTGCACTAACAAATTTACGAAGGCCGTGATGATCAACGATGGACAGTGGGTACTCATGCAGAATAATCATGGAATAGAGAGCTTTCCTAGCAACTTCTTGATCAAAGATATAGTTCTCTACAGTTACTTGCCCATGTTTAGAAGATCCATACCTCAAACTGGTTTGTACTTTCCCTTGCCTCTTCCGATAGATGCAAACCTTCAGATGCTCATGTAGATGTTTAGTACCATTCTTCGTTTCTACCGAAAGGTACTTGCTGCACCAAATGCACTTTGCCTTCCAAGCACCCATCACTTTTAGTCTCGTAAATTCGTTCCAAATAGGTGAAGTGAGTTTCCTCTTTGTGCCACGAGAGTCTTCCTCTTGTGCATCTGCATCTTCGGCATGTTGTTCTTCAATTTGAGGTTCAGCTTCAGATCCTACTTGCTGATCACTGAGTATTGATCCTTGAGAAGATTGCCCATGTTGGCTACTACTTCCCGTTCCCGGAGTCGCCATCTAAGAATTGAAATTGGTGAAAATTGTGAGTTCATCAAGCTAGTGAAATGATATGAATATAAAGCGTGAGATAAATAAAAAAGATATATAAACTCAACAACATATTTCAATTTGACACACACACACACACTGATTGACACGTATTTCAATTCCGAGTAACAACTCCTAAAATAAAAAAGAGCACAAAATAAATTCACACACACCCATTTTGGCCATACACACACTAGTAGGAACATATAGGGATGGCTAGATCATGCTAGATTTTTTTTGGGTATGTTGGCTCACCTAAGTGTAGTTGATTGTGTATTAGGTGTGAGATGATTAACATTAAATATTTAAAAAATCTTATAATGTTGTCCTGACAACTCTCTTCTGTTAAAATGTTTTGAACTCATTTTTGTTTGATAACCAATGCTGTACATATTGATTTGGTCACCTTTTCTATTTTCTATTGGTGCAACCTATACCTTGATCAATGTTTTGATGATTGGAAACATGGATCAAATGACACTAAGATTTACCATTTATTTGGCGTCTTGATTCTCTCTTCTGTTTGCAGTTGCTTCAGAATCACAGTGTCTTTCATTCCTGGGTGGGATTGCCATGGCCTTCCAATATAATTAAAAGGCAAGTTCATCTTTAATATAACCTATGGCAATGCTCCCATCTTTATAAGTTCATCTAGGTATGGGTAGATTGGGGCAACCCTTACCTAACTCTCTCTCCAGAATATGAAACTGCTCAGGTTTTCATTCTGTTATCTGCTCCTACAAAAAATCAATTTGAGAAGAGAGAAGCAAAGTCTACTCAAATCTTTCAAATGAATATAGCTGCATCAATTTTCCCTTTCAAAAGAAAAAAAGTTCAATAGAGCTATCGGTATTACTTCATCAGCTCTAAGGCATAATCTGAACCAGACCACTGTGATAGTTCACTATAGTTTCCCTGGTTCCAGAATTAACCAATTTCTGAGCTCATGCAAAGTGGTTTATTAATTCTTCTCTTCAGTCATCTAAACAATGTGGTTTATTAATCTATGACATAACATAGTGATGCATAAGCCAAAATGATACACTATTATGTGTGAGTAGCAGGAACATGAGGGCGTGCGGCCTTTGATGAAGTGTTGATTTCATTCAATAAAAGAACATGTTTGCATATTTTTTGGGGGGATGCCCTATGGTATCAATGAAATTCAAATGAACGCAACAATTTCACAACATGGCGGCACCTGACATAAAACTTGTTGACTTGCTAGATGTTACAAACACAATGAAATCAAACTTATAATAAAAGTATAGGATGTGAGGCTCACCTGTAACACCCTGCCTATTCGGAAGCCAAGATGCTACCAAAAGTTTCATCATACACTTTATTTGCGGAACTATTAATCAATTTGCTCCAAAATTAAATAGTCAATACAAACTAACGAAAAGTATTTAACCGTTCAACCACAGAATATAACCAAGGAATTAAAATTACAGTTCGTCTCTTTAATCAAATAACTTAGCAAAACATCTTTATAAATAAGTGAATCTTTGAGGTGTGTGAAACGTGCTTGGACTACGCCCTCCCGCTAGCAACTATATCATCATGGATCACCTAAAAAAAATAAACACAGGAAAACAAGGGTGAGTCGAAACTCAGCAAGCACCACATCAATCTCACAGTGTACAAAGGAACAAATCAATAATCAAGACAGTAGAACATATCTTCCACGAATATGTGAAACTGCATAGTATGAATGCATACATGGAATGAAAAATGGACCTCTCAACTGCATATACCGGTATAGCGAGTGATACACCCGTCGGTGTTCACTTAAGCCCGTACTTCACAAAGTACGGGGACCCAATCACCGTATGAAGAGCGTTTCATCACGGTGTCAGGTTGCCACATTGGAATGGTGGTCAACTTTGCCCACATTGGAATGGTGGGTCTCATATGCCCATATTGGGTGATGGGACTTTTAAGTTTCCACTCCGTGGACAGAGGAATCAAATGCATGGCCAAAATGAAAGTCATGCAACAAAATCTTATCACATCATAATGAAGAATAATACAAGCATACAAACATGAATAACCAATCTAGCAACTCATCCACACATTTTCATCAACCTTCATTATGATAAGATAAGGTACTTGCTTGCTGCGCGATGAGGCGAGCTAGGAGGTAACGACGGAATCTCTTCACTCCACCCCACCGCCTACATAAATATTTATTCGAAATAAGAATAATAAGTCATGACGTGGCTACAAGCGTTTTACCATAACCCTCTATCTAATCAACATAACCAAAAACTCAAAATGACGAATTAACTAATCAGCCAATATCGGCCCTTCTGATCAGCAGTACGAGAAAAATCGTAATTAAATATCTATAACTCGGAATGACTTGAAACTAGTGCTCAAATACTCTTAACGTAACAGGCTACAAAACTCTAGTTGGTGGAATCCTTTGATTCGGCCAAAACAGTGGCCTAAACAACAGTTGAAAACACTAACAGATATCTGCCCAGATTTCAGAACAGTGGTAAAGAAAATGACTTAACTTTTATTATACTGATCCAATGGAGGTGATCTTTATCAACTTGGAAATATAATTTAAAGGGCTACAATAACCTATTTGGGTGGGGGTTCTGAATTTGAATGTAAGTAGATCAAAACCGAGGAGCAACCGACAGTCTCCAAAATCTCTGACAGTCAGAGTAGTGTGCGGTTTAAAAATTCATAACTCCTAAACCACAGTGTGGAATCTCGTGATCTCGGTGCCAAACGAAAGCTAAAGAAACGAGGAACAAAACTCTAGGAGACGAAAACCCGAGATTCGGCCTCTAAGTAATTCATAATGGCCCGACAAGAAAATCTGCCAAAACACATCAGCTGTCCTGAACAGTCGTGGTAAAACTACCATATCTCCTAAACCATAACTCCAAATCAGATGATCTCAGTGCCTAAAGAAAGCTAAGATCAAGGACTACAACTTTCTAAGAGGTGGAAAAATCAGAAAATGTACGGAACTTACCAAAATCCGACGAACAAATCTGGCGCACGACAGGGAGGAGGGTGACGGCCGGTTGGAGAGGGGGAGGAGTGGGTGGCGGCTTGGGGAGGGGAGTGGGGAGAGAGAGGGGAGAGGCTAGGGTTTGGGGGGAGGAAAAACCCCCCTTTGGCTGGCCCCTCTCATGGGCCCCTCTTGGGCTGCGGCCCAGGCCCAGGCTGTCGAAAGATCGCTGAAAACCCCCCGCCGATTCAGGAAATTTTAGTTCTTGTTTGCCTTTTCCCTCCCCAGCTACTTTTCTAATTACCCGATCCGAATCCAGGGTATTACATCACTAGTACGCCAGTGGATTACAGGTCGTACTCCAGTTTCATAATCACCTGACCGAATTTAAGATGGTATTGGTACAAGGTAGACCAATCAAACTCACGTAGTACTAATGCAAACAACAAATTTGACCCCTACAAAATCTGGTAAACAAATTCAAGCATCATATTGCGGTAAGATTGGAACAAACCAGTGAAAAACCAGTAGAAACATACAATTCACAGTCCACTCGAGATCTGGAGTTCACGCGGGGGACGGGTGGGAGGAGGGGGACAGCCGGGAGGGGCACGGCCGGGAGGAGGGCCCCCGGCTAGGAGGGGGACGGCCGGGAGGAGATCTGGAGATAAGGGAGATGGGAGGCGCAGTGGCCGGTGGGCGATGGGAGGGCGACGACCGAGAGGGCGACAGCTGGGAGGGGGACAACCGGGAGGGGGACGGCCGGGAGGAGATCTGGAGATAGGGGAGACGAGAGGCGCGGTGGGCGGTGGGCGATGGGAGGGGGACGGCGACGGGAGGCGCGGTGGCCGCGATGGGAGGGCGATCCGAGAGGGAGACTAGGAGACGAGACGACCGAGTTCGAAAGGGAGACTGGGAAGCGGCTGAACCGCTGAAGTGGGCGTCAGACGGTGGGAGGTGGGTGGGAGAATGTGGGAGGCGGTGGGAAGTTAGGGTTTCAGTGTTTTCATATGGCGAGGATGTCTACGGTCCCACCTGTCAGTATATGATGGGTAAACGGGCAAAGCCGGTACGGGTGGAGCTTACCCATGCCCGCGCCTGTTTACCCGATGGGTTAATTTTTGTGCCCGTTTTTATACCCGTGGGCAAAGAAAGGCGCTCATACCCACCTCCATTACGGTATTCGCCTGCAGGTATACGAGTAATCAGGCACAATTGTCATCCCTAAGGAGGGTTGGGGAGGGCTGGGCTGGGAGTCTGGGAGAATTTTAGATGAGATGACTACGATGGGCTCTGACCGACTGTGGGGAATTTTAGATGGGATGGCTACGATGGGTTCTGATCGACTGTGGGCTTTCAATTTAATCAAGCTGTCAAACTACACGGAAAACACGGTTGCAACAGTAGTAAAAATACTATTACCATTGATCTCATCCTTCGTTTTTTATCAAATAGTGAAGATCATTCCTAATTCCCTATACACTGTGGCGTCTCTTAATCGAGAACACTCCCTCTCCAGAGAGGGAGAGAAAATCAAGGGGTTATAAACTGTTTTCCATGGAGTTACCCTGTAATTCACATCAAAATCAAGTGTTCGAATATCATCGTCGGCCATATATCCTTGTGGAGGTTATAAACTATTTTCTACAACCGAGCTGGCAAAAGTAGGGGTGGTGGAATATGCCTCTAGGCCTTGTTTGGCAACTTAGGAGATAATTTCCCTGGGGAATGTCATGATCTCACTTTGATGAACACGAATCAGTACAAACACAAGAGCTAGATTGCCTTACCAACACAGGAAACAAGGCACTTAGGGATACAAATTGGGGGAATTGGAATCAAGACTGGGAATAGCAAATAGATTGGGAAGAATCAGGGGATATGGAAAATCAGAGAAAGGGAATTTGGGATAGAGGCAGCATTTGGTGAAGAGGATGGAGCCAATGTGAATACCTCCTGTTCGTTTATCGACCCCTGGTGCGTTGCCCCCGTTCCTTTCTTGTACTACTCACGTCTCTACCCTGGGCCAAGGCCGAATCCAACTCACGGCCTGGGACATAGCCCAATGCTAGCCAGTGACATTCCTCCCACTCAGAAATTCCGTAATATCTCAAATTTTGGAGTCTTTTGAAGCCTTTATAAATAAAAGTGTTGTTTGCATATTCGGATGAGGTAGATTCGCCAGAGTATTTATCAAGGATTTAATCTTGTGCGCCATTGAACTGAGCCTTATTGTATAGCAACATGTTCGTTATGGGATGGATCTGCCTAATTAATTAGCAATGTTTTGACATTAGTTGTGTTTTTGGTGGATGTGACTTCGGGATTGATGTATACTTACATGGCGCAAGGGGGCTATCTGGTCGCGATAACATTCAGTGTTAAAACCTTAGCGGGTAGAACTGGGTTAAGAAGGAGTTTTGTAAAGGCCTTATAATAGTCACTTAGTCGCGTACATATGAAAGTGTGTGAACATATATTATAAGTTGATTTATCTCTTATGGTTAAAGCTGCATAATCTCTGTAGTGTTAAAACTATTTAGACAGCTATGTCCCTGGTTATGGACAATACGGGGATTTCACGCGAGTGGTAGAATTTTTATAAAAATGGTTGGAGGTGAATGGGATGTTCACTTGGTGAATGTGATGTTCGCTTGGAGAATGGGATATTCACTTTGAATGGTCTGGATTGGTTACGAAGTGAACGAGATGTTTATTAGTTGTTTCAAAACAATTGTTTACTTATTTATTTATATATTTTCAATTACACTTTGCAATCTACTTATTGTATTTACTATCACTACTTGCTTTTTTCAAAAGAATCATATGGCTATTCCTTTTATCAAGGCTTTCATGAATATTAATTATATACTATTCCCTACGACTTGCTGGATACTTTATATTCTTACGGCTTTAAACTTTGTTGCTGAGTTCAAGAAGGTCAACTTGCTCAAGAGTTCTACGAATAGGACTTCTTTGAAGACTTTACGAACTAGGATACGCTCCCTACTCGATTGCCTGTTGTAACATCCTAATTTTGAGCCTTTTAAAGCTTTAAAATAAAATAAACCATTTGCATTTTATGAAATTAATTTAAATCTTTAAGAAAAATTCCAAACATTTTAAAGTATTAAGATAAACTCCAACTAAATTAAAAAATGTTTTATTCTGGTTCTTTAGGTCCCAAGGATTTTTGTGGTATTTTCTTAATTTTTTGAATTTATTTTGTTTTTATCCTTTTTCTTTCTTTCTTTCTTTTTCTTTCTTTTTCCTCATGCTATCTGTTCTTCCTAGCCTAGTGCTAGCACCTGCTCCGTTCCACCCGCGTTAGAGCGTGCGTGTTTGCGTGTGCTTGGGTTCCCTTGTGCGCATGCGCCGCCGCCCCTACGCTTGGCACTCTTCCCACCGCGCTGTACACCGGCTCTGCCCATGCGCACCGCTCCTCCCCACCTCCCCTATAAAAAGGCCGACCAACCTTCTTTTCTTACCCCCTCTCCTTCTCCCCCTCTTTCCCCCTTCTCCTTCCCTGTGGAGCTCAACGCCGCCGTCCTTCCTCTTTTTGTTCCACTTTTTTCACCTAATCATCGGCAACCAATATGCAAAGCCCATGATTAGTCTTGGTTGCCCATGATTAGTCTTCAAAGTACTCCTACTCATGGAACTCTATGTTCCCTGGTTCTTTCTCAGTGACTGATCAACAAAAGCGCAAAGCTATGAGTATATAAAGTACTCAGCAAATCGTAGGGAAATGTGTGCAGATAATATTCATGCAAGGCTTCGAACAAGGAATAGTTGTGTGGTTATTTTTTTTGCAGAAAGCGTATTGACAGTAAATACTGTAAATAGATTGAAAAATATAATTTAAAAGAATAATAGATAAATAGATAATTGCTTTGAAACAACTAGAGAAACTCCTTCTCAATTTCCAACCAAACCACCATTCCAATATTTTTAAGAAATTCTACCCCTCGTGTGAAATCACCAGATATTATCCATAACCGGGGACACGGCTATTCCAATAGTTTTTGACACTCTGCCGAGGTTGTACAGCTTGACCCACGAGAGATAATCAATTCAATATGTCAGCAAAAACACGCTTCTATAGCCATGCGATTAAGTGATTATCACAAGGCTTTTACAAAGTTCTATTTTGACCTAGTTCTACTCGCTATGGTTTCACCACCGAATGAACCTCGCACTCATTCAGTGGTCCCCTCTTGCGCCATTGTGGATATCTCTCGCGGAATTCACGCTTTCAAAAACATAACTAAATCAAAACATTGCTAATTATTCGGTTAGGTTCACCCCATCCTGGACATGTGGTTGTACGATATGACCCAGATTAATAGCACACAAAGTTAAGTCCTTAATGACTACTCAGGCAAGACTACCATCCAATGTGCCTAGCGCACCTATGTGTCTCCTGCACCATACAATGTACCTCGCACACCCCCTTTACTACAAAATCACTCACCCAAGTATAAATCATTTTGTTTACCCCAAACCGATGACAAACCCTGCCATGGCATAAAATTTTATAACTACAGCATCGCACCACAATTCCATATATCATTATATCAAAATTAATCATTTATGAACATGCGATCATGAATCCCATCGTAACTAAGCATGATTAACCACATTTACGATACCCATGTTGGTATTACAATAATATCCAATTAATATCAACCCTTCCTCTCGTATGCAAGGATATATGTCATTCACAAATATTTAAGGTGGCATAATGTCAAATAGGTATTTAACTATTCCCAAAAATAATTGATATAAACTTAGCAATGCATTTTGATATAAAACAATATAATTTATAAAAATGGGTACAACATGATCAAAGGTTTACGACTTGCCTTCATCGAAGGTTTGAGTTGCTTCAACAGACGGGTCCAAGAAATCTTTAGAAACGCCGATATCTATACGCACGAAATGAGACGAATAAATACAACAAATTCAAATATTATCAAATTAGAACCAAAACAAAGGTACTGGATTTAGATGGATTTACAAACAAGAATTGATGGGATCGGAGTTCGCATGAAGGAAAACAAATGTAAGAAAGTTTGAAATCATATGAAATGATAGAAACTCTGAAAATGGAAGTAATATTCCCAGAAACATTAAAGGACCTCTGTGGAATCCCAACTTTTAAACTCAATCATATATTTGCAATACATGATATTGCATTTTACCTTGTTCTTGCGTGCTTCTTCGGTGTATGCAGGAATTGATCTTTGTGATCAGGTCATCCGGGTATTCGTGCACGGTTGATAACGACTTGTTGGGCCGTTCAGTGATTGCGTGGTTTTGGGCCTTGCGAGTTCATATCAGGATCGTGAGAGTTGAGCGATTTCTACCGAATTTATCTTCTCATCGAAAGATCGGGCCAGATTAGGACCTCCAGGGTTCATCAAGTGGTATCAGAGCTACAGTTCATCGGTGAGAGTTTTCAGTTTTCTAGTAGTAGATTCGTTTTTCATATCTAGAGTCCAGAAAATTGCCAAAAAAAATCGCATCTATCATCCATACCGAGCCCTTTGAGCCTTTGTAATTTTTTCTTTTCAGTTTGCTTGTTGAATCTCGGGTTGCATTGTCGTGTCTAGTTGCTGATCTTTAGTTCTAGTTATTGTCTAGTTGGTCATTGTCTAGATTGATTCTCGTATTTTTCTTTCGCGTCGATTAATCGTCCTTTTAGGGTTCTTAGTTTTTGCATCTAAAATAGAAAATTTGTGGGTTAGGACTCCTGTAATCTGCACCAAAAAAGAGAGAACATATTGCTGTTATTCATGACTTGTGGAAAACCCTAGGGCCGGCAAATAATAGAAGGAGAAAGAGATCGCCACACAGAACAAAAGCCGTGGTAGAAAAAAAATAAAAACAATCTTACACCAAAAACTAATGAAAATTGGTGGAGTTCTTCTACCTATAGCCACAAGATTGCATAAAAAATTTCAGCAAGTTTGGCCAAGGGAATCAAAAGATATAGTAGTTTCAAGATTGAACCTGAGTCGGTTTCGAGTCTGAGTACGATTCCGTTTCCGAGGCATTTTTAGTAAAACGGTAATAACTTTTGCATCTAGTGTCCGTTTTGGAAGTTCTGGTGCTCGTTGGAAAGCTAACGACGAGACGCATCCCTTCCACTTAAGCCTTTTGTCACGCTCTGGGGACCCCAAAATCAGCCATCTCCAACCCCGAATTCGCGTCGCAAGTTTTCGGCTTCAGTGTTTTCCGTTTCTTTCGGTCTTCCCATCGGAATTTGGGGTTCGTCTCAACTGCAAAGTTGTAGATCTTATCAAAACATTTCAAACGAGTATATATAAGCCATATAAGACTTTGTTCTTTCATCTCTCGAGACTAACTGTTATTTTCTGCTTGAACTAAAGGGTTGTTTACGCTACACATTATTCCGTTTTTGTGCTCTACATCGTGTGAACAATCTTGTGCCCTACAAAGATGTTTGAGTAGTTGGTTAGCATCTCTCCTAGCATTTGTTGTGAGCTTTTCTATTGCTTACATCAAGCCACATTTATCTTTGCGTGTGCGTACATACACATCTCTTAGTGGGGCTTTGATTAGCTAACTTTGATTAGGCTAGGATCTGCAACATTGAATAGTATTTCGAATAATTTTTTAACTTGCATTAACTGATTTGATTATTGCTGATCCTTGCTACCATATTGAAGCCTTCCGAGCTCCACTTCCTATTAACTCAGCAGGTTCCGTTCATTGCAATCGTTGGGTTAATCGCAAGTGAGAGTATCACGAACCAGCCACCGGTTGTACCACTTCCTTGCTGTATTGGTAAGAACTAGTAAGAACATGGTAAGGCGTTGTGAGAGAGCAACTATTGAAATGCCAGAACCTAGTAGTTGATAGGAGCATATACTTGTGATTTGTTTTCTTGTTTTCTACTAACCATGGTAGGTTAACGGGATGATTACGAGTTAGATCCACGTCTTCTACGAGCCATTGAATGGGAGTGCAAGAAAGTTCGCAAGGAAGATGCACGTTTGAGACAAGCTTCTTCAGCACGGGAGGTATATGATCGTGATAGTACATCCAGTAAAAGTAAAATCACTTTGCTATCCTTTGCTGGTAAATTTGATCCTGATGCTTACGTTGACTGGGAGATAGTTTTAGGTAAAAAAATTTGAATAGTATGAATGGTCTGATAGGCAAAAGGTTAGAGCTACCACTAGTGTTTTTGTTGAGGATGCAACGCTTTTGTGGAGGTATTTACGTAGACATCGAAGAGTGCCTCATACTTGGCATGCATTAAAGAAACTTTTGAGAGATGAATTTGTTCCTAAATATCATGCTGATTATTTTCTAGCTTAATTGCAACGTTTAAAACAAGGTAGTAGAACTGTAAGGGAATACTATCATGAATTGAAAAATCGTTTGTTGCGTTGTGGTTCAGAGTAACATGCTGAAGCTACAGAGAATAGATTCTTAAGTAGGCTTAATCAAACAATTCAAGACCTTCTTGTTCACAGAGAATATGGTTTTCTCTCACATTTGTTTATACTTGCCAGTAAGGTTGAAAGTCAAATTAAGGAGAAATTGATAATACTTGATGTTAGAAAATATGAGAACAAATATGTGTTTGTATCTTTTTCTGTGACTAACAACACGCAGAAAGTTGAGAACCATGCTGAAGAGGAGAATGAACTTATTGAACCATCGACTCCATTGGTTGGGAAGATAGATGAGGAGATGGATGCACCTACATCATCTGAGAAGATCTAAAAAGGTAAATATCAAGGTGCTATCATCACTCAAGGTGAGTATATATGCTTGTGAAGAACTACAATTGTCCACTGTTCATGCTATTTTAGATCAAAAATTAGTGGAAAACAATTCTGATATGCACATGTTTCATGAAGAGAATTCAGACTGCATTAATTTTAGTGCACCATGTGATAAACTTGTTGATTTATCTGTTGACTTAAGTACACCATGTGCTAACATAATTGAATTACTGTTGTTTTGAGCGATTCATATGATGAGTCAATCACATATAATGATCATGTGGAATTGGTTAGACATAAAGAAGTTTTGACTAGAATTTCTCCTGCTAATTCTTTATGCTACATCATGTTAAAGTCACTGATGAAATTGTCACATGCTATGGAGAAAGTTTCTAAAATCGCATGTTTGAAATACTTGTCTAGTGCGCACACCCCTGGATACAAGTTTAATTTGATTGGAGATTATGGTGTAGACAATCAATTTTATGTGTATCGAATATGCATAACTTGTGATCACATAGATGAATTGAAGCTTATTGTTTGGAAAAAACAATTCTTATGAACCGAATCTTGTTCATTATGAGAGGAAAATAAACTTTCGTGATCATCTCTTATTGCACCATCTAGTATCGACAATCTGCATAATAATGTTGAAGTGTGGAAGAACTTTCAAATCTTTTCACCCTTGCTAGATGAATTTTCTAATGCTCAATTGAAATATGATTATATGGATGAACTTTGTTTGATTCCAAAGGTTGTAGATTTGCCCATATGTACTACCACTACAAGTATAACACCCTGACCCAAAATCGGCTCAATGCCTAGCCCACCGTGGGGTGGACCCGCCTACACATAGCACCTCACTTACACTTTCGTTCTGGCTTCGTGTAAAAGGGTTAACCCGGAGGTGCTACGTTTGGATCCAACAGGCATTATATACTACTACAACTCACTTGAGACAAGCAATGTGGGACTAATCCCACCACACAACTCCTCATGGGCCACATGGGCCACGCTATGAGCAGGCCGGGGTATTACACTTACCCCCCTAAAGGGCTGACGCCCTCGGCAGCATATCGCATACGCGGCAAATGCCCAGAACCACCCCTCGGTACACGTCCGTGCGTCCAGTGCCGGCACATATGCCATGCCATGTGTCCACTCCGGGCCCACATGTGCCATGCACCATATGCCGCGCGCTTCGTCCCCGCACGCGCCGTGCGGCAAATAAGGTTGATGCTCTGATACCAACTGTAACACCCCAGCCCAACATGAGCCTGGGATGCTACTAAAATAACAATATCACAAATACAAATCCAAGACACTACATGGCCCGATCTTCCGATAGGTTCGATTTGGTTCGTCGTGAGGACGTTGACGCTTTGAGGCTTCCGACCAACAGATCGTCACCTCGCAATTCGCTACACCCGCACGCCTGTCGTTATCGACCACGCTTGCACGCGATCGACCTTACCACGAAGGTTATTGTTCACGCAAGCAATCGAAGCAACTCACAAGAACAAGGTAGATGCAATCTGAATTGTATTGCGGATATGGTTGAAGTTTACAAGTGGGGTTCCTCAAACCGATAATCGGCGAAACTGCAATTGGCAGAATAATCTAAGAAAAACCCGCCTCTAAACTATGGCGGCTACTGTATATATATAGGGGAACGAGAGGAGGTCGACCTAGGGTTGTGCGGCCGTGGGATGAAGCGTACACAACACGGACTCCGACCTCGTTACGTTTACAAAGTCTTATTAGTTTCCAAAGCGGTGTGTGACACCTTGTGTTGCGTATTTACAGTCGAAGATCGGTTGTAATCTTGGTCCTAGGGTGGTCTTGAGGAGTCCATGCTATCTTTGGTCGTAGATTGTGTCCAGCAGTCTTGGGCTTACTTTTACGGTCGTAGATTGCTCCAATCGAATCAACTAGTCGTAGGTCTTCTTGTAGTGGTCGTAGATCTTCTTGCGATGGTCGTAGACCTTCTTGAACCGGTCGTAGTCCTAGATTCACGAGTACAAGTAAATCATCTCCATTAGGCGACATCATAGAGTTCTCAAATAATACACTCGACCCTAGAAAGCGACTTTACGATCGATTAAGTGGCGTGCTCTAGCTCTTGTCATAGGGCCAGTGTAGTTCAGCACCCAGATCTGGAGGGTCTTGTGTCGTGCGTGTATCCGAAGGAGGGATGTCCTCATCATACTCCCCCTCTTGAATTGGAGTCGTCCTCGACTCAAGCTCATCTTCTTCTCCCACGTATGGTTTCAAATCTGAAATGTTAAATGTGGGGCTAACCCTAAAATCTGCAGGTAATTCTAATTGATATGTATTATCATTTATCTTCTTAATTATCTTAAATGGTCCTTCAGCTCTAGGCATCAACTTTGATTTTCTTAATTCCGGAAACCTATCCTTTCTCAAATGAACCCAAACTAAATCACCTGGTTCAAATTTGACAACTTTCTTACCTTTACTTCCAGCAACCTTATACCTTTCAGTCATATGCTCTATATTCTCTTTAGTGGTTTCATGCAACTTGAGAATAAATGCAGCACGCTTCTTAGCATCTAGATTAATTTTTTCAGAGGTCGGTAAAGGTAGTAAATCAATAGGAGCACGGGGGTTAAAACTTACACTACCTGAAATGGACTTACCTTGGTGGTGGAGTGTACTGACCTATTGTAAGCAAACTCAATATGCGGTAAACACTCTTCCCACATCTTCAAGTTCTTCTTTAAAACAACCGCAACATGGTGGATAACGTGCGGTTGACAACCTCCGTTTGTCCATCGGTTTGGGGATGGCATGTAGTAGAGAACAGCAGACTTTGTCCCCAATTTATTCCAAAGTGATCTCCAAAAGTGGCTCAAAACTTAGCATCACGATCCAGAGACAATAGTATTGGGCACTCCATGTAATCGAATGATTTTCTGAAAAACAAATCAGCTATGTTTGTAGCATCATCGCTCTTGTGACAAGATATAAAATGTGCCATTTTAGAAAATCGATCCACTACTACAAATATACTATCTCTCCCCATCTTTGTCCTAGGCAATCCTAAAACAAAATCCATAGAAATATCCTCCCAAGGCGATAGGAATAGGAAGAGGCATATAAAGTCCATGTGGAAGGAGGCGGGACTTAGCTTTGTTGCATGTAGTGCGGCGAGCTACGTGGCGCTTCGACATCACGACTCATCTTTGGCCAAAAGAAGTGGGTGGCCAGCACATCTTACGTCGTCTTTGCTCCAAAATGCGCCATCAAACCTCCTCCATGTGCCTCCTGTAACAACAAAAGACGAACAGAGCTAGCTGGAACGCATAGCTTGTTAGCACGATAGACCAAACCATCATTCAGCACATAGTTATTCCATGTCAGCACTTCCTTAAAGTCCAAATCAGTGACATATAAACTCTTAATGGCCTCCAAACCAAAAATCTTATGGTCAAGTTGAGATAACATGGTATAACGTCTAGAGAGTGCATCAGCAATCACATTATCCTTACCTTTCTTATGCTTTATAACATATGGGAATGATTCAATAAATTCTACCCAGTTAGCATGTTGTTTATTCAGTTTAGCTTGACTTCTAATATGTTTTAGCGATTCATGATCCGAATGTATAACAAATTCTTTGGGCCATAGATAATGCTGCCAAGTTTGAAGTACTCGAACTAAAGCATAAAATTCCTTATCATAGGTGGAATAATTCAAACTAGGCCCATTTAGTTTTTCGCTGAAATATGCAACTGGTTTACCTTCTTGAATCAATACACCACCTATCCCAATCCCACTGGCATCACATTCCATTTCAAAAGTCTTATCAAAATCAGGGAGTTGGAGTAGGGGTGCTTGGGTGAGCTTCTCTTTCAACAAGTTGAATGCCTTCTCTTGTGCAGGTCCCCATTGGAAAGACACTCCTTTCTTTGTCAATTCATTCAATGGTGCGGCAATGGTGCTGAAATCCCGCACAAAGCGCCGATAGAAGCCAGCAAGGCCGTGGAAGCTCCGCACTTGTGACACAGTAGTAGGCGTCGGCCAGCTTTGGATGGCTACAATCTTTGTCTCATCCATATCAATGCCCTATGGTGTCACAACATAACCAAGAAATGCAACTCGATCGGTGCAAAAGGTGCACTTCTCGAGGTTACCAAATAAACGTGCGTCTCTCAAAGCATTAAAAACAAGACGTATATGATTTAAGTGTTGCTCATGTGACTTGCTATAAATCAAGATATCATCAAGTAAACCACCACAAATTTTCCAATGAAAGGGCGTAAAACCTCGTTCATCAAGCGCATAAAAGTACTAGGTGCATTAGTTAGACCGAAAGGCATCACTAACCACTCATATAATCGAACTTAGTTTTAAGCGGTTTTCCATTCATCTCCTAATTTCATTCTAATCGGTGGTAACCACTCCGCAAGTCAATCTTTGTGAAAATAATAGAACCACTCAATTCATCTAGCATGTCGTCTAGCCTTGGGATAGGATGACGATACCTTATAGTAATGTTATTAATGGCTCTGCAATCAACACACATCGCCAACTACCGTCTTTCTTAGTCACCAAAAGAAGCTGGAGCAAGCACAAGGACTAAGGCTTTCTCTTACGTACCCACGATCCAAAAGATCTTGGACTTGTCATTGAATTTCCTTAGTCTCCTCTGGATTGGTCCTATATGCGAGACGGTTTGGCAAAGTCGCCCAGGATCAAATCAATTTGATGCTCAATTCCTCGAATAGGTGGTAATCCGGGGTACCTCGGTTGGAAATACATCCACATAGTCACGCAAAGGTTAGCAACATCGGGAGGCAAAGAGCTAGCTATGTCCTCGGCGAATATAAGGCATTTTGCATATCAAAGCATAGCATGGCGACTCATTATTACAAATTTCAGCAAGTTCGATTTAGTGGCAATCATAACACATCCCTTCAATTTAATTCCCTCGGACTTAGGACTAGGCGCCACTTTCTCCCTTTTGGGTGGGAAAACACGTTTTGCTACTTGCGATTTTCGAATCATGCTTATCGGTGTTTCTTTCATTTTTAGCGTGCTCTTCTTCATCTTTCGAATCTCAATTTGGTGTCAAAGGTAACAACTTAATCTTCTTACCCTTATGTGAAAATGAATAGGTATTAGCTCTACCATGGTGCAAAACATCATTGTCATATATCCAAGGTCTCTGAGCAACAAAGAGCATGCTTGCATAGGCACGATATCAAAGTCGAACTATCTTTGTAATTACACGCTAAAATTGCACTTTCACAACTTTGTGTACCTTTAATTTACCACGAATTGAACCATTGGATGTAGTAGGGACGTGGGTGTGGTTGTGTGGTCAAGCCAAGCTTCTCGACCATCTCGGAGCTTGCAAGGTTGTTGCGACTCCCTCCATCAATGATGACTCTGCGGGCTCTGTCCTTCACGAGAAATGCAGTGCGAAACAAGTTGTGCCGTTGATTTTGCTCGCTCTCTCCACTTGTGCGCTCGGCACTCGTTGCGCAACAAGGCTCACATGATACTCGGTGTCAGCAGCGACTACTTGTTCCTCTACATCATCGGCATCCTTTGTCTATCTCATCTCCTCCACCGCAATGTTAGTTGCAAGTACATATTAGTCCTCAATATCACTAGTACTTACATAACCACCGTCTTTGGTGGCAAGGTATGCTTTCATTGACCGGGCGATCCCTCATGGCGTGCCCCAATCCCTTGCAACGGTGGCACACAATCCCAGTGGTACGACCGGTGGAAGCAGCCGACGAAGAACTCTTGGTGGTGCACGCACACTAGTAACTACTTACCTCGGGTGCATGTGATGTGGTCGGAGGTGCCTTGAGCACGCGCCCTACTCGTGGAGGGCAGCAGATCAGTGTAGCGAAGGTGGGGCTGTTTTGGCTTGCCCGAGACCGGTCGTGGTGTAGACATGCTCCCAAAGTTGTTCCTTGGCCTCTGTTGTCGTCCCCGCAATTCCTTTTACGCCAAACATGCAAGTTGGAACAATCTAGGGGCCTATCGTATTCTTTGTAATCCACTATGTCACGAATTTCACGTCTTAATCCTCTATAAAATATGCCATTGCGACTTCTTCATCCTCAATAATATCACAATGCATCATGCTAATTTGTAGCTCTTGATAATATTCTTCTACGGATCTATTACAGGTTTAAGCGCTGCAATTTATTACGCAAATCACGTTTTAAAGAAGGTGGGACAAATATATTACGCATAGCAACCTTTAAACCATCCCACGTAGTAGGCGCTAATCCTTGGTGCATACCTATTCCACCAAATGATAGCAAAGTTTTAAATTCACTTGTGGCTTGCCTAACTCTATGCACTTCGGAAATAAGTGAGCATTCAATTTACATTCTCACCGTCATCTCCCAATCTAGATACATTTCAGCATCATAAGCACCCGCAAAAGATGGTATAGAGAATTTAACTTTAGCATATGGATCATCATTAACACGTGCATTATGTTGCTGAACATTGTTACCTCTCATACCTTGACGGTTGAAGTTCGGTCGGTTTCGTTGTCGTGCATCAAAGGCGTCGTGGTCGTGCATCTCATTATCATTATCAAACTATGGTCATGGGCTGCACCACGAGGTTCCACGACCAACGTTTGGTGGTCGGTTCACCATTCTTTCGAGCGTGTAGTGGCGCGCAATACTATCGTTGATTGAGCGTTGTAATGTGATCGTGGTAGCTTGAAGCTTCCTGTCGATGTCCTCATTAACGGTAGTGCGTTGTTCATCCAATAGCGTCATGAGCTCTTCCCTCAAAACACACTCTTGCGCATCCAATCCTTCACCTAACATGGTTAGTAGGAGACAAAAGACAACACAAAGGTATTATCCTGTCACTATTAGGTGGTGGGAGGTGGAATCACACACTCTCAAGCGTCTTACCAAGCTCTTATGAGTTTCTTACCAAATTACAGTAGGTGGTCTAATGGCGAAGGTGGGATGTACGATCACGGCGAGGCGAATCGAGGATCAATCGAGGGTCGAAAGTATGTGGAGCTCGGACGGGCAATGTTTAGTAGCAAGGAATAGCAATAATGAAATCAGATTTAGCAAAGTGAACCAAAGCCCACAAGATACTCATCACGATTCTTTGGTCTAAAAGTGCCCCTAGCCCTAGCACAATCTTGATCGAAACAAGGACTCGATACAAAGGAGTCAAAGGATGCAAAATTTGGGCGGTCGTAGACCAACTAGGGTGGTCAATTGCTTCTTCTTCTTTTCTTTTGCACTTTTTGCTTCTTTTCTTTTCTTTTGTACTTTTTTGATTCTTTTCTTTTCTTTTGCACTTTTGCTTCCTCTTCTTTTTTTTGCAAACATGACCCAAGCCCAAAATTCTTACATTACCCTTCTGGATCCGATGAGGTGATTGGGTCACAAACTTTTCAGGAGCGGGGGTAAATAGGTAATTAAAAGATACTCTCTCTCTCTACGAACTTGGCTGGATTACATTGCGACTCTGAATCCAGACCAGGATCGAATCAGACCGGTGGTAGTTCTGAGTGGATGGTAGCGGTGTTGCTCGAAGAGGTGGTCGGATCGAGTAGATGTTCGATTCAGGCCGGATGGTAAATCCGGCGGGTGGTCGAATGGGTGTCGCTCGAAAAGGAGGTCATGCGTCCGGGATGGATGGTGGCACGGCGTGCGGCGGTCGCGACTAGAGACCAAGAATGCTACTCTAAACCAGCAACAAAGACACCGCGATGGACTCGAACTCAACAATCACGGCGAAAACAAAATTGCGAAAGGCACAAAGTGGTTTGGACAATGGAATAATTACGATCTAAAACTTTTTGTAGGGCGGTTTTTACGGACTCTAGGTGAGGAACACAACTAACAAAGGGATAAGCGAAATTACCTAACGGGCAACCTTTGCTCGATACCACTTGATGAGTCACGGCCGATCTTCCGATAGGTTCGATTTGGTTAAATCGTGAGGGCGTTGGCGCTTTGAGGCTTTCGACCAGCGGATCGTCACCGCGCAATTCGCTACACCCGCGCGCTGTCGTTATCGACCACGCTTGCACGCGATCGACCTTACCACGAAGGTTATTGTTCCCGCAAGCAATCGAAGCAACTCACAAGAACAAGGTAGATGCAATCTGAATTGTATTGCGGATCTGGTTGAAGTTTACAAGTGGGGTTCCTCAAACCGATAATCGTGAAACTACAATTGGCGAGAATAATCTAAGAAAAACCGCCTCTAAACTATGGCGACTCTTGTATATATATAGGGGGCAGAGAGGAGTCGACCTAGGGTTGTGCGGTAGTGGGATGAAGCGTACACAACACGGACTCCGACCTCGTTACGTTTACAAAGTCTTATTAGTTTCCAAAGCGGTGTGTGACACCTTGTGTTGCGTATTTACAGTCGAAGATCTGGTTGTAGGGTGGTCCTAGGGTGGTCTTGTAACATACCAAATATGGGTTGTGTTTCAAATGTAAGAAAATCAGAAGAAATTAAAACTTTTCTTGCATCTTGAAGACTTGGCCATTTTTGGTAATTCTTTTCAAAAGAATTATGGAAAATCCAATTTAATTTCTCTTTTGACTCTAATCAAAAACCCTCCTTGGCAAAGGTCTTTTGCCAAACCCTTGGAAATCTTTTCCCTGAGTTCTAGGGAGGCTTGGCAACACCTCTGAATTATCTCATGATTTTTAGAAATTATTTTATAATTTTTGGGGGCAAGTCAAACTGGTCAAACCCTATTTTCCTCTCTTCTGGAATTTCTGGAGAATAATTCAGTGCATGAAAATTTCTGAAAAGTTTATGGGAGGTTCCTCCTACTGTCAGCAAGCTCCAGTTAAAATTTCATAAATTTTGGAGTTTGTTTGCTACCTCAAATAATTCCTCAAAAATTAGATGTTTAAAAATTCAAATTCTAACTGGTTTGCACTGTTCCTCGGGTTCGAACCAGACTCGGGCTCGAGCCACATGACTCGGTCTAGTCGACTAACCGCACCGGCGCGACTCAGTCGGGCCGCGGGAGTTGTGAGCCGTTGGATCAACATCGAGCGGCCGAGATCAAGTCTTGCGATCGAATCGTTATAATCAACTCCGCTTTTTTGGTAGTCGATTAAATCCAGCGGTGTCCTCTTTAAATCTTCCTCCGCTCGCGCATCGGCGAAGTCGCGGTGGTGGCGTGCGATGCAGCCGGCGAGCGCGGTCGCTCTCCTTTCGGTCAACGGCTCTTCGCATTTATTGCTCCGTCCATTGCCTCCATAGTTGTCGTCTCCCTAACATTACTGCCCCGTCGCCTCGCCGACCTCAACTCCGTGCAAAGCCATTTTCTTGCCGTTGCTCCCCTCTTGCTCCTTCGGCTACAAAACTCTACAGAGGTGCCTTAGCATTCTTTGAACACCCTTGAACTTGGCATCACTTGCTAGTGCCTTGAGTGAGCTCCTTCGGGATTTTCTCTCGGCGCATTGTTGAAGCTCCAAGCCCTTGGTGAAAGTGGTGTTCCCGGCCCTCTCACTCGAATCTGTTGCTTCCTCGGTTACTTGGCATCTCGAAGAGTATTAACCCTCTGTCAATTTTGCTTTTGACAGAGAGAGCGAATCAATTTGGATTGCCCCTTTTGGCCAAACCGCTTCTCTTCTTCACTGAGCCGATTCGACCCTCCTCTGTGCCTTCTTTGGGCTCAGGTAACTTCTTATTAGCCTCTAGTGGCCTGGCATCTGCTCCCTTGAACCGCAGCTGATCTTATCGCCGTTTTCCTTTTGGTCATTTTGGCCGCCGGTTCTCTCGACTGCCGGCGTTCTCGACCACCATGACCAAATCCATTGGTACCATTAGGTGCGCAATGATGTTTAGGACCCATTTTGGGCACTTGCTCGCACCGCCATGGCCGGAGCCGCGGCGCGCGCCGATCTTCCGTCATTTTGTCGGACGGCGGAGCGAACGTTGAACATGAATCGTTGTGGATCGTCGATCCTAAGATCTGACCCAAGATTGCGGCGAAGTTTGAACTTAACGCATGCCTTGATCCGTGGACCGTTGGATCCAAGATCAGCGGTCGGTCGAGTCCTTGCGGGCGTCGGATCCTAGATCAGCGGCTCGCGTGCGTGGGCGCGTTCGGATCGCCCGTGCGCTCGGATGCGCGTGAGCCGTTGGATCGAGATCAACGGCGGACGACGATGTCGGATCGCCGCGCTTTCAGACCAAAGTGGTCGTGGACCGTTGGATCTGATCAGCGGTTAACGACAGGTTTGCATGGCCATGTATGCCAGCGTCAGTGTCGGCCTTGGACGCGCCCGTCGGATCCAAGATCGACGCTCCTCGTTCGTCCACGTCGATTCTAATTTCTGAATTTCCCGAAAGGATTTATTTATCAACTGAAAAATGTGATAACTTGTAAAATGCATAACTAATTCATTTTAAATCCTTTTCGGTTGATTCAAATTTTGTGGGCTATATTTTCAACTGAACTTTAATCTAAAAATGTTTCCAACCCCAGTATAGCTCCAGAAATTTTTGGCTAATGAATAGTAGCATTTTTTTTATTTATAAAAGCTGAGCAAAATTGTTTTGGCCATATCTTTTGCATTGAGAATCCAAATCAATTGGTTCTTGTTGCTAAATTCATTATAAATCAGGATCTTGCTACTGTAAAATTTTCAGAATTTTTGGAGAAAGTTTACTATTGGGTCTTTGCGTTTTTATTCGCTCTTATCGTTTGTTCTCGCTTTTTCGTTAGGAGCCGAAGAGCACATTAACGATATTATTGATCCTCAGCAACACCTTGACCCACAGCTAGCAGGCAAGCAGTTTGATCATAAATGTCCTATTACTTTCAAGTCTAATACTTTGTTTACAAATCATATGTATGCATGCTTTTGTGTCAAATTAATTTTCCCGATTAGAGGTAGTTATTCCTATTGCATTGTTGCCCTCAAATTGTTATCCCCTGCCACAAACATAAGTTATTAATATCGCTGGTGAATTAGAGCCCGGTGATTTAATTATGCTCTTTTATTGTCTTTTCGATGTCATGCTTAGAAATGCTTAGATGTCGGTAGCATTGGGCAGTCATCGACTTAGTCGATGATCTTGATCACACAAATATAATTATTACTCCATTATGTCCAGCACTTTGTGCTTTGTTAATTTTGTAAAGTCAAAAGCTGAAAATAAAATTGTTTTAGACTTGGGCACAATGGTATGTTGGTGTGATCTGTTGGTGTGAATGGAATGGTGCCTAGGTCATCAGGACCGAGTTACTTGTGTCACTAAGCCAAGCGCTTATGCGTGCTAACCACGCGAGAGGATATGGGACCTCTCTTGACTTAGTACTTTGGCGTGTGTTATCTCCGGTCGCGAGAGGGGGTTGTGTGTGTTGTGTGAAACATGATATGTGTTCTTGTGTTGGGTGTGCGGTGGTGGGGATTAGGGTAGGCTCTCCACCTCGAGGAGCATTGTAGTTGTCAAGGCTTTACTGCGACGGGTAGTTGACCGAGGCTTTACAATGACTCAGACACACGCATGGGTTTCTATCCATACAGGCGGCTCGTGGGTAATACACAATATTGGAAATGTCTCGTAGGACTTAGTTGTCTTGGCATACCAAAGGAAGTGTGCTAATCATGTGGCAAAAAGCGATGCAGGCGTGTGGGTACATTGGTACACCTGCGGGGTATAAAACTATTCGAATAGCCTCGTCCTAGGTTATGGACATGCTTGGTAAGGTCGTGCAAGAACTAGACTGCAACCTTTTAAAAATTAAAATTTGACATGGTTGGTATGAATGGGTAATTCATGCTATTGTTGTGGGGACTAATGGTTTAGTCACTTCCAGGATTGTTGTTGTCTATCTACTGTTATATTGTTGTCATTTACGATTATTTGAACATTAAAAACTGTTTTGTTAAATTGCTTTCAATCTATTACACTATTGCAAATGGAAACTTGCTTTATGCTAAAATGAAACATACAGCCTCCACTACAATAAGCTTGCATGTAGTATATGTACATGTTTGTTATTCCACATGTAAGTCTTGCGAGTACATTCAAATTACTCACCGGCTTTTGCCGGCTGCTTTTGTTTGCAGGGGAGGAAGGTGAGCCCTAAGGGCCTCACTTTTGTGAGATGTACTGTGGATTCGACGACTAGCTTGGCGGTCCGGTCGGTTGCCTTGTGGGTTAAAGGCACACTGATTTGCTCTTTTGGTTTATAGCCATCTTATAGCACTTTTGCTTCCGCTGTTAAATTTCTTTATGTATATGTCATTTGGCCGGTCGGCCTCTCTTTTGTAATGACTATCCTTTATTTATGTTATCTTCTGGTTTGTTGTTTCTGCTTCGGTTCTATGTGAATGAATGGAATTGATGCATGAATTTTGTAAAGAGGTGTGTGTACTGCGTTATGGGAAGTATACATGTCTCGAAGACACGGGTTATTTCGTTTGTGATGCTAGGGTCAATTGGTGACTAAGCATTACAAGCCCACTAATCCGGGGTCCTCACAAAGTTTGGTATCAGAGCCATACTGACCGTAGTAACCCAAGTTGGTCGTCTTTAGGATATTTTGAAAAACTTAATTTCAAAGTATCAAATGATTTTTGAAAGCTTAAGGAATTCTCAGATTTTATTCCTTACCTATCTTAGCTTTCTCCTCTAGTCTTACTCTAATTTGAGTTTTAAAAGTTGTGTTCCTCTCATCTCCTTTTCAAAGATAGTGTTATCGATTAAATGGGTTTTGGGAACCACTGAGTTTGGCGAATTGAAGTGCTTAGGGTTTTGAAGTTTCTGGACTGAAGATTTCGGCTAGAGGCTTGGATGCGGAATCTGGACAGCACGCCTCAATTTCCAGACAGCGAGCTCAATGGTTTCTGATAGGACCACTGAGCTTGGCAAATTGAAGTGTGCCAGATTTTGAAGTTTCTAGAATGGAAGACTTCGACTGGAAGCTTGGATGCAAAATCGCTACAGCAACCTTAATTTCCGGACAGCAAGCTCGATGGTTTCTAATAGGGTGGAAATGAGAGGTTAATTCAACTAAAACTTGTGGAAATAGAAGGGTATGATGTGCTACTAGTTAGCTATGTATCTAACACTATTTTCGCTGACTTAGCCTTGATCTTAAGTGGTATTAGATCTTACCTTAATCTTCTAATTTTTATCTTCTCAAACAATTACTCGTTCATTCAATACGGGTTAGTTGCATTGGGAAGTTGAGCTTTGGTTGGTGATTCATTACAATTTTTGGGAGTCTTTTATAAGCATGTTTAAGTTTATATACTTGATGGTTTGACTTTCGATTAGAGTGATATTCCATTCCCTAGTCGTTAGCTTTTTGCTTCATTCGACTTTGATTTTGGGTCTAGTTTTTAACCCAAGTTTCTTGTAAGCAGGATGGCGGGCCTTTTCGTAGCGGCCAAGGCGATCGGTGGTCGGACGAGGATCTTCCTCCTCCTCCGACCATGGCGAGGTCCTTCTTGGTCGGCGCGCCGTGCGGAGGGCGGAGGTTCTTACGGGCGTCATCGCGCGCAACACTTCCGCCCTTACGGTGCTTGAGGATCCGGGCAAGGGAGTGGACACCGGCGCGTGGGGACTTGCGGAGTTTCTTCGCACCCAACCCCCGTTCTCGGTCGAGGACCCGCTTGGCCTTGAGCGGCGGCCGTCGGTGTGGGCGGAAGCCGCATAGCGCGATGCAGAGCACGAAGAGTATTTGCATCGCACCGGTGGAGGTGCGACTTTGTCGTGGTGGGAGAGCTTTCGCCATGCGACTGGCGGCCACACCGTCACTTGGGAGGAGTTCCTTGCCTTCCGTCGAGTCACATTCCTTCCGGTCGATGAGGTGAAGAAGAAGGAGTTCTTGTCGCTCGGACAAGGGCGTTTCTCGATTCTGAATACTGTGCGAGTTTAACCATTTGACTCGTTATGCTCGGAAGAGGTGGCCTTGATGGCGCTAAGCAAGAGAAGTTCAAGGATGGTTTGTCAGGAGCTTCGGGACAAGCTATCCATCGTTGACTTCGGTTTCGGGCCTTAGTGGACACGGCCATCGTCGCCGAGCACTCGGGAGGCGCTTGTGGATTCCATAGCGTAAGTGGGAGGCCGAAGTCATCTAGGGCCGGCTATCCCGCTTGATCCGTCTCGAAGTCGCGTCGTGACCCGGCACCCAGAAACTTGTCGGCAAGACTGTTCTTCGCCCTTCGCGAGCCGTGCCCGATCCGTGCACTGCGAGTCGGCCAGTGGCCCCGCAACCCGGTGCCGGGTCACTGCCGCTGCGGCCGGAAGGGGCATTATGCGAACCAATGCCCTAAGAAGGCGAGAGCGACCCCTCGTCCTAATGGAGGGCGGGCGGAGGTGGTTCTTCTCGGGACACGAAGATAGTCCCTACTTCCCAAGGCGTGGGTAGTGGTCGCGTCAACCTCATCTCCGCGAGAGGAGGCACGGGAGGCACCCGGCGTCGTCTTTGGGTACACTTTCTATTAACTCTCATTCGCTCTTTGTTTTGTTTGATTCAGGAGCATCTCATTCTTTATTTACGAGTCTTTTCTGCTATTAGTGAGCTCCTTTTTACTCCTTTGTTGGTCCGTTGCTCATTCGCTCTCGGGTTGGAGTTGAGAGTGAATCGAGTGTAGGGATGTCCCATTGAAATTGAGGGTGAGATTCCTCGCGAATCTTATCCTCCTCCATTCAGCAAGTTTAGATGTAATTCTTGGTATGGATTGGTTGTCTCGGCATAAGGGACAAATCGATTGCGCCAAGAAGTGTGTCTCCTATCTAGTCTTCCGGTGGCGGGTTCGCTTTTCGCCGAAATTTGCTAGATCCGCATCTCTTGCGCTTGAAGCGAAGCCGCTCTAGATATTAGTGAAGTCCCCACGGTTCGTGACTTTATTGATGTCTTTCACGAAGATCTTCGAGGATGCCACGGTTCGAGACCTCGAGTTTGTCATTGAGTTGGTTCCGGTGCATCGCCCGATTTCAAAGAGGCATTATCGGATGCCACCGAGCGAGTTGGTGGAGTTGAAGAAGCAAGCGAATGAGCTGCAAGAAAAGGATTCATTCGCCTAGCTCATCTCAGTGGGGTTGTCCGGCAATCTTCGTAAAGAAGAAGGACAATACTTTGCGCATGTGCGTTGATTACCGTCAAGCAATGAGGTAGCGGTAAGAACAAGTATCCTTTGCCCGCATTGATGATCTCTTTGATCAATTAACGGAGCTTGAGTATTCTCCAAGATTGATTTGAGAGTGGGATATCATCAAGTTCGGATCTGACCGGAAGATATTCCAAAGGCGGCTTTCTCTACTCGCTATGGCTTGTATGAGTATACCGTCATGTCATTTGGCTTAACCAATGCCCTCGCCTTGTTCATGAACCTCATGAATTCGGTATTCATGGAGTATTTGGATAAGTTTGTCGTGGTCTTCATCGATGATATTCTTATCTATTCCAAGGACGATGAGGAACATGATGAGCATCCGAGGCTTGTGTTAGGCAAGCCGTGAGCACCATTTGTATGCAAAGTTCGACAAGTCGCGTGCAGTTGAAGAAGTGGCCTTCTTGGGTCATGTTCTTTCAGCAGGAGGCGTAGCCGTTGATCCTAGCAAGGTCAGCGACGTTCTATAGTGGGTTCAACCTACTTCGGTAACCGAAGTGCGGAGTTTTTTTGGTTTAGCAGGATATTATCGTCGCTTTATCGAGAACTTCTCCAAGATCGCGAAGCCGATGACGGAGTTGCTCAAGAAGGACAAGAAGTTCTTGTGGTCCGATGCTTGTGAGGAAAGCTTCCAAGTACTCAAGAAGCGTTTGACCACGCTCCGTCCTCGTTCTTCCGATATTCATCAAAGCCGATATCTTTTGCGGCGCTTCTCGTCGAGGACTCAGTTGTGTCCTCATGCAAGAAGGAAAGGTAGTGGCCTATGCATCAAGGCAATTGAGACCTCATGAACTCAATTATCCTACCCATGACTTGGAATTAGCTGCGGTGATTCATGCACTTAAGATTTGGCGACATTACCTAATCGGTAATCGTTGCGAAGTGTATTCGGATCACAAAAGCTTAAAGTATTTGTTCACCCAACCAGATCTGAACCTCGGCAAAGAGATGGTTGGAGTTGATCAGGACTATGACATGGGTATTCACTATCATCGGGCAAGGCTAATGTCGTTGCCGATCGCTCGATCGGAAGCGCATTGCAATGCCTTATTGCTCCAGGAACGCCAACCCACCCTTCTGGAGGAATTTTAGCGTCTCAACTTGGGGTTGGTTGAGCATGGTTCCCTCGCTGCCCTGGTTGTGCAACCAACCTTGGTGGATCGGATTAAGATCGCCCAACAATCAGATGTTGGAGTGAACAACATCAAGGAAAATGTCAAGGGCGAACGACCAAGTGCTTCTCGAGGATGAGCATGGTGTTGTAAGGTTCGGACAACGCCTTGTGGTTCCAAAGGACATGGAATTGCGAATTTGATTCTTGCGAAGCCCATGATTCGCCTCTGTCTATTCATTCGGGGCCACAAAGATGTATCAAGATCTTCGTCGAGGATTTTGGTGGACCGAATGAAGAGGAGATTGCGAGTTCGTTCTTAGAGTGCGGCGTGTGTCGTCGTGTCAAGGCGAGCATCGGCGTCGGCGGACGCTTCAACCTTTGCCTATTCACGAATGGAAGTGGGATTCGATCGGGATGGATTTTATCACGGTGCGCCTCGCACCTCAAGGGCAATGATGCCATCGGGTTGTCATTGATCGGCTAACTAAGGTGGCGCACTTCCTTCCGTCAAGGCGGATCTCCGTGTAGGTCTTTTGGCGGATCTCTACATAGCCCGCATCGTGAGCTTACAAGTGGTACCTAAGACAATTGTCTCGGACCGTGGTTCTCTTTTCACCTCTCGCTTTTGGCAAAGTGTGTAAGAGGCTATGGGAACCCGTCTTACCTTTAGCACAGCATACCACCCCAAGCGATGGTCAGACCGAAAGGGTCAACCAAGTGTTGGAAGACATGCTTCGTGCTTGTGTCCTCTCCTATGGAAAGAATTGGGAGAAATGCTTGCCATTTGCCGAGTTTTCCTACAACAACAGTTTCGAGCCGGTCTTGGCATGTCACCTTTCGAGGCCTTATACGGGAGAAAGTGCGAGAACCCGTTGAAGTGGTGCGAGGCAGGCAAAAGACCTTTCTTTGGTCGGGACTCGATCAATGAGGCTAGAGCCAAGTCCAGCTCATTCGTGATCGTTTGCGCCTGACTCAATCCGAGCAAAAGAGCTACGCGAATCGCCGTCGTCGTGAACTGAGTCTTGAGCCTGATGACTTTGTTTACCTCAAAGTCTCTCCTTTGAAGGGCCATCAGCGTTTCGGCGTCAAGGGCAAGTTAGCTCCTCGATATGTCGGTCCTTACCGTGTTATCGAGAAGAAAGGAGCTGTTGCCTATAAGTTGAAATTGCCAGCTGCACTCGAAGGGGTACATGATGTTTTCCATGTGTCCCAACTAAAGAAGAGCCTCCGTGTTCCAACTGAGGAAGCTCTGTTGGAAACTCTCGATGTCCAAGAAGATTTGACCTATCGCGAGCACCCTGTTCGCATACTCGATGAGGCTGAACGAAGAACGAGGAATAAAACCATCAGATTCCTTAAAGTTCAGTGGTCGAACCATTCTGAGGATGAGGCTACTTGGGAAAGGGAAGATCGTCTCCGGGAAGACTATCCAGCTATCTTTACCGAGTGAGCCAAATCTCGGGACGAGATTTTTGTAAGGGGGGGAGGTTTTGTAACATCCCAAATATGGGTTGTGTTTCAAATGTAAGAAAATCAGAAGAAATTAAAACTTTTCTTGCATCTTGAAGACTTGGCCATTTTTGGTAATTCTTTTCAAAAGAATTATGGAAAATCCAATTTAATTTCTCTTTTGACTCTAATAAAAAACCCTCCTTGGCACAGGACTTTTGCCAAACCCTTGGAAATCTTTTCCCTGAGTTCTAGGGAGGCTTGGCAACACCTCTGAATTATCTCATGATTTTTTAGAAATTATTTGATAATTTTTGGGGGCAAGTCAAACTGGTCAAACCCTATTTTCCTCTCTTCTGGAATTTCTGGAGAATAATTCAGTGCATGAAAATTTCTGAAAATTTTATGGGAGGTTCCTCCTGCTGTCAGCAAGCTCCAGTTAAAATTTCATAAATTTTGGAGTTTGTTTGCTACCTCAAATAATTCCTTAAAAATCAGATGTTTAAAATTCAAATTCTAACTGGTTTGCACTTTTCCTCGGGTTCGAACGGACTCGGGCTCGAGCCACTTGACTCGGTCGAGTCGACTAACCGCACTGGCGCGACTCAGTCGGGCCGCGGGAGTTGTGAGCCGTTGGATCAACATCGAACGGCCCGAGATCAAGTGCGCGATCGAATCGTTATAATCAACCCGCTCTTTTTCAGCCGTCCGATTAAATCCAACGGCTGTCCTCTTTCGTCTTCCTCCGCTCGCGCATCGGCGAAGTCAACAGTGGTGGCGTGCGATGCAGCGGCGGCGAGCGGTCGCTTCTCGTTCGACCAGCGGCTCTTCGCATTATTGCTCCCGTCCATTTGCCTCCATAGTCGTCGTCTCCCCTGCTTTATTACGCCCCGTCGCCTCGGCCGACCTCAACTCCGTGCAAAGCCATTTTTCTTGCCGTTGCTCCCTCTTGCTCCTTGGCTATAAAACTCTACGGAGGCTGCCTTAGCATTCTTTGAACACCCTTGAACTCAAGCATCACGCTAGTGCTTTGGTGAGCTCCTTGGGATTTTTCTCGTACGCCATTGTTGAAGCTCAAGCCCTTCGGTGAAAGTGGTGTTCCTGCCCTCTCACTCGAATCTGTTGCTTCCTCAGTTACTTGGCATCTCGAAGAGTATTAACCCTCTGTCAATTTTGCTTTTGACAGCAGAGAGCAGATCAATTTCGGATTGCCCCCTTTTCGGCCGAAACCGCTACTCTTCTTCACCCGAGCCGATTCGACCCTCCTCTGTGCCTTCTTTGGGCTCAGGTAACTTCTTATTAGCCTCTAGTGGCGCTTTGCTCCCTTGAACCATGGTGAGCTTATCGCGTTTTCGTTTTGGTCATTTTGGCCGCCGGTTCTCTCGGCTGCCGGCGCTGACCCACGCATGACCAAATCCATTGGTACCATTAGGTGCGCAATGATGTTTGGGACCCATTTTGAGCACTTGCTCGCACCGCCCGGCCGGAGCGCCGCCGTGAGCCGATCTTCCGTCATTTTGTCGGACGGCTGGAGCGAGCGTTTGAGCGTGAATCGTTGTGGACCGTCGATCCTAAGATCTGGCCCAAGATTGCGCAAGTTTGAACTTAACGCGCGCCTTGATCCGTGGACCGTTGGATCCAAGATCAACGGTCGATTCGAGTCCGCGCGGGGCGTCGGATCCCAGATCAACGGCTCGCGTGCGTGGGCGCGTTCGGATCAGCCCACGCGCTCGGATCCACGTGAACCGTTGGATCCAGATCCAACGGCGGACGACCAGTGTCCCGGATCGCCCGCGCGCTCCGACCAAAGTGGTCGTGGACCGTTGGATCTGATCAACGGTTAACGACCGAGTTTTGTGCACGTGGCGCGCGTCCGTGACTGGGGCGCGACCGTCGGATCAAGATCGACGCTCCTCGTTCGTCCACGTAGATTCTAATTTCTGAATTTCCCGAAAGGATTTATTTATCAACTGAAAAATGTGATAACTTGTAAAATGCATAACTAATTCATTTTAAATCCTTTTCGGTTGATTCAAATTTTGTGGGTTATATTTTCAACTGAAATTTAATCTAAAAATGTTTCCAACCCCAGTATAGCTTCAGAAATTTTTGGCTAATGAATAGTAGCATTTTTTTTGATTTATAAAAGCTGAGCAAAATTGTTTTGGCCATATCTTTTGCATTGAGAATCTTATTCGCTCTTATCGTTTGTTCTCGCTTTTTCGTTAGGAGCCGAAGAGCACATTGACGATATTATTGATCCTCAGCAACACCTTGACCCACAGCAAGCAGGCAAGCAGTTTGATCATAAATGTCCTATTACTTTCAAGTCTAATACTTTGTTTACAAATCATATGTATGCATGCTTTTGTGTCAAATTAATTTTCCCGATTAGAGGTAGTTATTCCTATTGCATTGTTGCCCTCAAATTGTTATCCCCTGCCACAAACATAAGTTATTAATATCGCTGGTGAATTAGAGCCCGGTGATTTAATTATGCTCTTTTATTGTCTTTTCGATGTCATGCTTAGAAATGCTTAGATGTCGGTAGCATTGGGCAGTCATCGACTTAGTCGATGATCTTGATCACACAAATATAATTATTACTCCATTATGTCCAAACACTTTGTGCTTTGTTAATTTTGTAAAGTCAAAAGCGAAAATAAAATTATTTTAGACTTGGGCACAATGGTATGTTGGTGTGATCTGTTGGTGTGAATGGAATGGTGCCTAGGTCATCAGGACCGAGTTACTTGTGTCACTAAGCCAGCGCTTATGCGTGCTAACCACGCGAGAGGATATGAGACCTCTCTTGACTTAGTACTTTGGCGTGTGTTATCTCGGGTCGCGAGGAGGGGTTGTGTGTGTTGTGTGAAACATGATATGTGTTCTTGTGTTGGGTGTGCGGTGGTGGGGATTAGGGTAGGCTCTCCACCTCGAGGAGCATTGTAGTTGTCAAGGCTTTACTGCGGCGGGTAGTTGACCGAGGCTTTACAATGACTCGACACAGCGTATGGGTTTCTATCCATACGGGCGGCTCGTGGGTAATACACAATATTGGAAATGTCTCGTAGGACTTAGCTGTGCCGCCATACCAAATGAAGTGTGCTAATCATGTGGCAAAAAGGCGGTCTGGCGTGTGGGTACATTGGTACACCCCTGCAGGGTATAAAACTATTCGAATAGCCTCGTCCTAGGTTATGGACATACTTGGTAAGGTCGTGCAAGAACTAGACTGCAACCTTTTAAAAATTAAAATTTGACATGGTTGGTATGAATGGGTAATTCATGCTATTGTTGTGGTGACTAATGGTTTAGTCACTTCCAGGATTGTTGTTGTCTATCTACTGTTATATTGTTGTCATTTACGATTATTTGAACATTAAAAACTGTTTTGTTAAATTGCTTTCAATCTATTACACTATTGCAAATAGAAACTTGCTTTATGCTAAAATGAAACATACAGCCTCCACTACAATAAGCTTGCATGTAGTATATGTACAGGTTTGTTATTCCACATGTAAGTCTTGCGAGTACATAATAGAAGGAGAAAGAGATCGCCACACAGAACAAAAGCCGTGGTAGAAAAAAAATAAAAACAATCTTACACCAAAAACTAATGAAAATTGGTGGAGTTCTTCTACCTATAGCCACAAGATTGCATAAAAAATTTCAGCAAGTTTGGCCAAGGGAATCAAAAGATATAGTAGTTTCAAGATTGAACCTGAGTCGGTTTCGAGTCTGAGTACGATTCCGTTTCCGAGGCATTTTTAGTAAAACGGTAATAACTTTTGCATCTAGTGTCCGTTTTGGAAGTTCTGGTGCTCGTTGGAAAGCTAACGACGAGGCGCATCCCTTCCATTTAAGCCTTTTGTCGCGCTCTGGGGACCCCAAAATCAGCCATCTCCAACCCCGAATTCGCGTCGCAAGTTTTCGGCTTCGGTGTTTGCCGTTTCTTTCGGTCTTCCCATCGGAATTTGGGGTTTGTCTCAACTGCAAAGTTGTAGATCTTATCAAAACATTTCAAACGAGTATATATAAGCCATATAAGACTTTGTTCTTTCATCTCTCGAGACTAACTGTTATTTTTTGCTTGAACTAAAGGGTTGTTTACGCTGCACATTATTCCGTTTTTGTGCTCTACATCGTGTGAACAATCTTATGCCCTACAAAGAAGTTTGAGTAGTTGGTTAGCATCTCTCCTAGCATTTGTTGTGAGCTTTTCTATTGCTTACATCAAGCCACATTTATCTTTGCGTGTGCGTACATACACATCTCTTAGTGGGGCTTTGATTAGCTAACTTTGATTAGGCTAGGATCAGCAACATTGAATAGTATTTTGAACAATTTTTCAACTTGCATTAACTGATTTGATTATTGCTGATCCTTGCTACCATATTGAAGCCTTCCGAGCTCCACTTTCTATTAACTCAGCAAGTTCCGTTCATTGCAATCGTTGGGCTAATCGCAAGTGAGAGTATTACGAACCAGCCACCGGTTGTACCACTTCCTTGCTGTATTGGTAAGAACTAGTAAGAACATGGTAAGGCGTTGTGAGAGAGCAACTATTGAAATGCCAGAACCTAGTAGTTGATAGGAGCATATACTTGTGATTTGTTTTCTTGTTTTCTACTAACCATGGTAGGTTAACGGTATGATTACGAGTTAGATCCACGTCTTCTACGAGCCATTGAATGGGAGCGCAAGAAAGTTCATGAGGAAGATGCACGTTTGAGACAAGCTTCTTCAGCATGGGAGGTATATGATCGTGATAGTACATCCAGTAAAAGTAAAATCACTTTGCTATCCTTTGCTGGTAAATTTGATCCTGATGCTTACGTTGACTGGGAGATAGTTTTAGGTAAAAAAATTTGAATAGTATGAATGGTCTGATAGGCAAAAGGTTAGAGCTACCACTAGTGTTTTTGTTGAGGATGCAACGCTTTTGTGGAGGTATTTACGTAGACATCGAAGAGTGCCTCATACTTGGCATGCATTAAAGAAACTTTTGAGAGATGAATTTGTTCCTAAATATCATCTTGATTATTTTCTAGCTTAATTGCAACGTTTAAAACAAGGTAGTAGAACTGTAAGGGAATACTATCATGAATTGAAAAATCGTTTGTTGCGTTGTGGTTCAGAGTAACATGCTGAAGCTACAGAGAATAGATTCTTAAGTAGGCTTAATCAAACAATTCAAGACCTTCTTGTTCACAGAGAATATGGTTTTCTCTCACATTTGTTTATACTTGCCAGTAAGGTTGAAAGTCAAATTAAGGAGAAATTGATAATACTTGATGTTAGAAAATATGAGAACAAATATGTGTTTGTATCTTTTACGTGACTAACAACACATGAGAAAGTTGAGAACCATGCTGAAGAGGAGAATGAACTTATTGAACCATCGACTCCATTGGTTGGGAAGATAGATGAGGAGATGGATGCACCTACATCATCTGAGAAGATCTAAAAAGGTAAATATCAAGGTGCTATCATCACTCAAGGTGAGTATATATGCTTGTGAAGAACTACAATTGTCCACTGTTCATGCTATTTTAGATCAAAAATTAGTGGAAAACAATTCTGATATGCACATGTTTCATGAAGAGAATTGATTGCATTAATTTTAGTGCACCATGTGATAAACTTGTTGATTTATCATTGACTTAAGTACACCATGTGCTAACATAATTGAATTGCCTGTTGTTTTGAGCGATTCATATGATGAGTCAATCACATATAATGATCATGTGGAATTGGTTAGACATAAAGAAGTTTTGACTAGAATTTCTCCTGCTAATTCTTTATGCTACATCATGTTAAAGTCACTGATGAAATTGTCACATGCTATGGAGAAAGTTTCTAAAATCGCATGTTTGAAATACTTGTCTAGTCGCACACCCGGATACAAGTTTAATTTGATTGGAGATTATGGTGTAGACAATCAATTTTATGTGTATCGAATATGCATAACTTGTGATCACATAGATGAATTGAAGCTTATTGTTTGGAAAAACAATTCTTATGAACCGAATCTTGTTCATTATGAGAGGAAAATAAACTTTCGTGATCATCTCTTATTGCACCATCTAGTATCGACAATGCATAATAATGTTGAAGTGTGGAAGAACTTTCAAATCTTTTCACCCTTGCTAGATGAATTTTCTAATGCTCAATTGAAATATGATTATATGGATGAACTTTGTTTGATTCCAAAGGTTGTAGATTTGCCCATATGTACTACCACTACAAGTATAACACCACGACCCAAAATCGGCTCAATGCCTAGCCCACAGTGGGGTGGACGCCTACACATAGCACCTCACTTACACTTTCGTTACGGCCGTGTAAAGGGTTAACCCGGAGGTGCTACGTTTGGATCCAACAGGCATTATATACTACTACAACTCACTTGAGACAAGCAATGTGGGACTAATCCCACCACACAACTCCTCATGGGCCACATGGGCCACGCTATGAGCAGGCCGGGGTATTACACTTACCCCCCTAAAGGGCTGACGCCCTCGGCAGCATATCGCATCTACGCAAATGCCCGAACCACCCCTCGGTACGTCCGTGCGTCCGTCGGCGGCACATATGCCATGCCATGTGTCCACTCCGGGCCCACATGTGCCATGCACCATATGCCCGCGCCCCTGTCCCGCACGCGCCCGTGCAGCGAAGGTTGATGCTCTGATACCAACTGTAACACCCCAGCCCAACATGAGCCTGGGATGCTACTAAAATAACAATATCACAAATACAAATCCAAGACACTACATGGCCCGATCTTCCGATAGGTTCGATTTGGTTAAATCGTGAGGGCGTTGGCGCTTTGAGGCTTAGACCAGCGGATCGTCACCTCGCAATTCGCTACCGCGCTGTCGTTATCGACCACGCTTGCACGCGATCGACCTTACCACGAAGGTTATTGTTCACGCAAGCAATCGAAGCAACTCACAAGAACAAGGTAGATGCAATCTGAATTGTATTGCGGATATGGTTGAAGTTTACAAGTGGGGTTCCTCAAACCGATAATCGTAAAGCGCAATTGGCGAGAATAATCTAAGAAAAACCGCCTCTAAACTATGGCGACTCTTGTATATATATGGGGAGCGAGAGGAGGTCGACCTAGGGTTGTGCGGTAGTGGGATGAAGCGTACACAACACGGACTCCGACCTCGTTACGTTTACAAAGTCTTATTAGTTTCCAAAGCGGTGTGTGACACCTTGTGTTGCGTATTTACGGTCGAAGATCTGGTTGTAATCTTGGTCCTAGGGTGGTCTTGAGGAGTCCATGCTATCTTTGGTCGTAGATTGTGTCCAGCAGTCTTGGGCTTACTTTTACGGTCGTAGATTGCTCCAATCGAATCAACTAGTCGTAGGTCTTCTTGTAGTGGTCGTAGATCTTCTTGCGTTGGTCGTAGACCTTCTTGAACTAGTCGTAGTCCTAGATTCACGAGTACAAGTAAATCATCTCCATTAGGCGGCATCATAGAGTTCTCAAATAATACACTCGACCCTAGAAGCGACTTTACGATCGATTAAGTGGCGTGCTCTAGCTCTTGTCATAGGACCGTGTAGTTCGGCACCGGATCTGGAGGGTCTTGTGTCGTGCGTGTATCAGAAGGAGGGATGTCCTCATCATACTCCCCTCTTGAATTGGAGTCGTCCTCGACTCAAGCTCATCTTCTTCTCCCACGTATGGTTTCAAATCGAAATGTTAAATGTGGGGCTAACCTAAAATCTGCGAGTAATTCTAATTGATATGTATTATCATTTATCTTCTTAATTATCTTAAATGGTCCTTGACTCTAGGCATCAACTTTGATTTTCTTAATTAGGAAACCTATCCTTTCTCAAATGAACCCAAACTAAATCACTGGTTCAAATTTGACAACTTTCTTACCTTTACTTCCGGCAACCTTATACCTTTCGGTCATATGCTCTATATTCTCTTTAGTGGTTTCATGCAACTTGAGAATAAATGCGACGCTTCTTATCATCTAGATTAATTTTTTGAGGTCGGTAAAGTAGTAAATCAATAGAACACGGGGTTAAAACATACACTACGAAATGGACTTACCTTGGTGGTGGAGTGTCTTGACCTATTGTAAGCAAACTCAATATGCGCGGTAAACACTCTTCCCACATCTTCAAGTTCTTCTTTAAAACAACCCGCAACATGGTGGATAACGTGCGGTTGACAACCTCCGTTTGTCCATCGGTTTGGGGATGGCATGTAGTGAAAACAGCGACTTTGTCCCCAATTTATTCCAAAGTGATCTCCAAAAGTGGCTCAAAAACTTAGCATCACGATCCAAGACAATAGTATTGGGCACTCCATGTGTCGAATGATTTTCTGAAAAACAAATCAGCTATGTTTGTAGCATCATCGCTCTTGTGACAAGATATAAAATGTGCCATTTTAGAAAATCGATCCACTACTACAAATATACTATCTCTCCCCATCTTTGTCCTAGGCAATCCTAAAACAAAATCCATAGAAATATCCTCCCAAGGGGCGATAGGAATAGGAAGAGGCATATAAAGTCCATGTGGAAGGAGACGGGACTTAGCTTTGTTGCATGTAGTGCAGCGAGCTACGTAGCGCTCGACATCACGACTCATCTTTGGCCAAAAGAAGTGGGTGGCCAGCACATCTTACGTCGTCTTTGCTCCAAAATGCGCCATCAAACCTCCTCCATGTGCCTCCTGTAACAACAAAAGACGAACAGAGCTAGCTGGAACGCATAGCTTGTTAGCACGATAGACCAAACCATCATTCAGCACATAGTTATTCCATGTCAGCACTTCCTTAAAGTCCAAATCAGTGACATATAAACTCTTAATGGCCTCCAAACCAAAAATCTTATGGTCAAGTTGAGATAACATGGTATAACGTCTAGAGAGTGCATCAGCAATCACATTATCCTTACCTTTCTTATGCTTTATAACATATGGGAATGATTCAATAAATTCTACCAGTTAGCATGTTGTTTATTCAGTTTAGCTTGACTTCTAATATGTTTTAGCGATTCATGATCGAATGTATAACAAATTCTTTGGGCCATAGATAATTTGCCAAGTTTGAAGTACTCGAACTAAAGCATAAAATTCCTTATCATAGGTGGAATAATTCAAACTAGGCCCATTTAGTTTTTATTTGAAATATGCAAGCTGGTTTACCTTCTTGAATCAATACACCACCTATCCCAATCCTTGGCATCACATTCCATTTCAAAGTCTTATCAAAATCGGGGAGTTGGAGTAGGGGTGCTTGGGTGAGCTTCTCTTTCAACAAGTTGAATGCCTTCTCTTGTGCAGTCCCCATTGGAAAGACACTCCTTTCTTTGTCAATTCATTCAATGGTGCGGCAATGGTCTTTGAAATCCGCACAAAGCGTAGATAGAAGCCGGCAAGGCCGTGGAAGCTCCGCACTTGTGACACGATAGTAGGCGTCGGCGACTTTGGATGGCTACAATCTTTGTCTCATCCATCTCAATGCCACAATGGTGTCACAACATAACCAAGAAATGCAACTCGATCGGTGCAAAGGTGCACTTCTCGAGGTTACCAAATAAGCGTCGTCTCTCAAAGCATTAAAAACAGCACGTATATGATTTAAGTGTTGCTCATGTGACTTGCTATAAATCAAGATATCATCAAGTAAACCATCACAAATTTTCCAATGAAAGGGCGTAAAACCTCGTTCATCAAGCGCATAAAAGTACTAGGTGCATTAGTTAGACCGAAGGCATCACTAACCACTCATATAATCCGAACTTAGTTTTAAAAGCGGTTTCCATTCATCTCTAATTTCATTCTAATCGGTGGTAACCACTCTCATAAGTCAATCTTTGTGAAAATAATAGAACCACTCAATTCATCTAGCATGTCGTCTAGCCTTGGGATAGGATGACGATACCTTATAGTAATGTTATTAATGGCTCTGCAATCAACACACATACGCCAACTACCGTCTTTCTTAGTCACCAAAAGAACTGGAACAGCACAAGGACTAAGGCTTTCTCTTACGTACCACGATCCAAAAGATCTTGAACTTGTCATTGAATTTCCTTAGTCTCCTCTGGATTGGTCCTATATGCAGCACGGTTTGGCAAAGTCGCCCCTGGGATCAAATCAATTTGATGCTCAATTCCTCGAATAGGTGGTAATCCTGGGGGTACCTCAGTTGGAAATACATCCACATAGTCCTGCAAAAGGTTAGCAACATCAGGAGGCAAAGAGCTAGCTATGTCCTCGAGCGAATATAAGGCATTTTTGCATATCAAAGCATAGCATGGCAGCTCATTATTACAAATTTCAGCAAGTTCAGATTTAGTGGCAATCATAACACATCCCTTCAATTTAATTCCCTCGGACTTAGGACTAGACGCCACTTTCTCCCTTTTGGGTGGGAAAACACGTTTTGCTACTTGCTGATTTTCAGAATCATGCTTATCGGTGTTTCTTTCATTTTTAGCGTGCTCTTCTTCATCTTTCAGAATCTCAGCTGGTGTCAAAGGTAACAACTTAATCTTCTTACCCTTATGTGAAAATGAATAGGTATTAGCTCTACCATGGTGCAAAACATCATTGTCATATATCCAAGGTCTACCGAGCAACAAAGAGCATGCTTGCATAGGCACGATATCAAAGTCAGAACTATCTTTGTAATTACCTGCTAAAAATTGCACTTTCACAACTTTGTGTACCTTTAATTTACCACACGAATTGAACCATTGGATGTAGTAGGGACGTGGGTGTGGTTGTGTGGTCAAGCCAAGCTTCTCGACCATCTCGGAGCTTGCAAGGTTGTTGCAGCTCCCTCCATCAATGATGACTCTGCAGGCTCTGTCCTTCACGAAATGCAGTGCGAAACAAGTTGTCCGTTGATTTTGCTCAGCTCTCTCCACTTGTGCGCTCAAGACTCGTTGCATAACAAGGCTCACATGATACTCGGTGTCAGATAGCTACTTGTTCCTCTACATCATCGGCATCACTTGTTATCTCATCTCCTCCACCGCAATGTTAGGCGCAAGTACATATTAGTCCTCAATATCACTAGTACTTACATAACCACCGTCTTTGGTGGCAAGGTATGCTCATTGGACCGAGGCGATCCCTCATGGCGTGCCCCAATCCCTTGCAGCAGTGGCACACAATCCCGATGGTACGACCGATGGAAGCAACCGACGAAGAACTCTTGGTGGTGCACGCACACTAGTAACTACTTACCTCGGGTGCATGTGATGTGGTCGGAGGTCTTCTTTGAGCACGCGCCCTACTCGTGGAGGGCAGCGGACCGTGTAGCGAAGGTGGGGCTGTTTTGGCTTGCCCCTTTGATCGTGGTGTAGACATGCTCCCAAAGTTGTTCCTTGGCCTCTGTTGTCGTCCCTGCAATTCCTTTTCTGCCAAACATGCAAGTTGGAACAATCTAGGGACGCTATCGTATTCTTTGTAATCCACTATGTCCTGAATTTCACGTCTTAATCCTCTATAAAAATGTGTCATTGCAGCTTCTTCATCCTCAATAATATCACAATGCATCATGCTAATTTGTAGCTCTTGATAATATTCTTCTACGGATCTATTACCTGGGTTTAAGCGCTGCAATTTATTACGCCAATCACGTTTTAAAGAAGGTGGGACAAATATGTTACGCATAGCAACCTTTAAACCATCCCACGTAGTAGGCGCTAATCCTTCGGTGCATACCCTATTCCACCAAATGATAGCAAAGTTTTTAAATTCACTTGTGGCTTGCCTAACTCTATGCACTTCGGGAAATAAGTGAGCATTCAATTTCTGTTCTACCGTCATCTCCCAATCTAGATACATTTCAGCATCATAAGCACCCGCAAAAGATGGTATAGAGAATTTAACTTTAGCATATGGATCATCATTAACACGTGCATTATGTTGCTGAACATTGTTACCTCTCATACCTTGACGGTTGAAGTTCGGTCGGTTTCGTTGTCGTGCATCAAAGGCGTCGTGGTCGTGCATCTCATTATCATTATCAAACTATGGTCATGGGCTGCACCCTGAGGTTCCACACGACCAACGTTTGGTGGTCGGTTCACCATTCTTTCGAGGCGTGTAGTGAGCGCCGCAATACTATCGTTGATTGAGCGTTGTAATGTGATCGTGGTAGCTTGAAGCTTCCTGTCGATGTCCTCATTAACGGTAGTGCGTTGTTCATCCAATAGCGTCATGAGCTCTTCCCTCAAAACACACTCTTGCGCATCCAATCCTTCACCTAACATGGTTAGTAGGAGACAAAAGACAACACAAAGGTATTATCCCTGTCACTATTAGGTGGTCGGAGGGTGGAATCACACACTCTCAAGCGTCTTACCAAGCTCTTATGAGTTTCTTACCAAATTATAGTAGGTGGTCTAATCGGCGATGGTGGGATGTACGATCACGGCGGAGGCGAATGCGAGGATCCAATCTAAGGGTCGAAAGTATGTGGAGCTCGGACAGGCAATGTTTAGTAGCAAGGAATAGCAATAATGAAATCAGATTTAAAGTGAACCAAAGCCCGATGCTAAATCACGATTCTTGGTCTAAAAGTGCCCTAGCCCTAGCACAATCTTGATCGAAACAAGGACTCGATACAAAGGAGTCCAAAGGATGCAAGGTGGGCGGTCGTAGACCAACTAGGGGTGGTCGAATTGCTTCTTCTTCTTTTCTTTTGCACTTTTTTGCTTCTTTTCTTTTCTTTTGTACTTTTTTTTGCTTCTTTTCTTTTCTTTTGCACTTTTTGCTTCCTCTTCTTTTTTTTTGCAAACATGACCCAAGCCCAAAATTCTTCTGTTACCCTTTCTGGATCCGATGAGGTGATTGGGTCACAAACTTTTCGGAGGCGAGGGGTAAATAGGTAATTAAAGATACTCTCTCTCTCTCGAACTTGGCTAGTTACATTGCGGCTCTACGAATCCGACCGAGGATCGAATCCGACCGGTGGTAGTTCTGAGTGGATGGTAGCAGGTGTTGCTCGAAGAGGTGGTCGGATCCGAGTAGATGTTCGATTCAGGCGGATGGTAAATCCGGCGGGTGGTCGAATGGGTGTCGCTCGAAAAGGAGGTCGTGCGTCCGGGATGGATGGTGGCACGGCGTGCGGCAGTCTTGACTAGAGACCAAGAATGCTACTCTAAACCAGCAATAAAGACACCGACGATGGACTCGAACTCAACAATGCGGCGAAAACAAAATTGCGAAAGGCACAAAGTGGTTTGGACGGCGGAATAATTACGATCTAAAACTTTTTGTAGGGCGGTTTTACGGACTCTAGGTGAGGAACACAACTAACAAAGGGGATAAGCGAAATTACCTAACGGGCAACCTTTGCTCGATACCACTTGATGAGTCACGGCCCGATCTTCCGATAGGTTCGATTTGGTTAAATCGTGAGGGCGTTGGCGCTTTGAGGCTTTCGACCAGCGGATCGTCACCTGCAATTCGCTACACCCATGCGCTGTCGTTATCGACCACGCTTGCACGCGATCGACCTTACCACGAAGGTTATTGTTCCTGCAAGCAATCGAAGCAACTCACAAGAACAAGGTAGATGCAATCTGAATTGTATTGCGGATCTGGTTGAAGTTTACAAGTGGGGTTCCTCAAACCGATAATCGGCGAAACTACAATTGGCAGAATAATCTAAGAAAAACCCGCCTCTAAACTATGGCGGCTACTGTATATATATAGGGGAACGAGAGGAGGTCGACCTAGGGTTGTGCGGCCGTGGGATGAAGCGTACACAACCTGGACTCCGACCTCGTTACGTTTACAAAGTCTTATTAGTTTCCAAAACGGTGACGCAGCACCTTGTGTTGCGTATTTCTGGTCGAAGATCTGGTTGTAGGACAGGTCCTAGGGTGGTCTTGTAACATACCAAATATGGGTTGTGTTTCAAATGTAAGAAAATCAGAAGAAATTAAAACTTTTCTTGCATCTTGAAGACTTGGCCATTTTTGGTAATTCTTTTCAAAAGAATTATGGAAAATCCAATTTAATTTCTCTTTTGACTCTAATCAAAAACCCTCCTTGGCAAAGGTCTTTTGCCAAACCCTTGGAAATCTTTTCCCTGAGTTCTAGGGAGGCTTGGCAACACCTCTGAATTATCTCATGATTTTTAGAAATTATTTTATAATTTTTGGGGGCAAGTCAAACTGGTCAAACCCTATTTTCCTCTCTTCTGGAATTTCTGGAGAATAATCCAGTGCATGAAAATTTCTGAAAAGTTTATGGGAGGTTCCTCCTACTGTCAGCAAGCTCCAGTTAAAATTTCATAAATTTTGGAGTTTGTTTGCTACCTCAAATAATTCCTCAAAAATCATATGTTTAAAATTCAAATTCTAAGCTGGTTTGCCTTGTTCCTCGGGTTGAACGGACTCGGGCTCGAGCCACATGACTCGGTCTAGTCGACTAACCGCCGGTAGCGACTCGGTCGGGCCGCGGGAGTTGTGAGCCGTTGGATCAACATCGAACAGCCCGAAATCAAGTGCGCGATCGAATCGTTATAATCAACCGCTCTTTTTGGTACCGTCGATTAAATCCAGCGGCTGCCCTCTTTCGTCTTCCTCTCGCTCGCCGCCTCGGCCGAAGTCAACGATGGTGGCGTGCAGATGCTTCGGCAGAGCGCGGTCGCTCTCCTTCGGTCAGCGGCTCTTCGCATTTATTGCTCCGTCATTTGCCTCCATAGTTGTCGTCTCCCCTGCATTACACCGCCCGTCGCCTCGTGAGCCTCAACTCCGTGCAAAGCCATTTTTCTTGCCGTTGCTCCCCTCTTGCTCCTTCGGCTACAAAACTCTACCAGAGGCTGCCTTAGCATTCTTTGAACACCCTTGAACTTCAGCATCACTGCTAGTGCACTGAGTGAGCTCCTTCGGGGATTTTTCTCTCGGCCGCATTGTTGAAGCTCCAAGCCCTTCGGTGAAAGTGGTGTTCCCGGCCCTCTCACTCGAATCTGTTGCTTCCTCAGTTACTTGGCATCTCGAAGAGTATTAACCCTCTGTCAATTTTGCTTTTGATTGCAGAGAAGCGAGATCAATTTGGATTGCCCCTTTCCGGTAAACCGCTACTCTTCTTCACCTGAGTCGATTCGACCCTCCTCTGTGCCTTCTTTGGGCTCAGGTAACTTCTTATTAGCCTCTAGTGGCCTGGCACCTGCTCCCTTGAACCGCAGCTGATCTTATCGCCGTTTTTCCTTTTGGTCATTTTCGGCCACTTCGGTTCTCTCCGGCTTGCCGGCGTTCTGGACCACCGCAGCCAAATCCATTGGTACCATTAGGTGCGCAATGATGTTTGGGACCCATTTTGGGCACTTGCTCGCACCGCCGCGGCCGGAGCCGCCGGCGGCGAGCCGATCTTCCCCGTCATTTTTGTCGGACGAAAACTGGAACGAACGTTTGAACATGAATCGTTGTGGACCGTCGATCCTATGATCTACGGCCCAAGATTGCGCTGAAGTTTGAACTTAACGCATGCCTTGATCCGTGGACCGTTGGATCCAAGATCAACGGTCCCGATTCGAGTCCTTGCGGGGCGTCGGATCCCAGATCAACGGCTCGCGTGCGTGGGCGCGTTCGGATCAGCCCGTGCGCTCGGATCCACGTGAACCATTGGATCCAGATCCAACGGCGGACGACGATGTCGGATCGCCGCGCTTTCCGACCAAAGTGGTCGTGGACCGTTGGATCTGATCCAGCGGTTAACGACCAGGGTTTTGACGCGGCCAGCAGCGTCGGCGCTATATATGACGCGGCCCGTCGGATCCAAGATCGACGCTCCTCGTTCGTCCACGTCGATTCTAATTTCTGAATTTCCCGAAAGGATTTATTTATCAACTGAAAAATGTGATAACTTGTAAAATGCATAACTAATTCATTTTAAATCCTTTTCGGTTGATTCAAATTTTGTGGGTTATATTTTCAACTGAACTTTAATCTAAAAATGTTTCCAACCCCAGTATAGCTCCAGAAATTTTTGGCTAATGAATAGTAGCATTTTTTTTATTTATAAAAGCTGAGCAAAATTGTTTTGGCCATATCTTTTGCATTGAGAATCCAAATCAATTAGTTCTTGTTGCTAAATTCATTATAAATCAGGATCTTGCTACTGTAAAATTTTCAGAATTTTTGGAGAAAGTTTACTGTTGGGTCTTTGCGTTTTTATTCGCTCTTATCGTTTGTTCTCGCTTTTTCATTAGGAGCCGAAGAGCACATTAACGATATTATTGATCCTCAGCAACACCTTGACCCACAGCAAGCAGGCAAGCAGTTTGATAATAAATGTCCTATTACTTTCAAGTCTAATACTTTGTTTACAAATCATATGTATGCATGCTTTTGTGTCAAATTAATTTTCCCGATTAGAGGTAGTTATTCCTATTGCATTGTTGCCCTCAAATTGTTATCCCCTGCCACAAACATAAGTTATTAATATCGCTGGTGAATTAGAGCCCGGTGATTTAATTATGCTCTTTTATTGTCTTTTCGATGTCATGCTTAGAAATGCTTAGATGTCGGTAGCATTGGCGATCATCGACTTAGTCGATGATCTTGATCACACAAATATAATTATTACTCCATTATGTCCAGCACTTTGTGCTTTGTTAATTTTGTAAAGTCAAAAACTGAAAATAAAATTGTTTTAGACTTGGGCACAATGGTATGTTGGTGTGATCTGTTGGTGTGAATGGAATGGTGCCTAGGTCATCAAGGACCGAGTTACTTGTGTCACTAAGCCAAGCGCTTATGCGTGCTAACCACGCGAGAGGGATATGGGACCTCTCTTGACTTAGTACTTTGGCGTGTGTTATCTCCGAGTCGCAGGAGGGGGTTGTGTGTGTTGTGTGAAACATGATATGTGTTCTTGTGTTGGGTGTGCGGTGGTGGGGATTCCGGGTAGGCTCTCCACCTCGAGGAGCATTGTAGTTGTCCAAGGCTTTACCTGCGACGGGTAGTTGACCGAGGCTTTACAATGACTCCGACACAACGCATGGGTTTCTATCCATACGGGCAGCTCGTGGGTAATACACAATATTGGAAATGTCTCGTAGGACTTAGCTGTGCCGGCATACCAAAGGAAGTGTGCTAATCATGTGGCAAAAAGGCGGTCTGGCGTGTGGGTACATTGGTACACCCCTGCAGGGTATAAAACTATTCGAATAGCCTCGTCCTAGGTTATGGACATGCTTGGTAAGGTCGTGCAAGAACTAGACTGCAACCTTTTAAAAATTAAAATTTGACATGGTTGGTATGAATGGGTAATTCATGCTATTGTTGTGGTGACTAATGGTTTAGTCACTTCCAGGATTGTTGTTGTCTATCTACTGTTATATTGTTGTCATTTACGATTATTTGAACATTAAAAACTGTTTTGTTAAATTGCTTTCAATCTATTACACTATTGCAAATGGAAACTTGCTTTATGCTAAAATGAAACATACAACCTCCACTACAATAAGCTTGCATGTAGTATATGTACAGGTTTGTTATTCCACATGTAAGTCTTGCGAGTACATTCAAAGTACTCACCGGCTTTTGCTTACGCTTTTGTTTGAGGGAGGAAGGTGAGCCCCAAGGGCCTCACTTTTGTGAGATGTCTTTGTGGATTGACGACTAGCTTGGCGGTCGGTCGGTTGCCTTGTGGGTTAAAGGCACCCGATTGGCTCTTTTGGTTTATAGCCATCTTATGGCACTTTTGCTTCATTGTTAAATTTCTTTATGTATATGTCATTTGGCGGTCGGCCTCTCTTTGTAATGACTATCCTTTATTTATGTTATCTTACGGTTTGTTGTTTCGCTTGGTTCTATGTGAATGAATGGAATTGATGCATGAATTTTGTAAAGAGGTGTGTATCTTTGCGTTATGGGAAGTATACATGTCTCGAAGACACGGGTTATTTCGTTTGTGATGCTAGGGTCAATTGGTGACTAAGCATTACAAGCCCAATAATCCGGGGTCCTCACAAAGTTTGGTATCAGAGCCATACTGACCGTAGTAACCCACGTTGGTCGTCTTTAGGATATTTTGAAAAACTTAATTTCAAAGTATCAAATGATTTTTGAAAGCTTAAGGAATTCTCAGATTTTATTCCTTACCTATCTTAGCTTTCTCCTCTGGTCTTACTCTAATTTGAGTTTTAAAAGTTGTGTTCCTCTCATCTCCTTTTCAAAGATAGTGTTATCGATTAAATGGGTTTTGGGAACCACTGAGTTTGGCGAATTGAAGTGCTTAGGGTTTTGAAGTTTCTGGACTGAAGATTTCGGCTAGAGGCTTGGATGCGGAATCTGGACAGCACGCCTCAATTTCCAGACAGCGAGCTCAATGGTTTCTGATAGGACCACTGAGCTTGGCAAATTGAAGTGTGCCAGATTTTGAAGTTTCTAGAATGGAAGACTTCGACTGGAAGCTTGGATGCAAAATCGCTACAGCAACCTCAATTTCCGGACAGCAAGCTCGATGGTTTCTAATAGGGTGGAAATGAGAGGTTAATTCAACTAAAACTTGTGGAAATAGAAGGGTATGATGTGCTACTAGTTAGCTATGTATCTAACACTATTTTCGCTGACTTAGCCTTGATCTTAAGTGGTATTAGATCTTACCTTAATCTTCTAATTTTTATCTTCTCAAACAATTACTCGTTCATTCAATACGGGTTAGTTGCATTGGGAAGTTGAGCTTTGGTTGGTGATTCATTACGATTTTTGGGAGTCTTTTTATAAGCATGTTTAAGTTTATATACTTGATGGTTTCGGCTTTCGATTAGAGTGATATTCCATTCCCCTAGTCGTTAGCTTTTTGCTTCATTTCAGCTTTGATTTTCGGGTCTAGTTTTTAACCCAAGTTTCTTGTAAACAGGATGGCCAGACGCACTCGTAGCGGCCAAGGCCAGTCAGCTGGTCCGGACGAGGATCTTCCTCCTCCTCCGACCATGGCCGAGGTTCTTCTTCAGATCGAGCGCAAGCCGTGCGAGAGGACGGAGGTTCTTCGGGCGTCATCGCGCGAACACTTCCGCCCTTACGGTGCTTGAGGATCCGGGCAAGGGAGTGGACACCACCGCGTGGGGACTTGCGGAGTTTCTTCGCACCCGGCCCCCACGTTCTCGGTCCGAGGACCTGCGCAGCCTTGAACGGCGGCCGTCTGGTGGAGCGGAAGCCAGATAGCGCAGATGCGAGCACGAGAAAGTATTTGTTTGCATCGCACCAGTGGAGGGTGCGGCTTTGTCATGGTGGGAGAGCTTTCTGCGCCATGCGGCTGGCACGCCACACCGTCACTTGGGAGGAGTTCATGCGCCTTCCGTCAGTCACATTCCTTCCGGTCGATGAGGTGAAGAAGAAGGAGTTCTTGTCGCTCGGACAGGGCGTTTCTCGATTCTGATGTACATGCGAGTTTAACCATTTGACTCGTTATGCTCGGAAGAGGTGTCCACCGATGGCGTAAGCAAGAGAAGTTCAAGGATGGTTTGTCAGGAGCTTCGGGACAAGCTATCCATCGTTGACTTCCGGATTTTCGGGCCTTAGTGGACACGCCATCGTCGCCGAGCACTCGGGAGAGCGCTTGTGGATTCCATAGCGTAAGTGGGAGGCCCGAAGTCATCTAGGGCCGCTATCCCGGTTCAATCCGTCTCGGGTCGCGTCATCGAGCTTGACACCCGAGGCCGTCAAGACTGTTCTTCGCCTTCGCGGGCCGTGCCCGATCCGTGCACTGCGAAGTCGGCCAGGTGGCCCCGCAACCCGGCTGCCGGGTCACTGCCGCTGCGGCGGAAGGGGCATTATGCGAACCAATGCCCTAAGAAGGCGAGGCACCGTCCCTAATGGAGGGCGCGGGCGGGAGGTGGTTCTTCTCGGGACACGAAGATAGTCCCTACTTCCCAAGGCGTGGGTAGTGGTCGCGTCAACCTCATCTCCGAGAGGAGGCACGGGAGGCACCCGACGTTGTCTTGGGTACACTTCTGTTAACTCTCATTCTGCTACTGTTTTGTTTGATTCAGGAGCATCTCATTCTTTTATTTCTGAGTCTTTTGCTGCTATTAGTGAGCTCTTTTTACTCCTTTGTTGGTCCCGTTGCTCATTCGCTCTCCGGGTTCGGAGTTGAGAGCGAATCGAGTGTAGGGATGTCCCAAGTGAAATTGAGGAGTGAGATTCCTCGCGAATCTTATCCTCCTCCATTCAGCAAGTTTAGATGTAATTCTTGGTATGGATTGGTTGTCTCAGCATAAGGGACAAATCGATTGCGCCAAGAAGTGTGTCTCCCTATCTAGTCTTTCCGGTGGCGGGTTAAGCTTTTTGCGAAGTCGCTAGATCCGCATCTCTTCGCGCTTGAAGCGAAGCCCGCTCTAGATATTAGTGAAGTCCCCACAGTTCGTGACTTTATTGATGTCTTTCTGAAGATCTTCCAGGATGCCACCAGATTCGAGACCTCGAGTTTGTCATTGAGTTGGTTCCTGCAGCCCGATTTCAAAGAGGCATTATCGGATGCCACGAGCGAGTTGGTGGAGTTGAAGAAGCAATGAATGAGCTGCAAGAAAAGGATTCATTAAGCCTAGCTCATCTCCGTAGGGTTGTCCGGCAATCTTCGAAAGAAGAAGGACAATACTTTGCGCATGTGCGTTGATTACCGTCAAGCTTAATGAGGTAGCGGTAAAGAACAAGTATCCTTTGCCCGCATTGATGATCTCTTTGATCAATTAACCGGAGCTTGAGTATTCTCAAGATTGATTTGAGAGTGGGATATCATCAAGTTCGGATCGATAGGAAGATATTCCAAGGCGGCTTTCTCTACTCGCTATGGCTTGTATGAGTATACCGTCATGTCATTTAAGCTTAACCAATGCCTCGCCTTGTTCATGAACCTCATGAATTGGTATTCATGGAGTATTTGGATAAGTTTGTCGTGGTCTTCATCGATGATATTCTTATCTATTCCAAGGACGATGAGGAACATGATGAGCATCGAGGCTTGTGTTAGGCAAGCCGTGAGCACCAATTGTATGCAAAGTTCAGACAAGTCGCGATGCAGTTGAAGGAAGTGGCCTTCTTGGGTCATGTTCTTTCGGCGAGGCGAGCCGTTGATCCTAGCAAGGTCGTGACGTTCTATCGTGGGTTCAACCTACTTGCCAGAAGAAGTGCGGAGTTTTGGTTTAGCGAGGATATTATCGTCGCTTTATCGAGAACTTCTCCAAGATCGCGGGCCGATGACGGAGTTGCTCAAGAAGGACAAGAAGTTCTTGTGGTCCGATGCTTGTGAGGAAAGCTTCCAAGTACTCAAGAAGCGTTTGACCACCGCTCCCGTCCTCGTTCTTCCCGATATTCATCAAAGCTTCGATATCTTTTGCGGCGCTTTCGTCGAGGACTCGATTGTGTCCTCATGCAAGAAGGAAAGGTAGTGGCCTATGCATCAAGGCAATTGAGACCTCATGAACTCAATTATCCTACCCATGACTTGGAATTAGCTGCGGTGATTCATGCACTTAAGATTTGGCGACATTACCTAATCGGTAATCGTTGCGAAGTGTATTCGGATCACAAAAGCTTAAAGTATTTGTTCACCCAACCAGATCTGAACCTCCGGCAAAAGAGATGGTTGGAGTTGATCAAGGACTATGACATGGGTATTCACTATCATCCGGGCAAGGCTAATGTCGTTGCCGATGCGCTCAGTCGGAAAGCGCATTGCAATGCCTTATTGCTCCAGGAACGCCAACCCACCCTTCTGGAGGAATTTTAGCGTCTCAACTTGGGGTTGGTTGAGCATGGTTCCCTCGCTGCCCTGGTTGTGCAACCAACCTTGGTGGATCGGATTAAGATCGCCCAACAATCAGATGTTGGAGTGAACAACATCAAGGAAAATGTCAAGGACGGAACAGCCAAGTGCTTCTCTGAGGATGAGCATGGTGTTGTAAGGTTCGGACAACGCCTTGTGGTTCCAAAGGACATGGAATTGCGGAATTTGATTCTTCGCGAAGCCCATGATTCGCCTCTGTCTATTCATTCCGGGGCCACAAAGATGTATCAAGATCTTCGTCAGGGATTTTGGTGGACCCGAATGAAGAGGGAGATTGCGAAGTTCGTTCGAAAGTCGGCGTGTGTGTCGTCGTGTCAAGGCCGAGCATCAGCGTCCAGCCGGACTGCTTCAACCTTTGCCTATTCCTGAATGGAAGTGGGATTCGATCGGGATGGATTTTATCACCGGTCTGCCTCGCACCTCCAAGGGCAATGATGCCATCTGGGTTGTCATTGATCGGCTAACTAAGGTGGCGCACTTCCTTCCCGTCAAGACGGATCTCCGTGTAGGTCTTTTGACGGATCTCTACATAGCCCGCATCGTGAGCTTACAAGTGGTACCTAAGACAATTGTCTCGGACCGTGGTTCTCTTTTCACCTCTCGCTTTTGGCAAAGTGTGTAAGAGGCTATGGGAACCCGTCTTACCTTTAGCACAGATACCACCCCCAAGCGATGGTCGGACGAAAGGGTCAACCAAGTGTTGGAAGACATGCTTCGTGCTTGTGTCCTCTCCTATGGAAAGAATTGGGAGAAATGCTTGCCATTTGCCGAGTTTTCCTACAACAACAGTTTTCAGGCCAGTCTTGGCATGTCACCTTTCGAGGCCTTATACGGGAGAAAGTGCGAACCCGTTGGCCCAGTGCGAGGCGGGCAAAGACCTTTCTTTGGTCCGGACTCGATCAATGAGGCTAGAGCCAAGTCCGACTCATTCGTGATCGTTTGCGCATGTACTCAATCCGAGCAAAAGAGCTACGCGAATCGCCGTCGTCGTGAAGCCGAGTCTTGAGCACGATGACTTTGTTTACCTCAAAGTCTCTCCTTTGAAGGGCCATCGGCGTTTGGCGTCAAGGGCAAGTTAGCTCCTCGATATGTCGGTCCTTCTGGTGTTATCGAGAAGAAAGGAGCTGTTGCCTATAAGTTGGAATTGCCATTTGCACTCGAAGGGGTACATGATGTTTTCCATGTGTCCCAACTAAAGAAGAGCCTCCGTGTTCCAGCGAGGAAGCTCGTTGGAAACTCGATGTCAAGAAGATTTGACCTATCGCGAGCACCCTGCTCGCATACTCGATGAGGCTGAACGAAGAACGAGGAATAAAACCATCAGATTCCTTAAAGTTCAGTGGTCGAACCATTCTGAGGATGAGGCTACTTGGGAAAGGGAAGATCGTCTCCGGGAAGACTATCCAGCTTTCTTTACCGAGTGAGCCAAATCTCGGGACGAGATTTTTGTAAGGGGGGGAGGTTTTGTAACATCCCAAATATGGGTTGTGTTTCAAATGTAAGAAAATCAGAAGAAATTAAAACTTTTCTTGCATCTTGAAGACTTGGCCATTTTTGGTAATTCTTTTCAAAAGAATTATGGAAAATCCAATTTAATTTCTCTTTTGACTCTAATAAAAAACCCTACTTGGCAAAGGACTTTTGCCAAACCCTTGGAAATCTTTTCCCTGAGTTCTAGGGAGGCTTGGCAACACCTCTGAATTATCTCATGATTTTTAGAAATTATTTGATAATTTTTGGGGCAAGTCAAACTGGTCAAACCCTATTTTCCTCTCTTCTGGAATTTCTGGAGAATAATTCAGTGCATGAAAATTTCTGAAAATTTTATGGGAGGTTCCTCCTGCTGTCAGTAAGCTCAGTTAAAATTTCATAAATTTTAGAGTTTGTTTGCTACCTCAAATAATTCCTTAAAAATCAGATGTTTAAAATTCAAATTCTAAGCGGTTTGCACTTTTCCTCGGGTTGAACGGACTCGGGCTCGAGCCACTTGACTCGGTCGAGTCGACTAACCGACCGGGCGCGACTCGGTCGGGCCGCGGAGTTGTGAGCCGTTGGATCAACATCGAACGGCCCGAGATCAAGTGCGCGATCGAATCGTTATAATCAACCCGCTCTTTTTCAGCCGTCCGATTAAATCCAACGGCTGTCCTCTTTCGTCTTCCTCGCTTCGCCGCATCGGCGAAGTCAGCAGTGGTGGCGTGCGATGCAGCGGCAGAGCGCGGTCGCTTCGTTTGACCAGCGGCTCTTCGCATTATTGCTCCGTCCATTTGCCTCCATAGTCGTCGTCTCCCTCTTTGTTACACGCCCCGTCGCCCTCGGCCGACCTCAACTCCGTGCAAAGCCATTTTTCTTGCCGTTGCTCCCCTCTTGCTCCTTCGGCTATAAAACTCTACCAGAGGCTGCCTTAGCATTCTTTGAACACCCTTGAACTTCAGCATCACTGCTAGTGCACTGAGTGAGCTCCTTCGTGGATTTTTCTCTCGGCCGCCATTGTTGAAGCTCCAAGCCCTTCAGTGAAAGTGGTGTTCCCGGCCCACTCACTCGAATCTGTTGCTTTTGACAGCAGAGAGCAGATCAATTTCGGATTGCCCCCTTTTCGGCCAAAACCGCTACTCTTCTTCACCCGAGCCGATTCGACCCTCCTCTGTGCCTTCTTTGGGCTCAGGTAACTTCTTATTAGCCTCTAGTGGCCTGGCACCTGCTCCCTTGAACCGCAGCTGAGCTTATTGCCGTTTTTCGTTTTGGTCATTTTCGGCCACTTCGGTTCTCTCCGGCTTGCGGCGTTCGACCACCCATGACCAAATCCATTGGTACCATTAGGTGCGCAATGATGTTTAGGACCCATTTTGGCACTTGCTCGCGCCGCCGCGGCCGAGCCGGCCGGCGTGAGCCGATCTTCCGTCATTTTGTCGGATGGCGGAGCGAGCGTTTGAGCGTGAATAGTTGTGGACCGTCGATCCTAAGATCTACGCCCAAGATTGCTGGCTGAAGTTTGAACTTAACGCGCCTTGATCCGTGGACCGTTGGATCCAAGATCAGCGGTCCCGATTCGAATCGCGGCGTCGGATCCCAGATCAACGGCTCGCGTGCGTGGGCGCGTTCGGATCAGCCCCAGCGCTCGGATCACGTGAACCGTTGGATCCGGATCCAACGGCGACGACGGTGTCGGATCGCGCGCGCTCCGACCAAAGTGGTCGTGGACCGTTGGATCTGATCCAGCGGTTAACGACCAGAGGTTTCAGCGGCCATGGCGCAGCAGCGTCGTATTTGGACGCGCCCGTCGGATCAAGATCGGCGCTCTCGTTCGTCCACGTAGATTCTAATTTACGAATTTCCGAAGGATTTATTTATCAAGCGAAAAATGTGATAACTTGTAAAATGCATAACTAATTCATTTTAAATCCTTTTCGGTTGATTCAAATTTTGTGGGTTATATTTTCAACGAAATTTAATCTAAAAATGTTTCCAACTTGATATAGCTCCGAAATTTTTGGCTAATGAATAGTAGCATTTTTTGATTTATAAAAGTGAGCAAAATTGTTTTGGCCATATCTTTTGCATTGAGAATCTTATTCGCTCTTATCGTTTGTTCTCGCTTTCAGAAGGAGGCGAAGAGCACATTGGCGATATTATTGATCCTCGGCAACACCTTGACCCACTGACAAGCGAGCAAGCGGTTTGATCATAAATGTCCTATTACTTTCAAGTCTAATACTTTGTTTACAAATCATATGTATGCATGCTTTTGTGTCAAATTAATTTTCGATTAGAGTAGTTATTCCTATTGCATTGTTGCCCTCAAATTGTTATCCCCCCACAAACATAAGTTATTAATATTCTTTGGTGAATTAGAGCCGGTGATTTAATTATGCTCTTTTATTGTCTTTTCGATGTCATGCTTAGAAATGCTTAGATGTCGGTAGCATTGGCGGTCATCGACTTAGTCGATGATCTTGATCACACAAATATAATTATTACTCCATTATGTCGGCACTTTGTGCTTTGTTAATTTGTAAAGTCAAAAGCGAAAATAAAATTGTTTTAGACTTGGGCACAATGGTATGTTGGTGTGATCTGTTGGTGTGAATGGAATGGTGCCTAGGTCATCAAGGACCGAGTTACTTGTGTCACTAAGCCAGCGCTTATGCGTGCTAACCACGCGAGAGGATATGGGACCTCTCTTGACTTAGTACTTTGGCGTGTGTTATCTCGAGTCGGAGGAGGGGTTGTGTGTGTTGTGTGAAACATGATATGTGTTCTTGTGTTGGGAGTGCGGTGGTGGGGATTAGGGTAGGCTCTCCACCTCGAGGAGCATTGTAGTTGTCAAGGCTTTACTGCGGCGGGTAGTTGACCGAGGCTTTACAATGACTCCGACACAGCGTATGGGTTTCTATCCATACAGGCGGCTCGTGGGTAATACACAATATTGGAAATGTCTCGTAGGACTTAGGCTGTGTGCGGCATACCAAAGGAAGTGTGCTAATCATGTGGCAAAAGGCGATGCGGCGTGTGGGTACATTGGTACACCCTGCAGGTATAAAACTATTCGAATAGCCTCGCCCTAGGTTATGGACATACTTGGTAAGGTCGTGCAAGAACTAGGCGCAACCTTTTAAAATTAAAATTTGACATGGTTGGCATGAATGGGTAATTCATGCTATTGTTGTGGTGACTAATGGTTTAGTCACTTCGGGATTGTTGTTGTCTATCTCTGTTATATTGTTGTCATTTACGATTATTTGAACATTAAAAACTGTTTTGTTAAATTGCTTTCAATCTATTACACTATTGCAAATAGAAACTTGCTTTATGCTAAAATGAAACATCTGACCTCCACTACAATAAGCTTGCATGTAGTATATGTACAGTTTGTTATTCCACATGTAAGTCTTGCAGTACATTCAAAGTACTCATGGCTTTTCTTTACCGCTTTTGTTTGAGGGGAGGAAGGTGAGCCCCAAGGGCCTCACTTTTGTGAGATGTCTTTGTGGATTCGACGACTAGCTTGGCGGTCGGTCGGTTGCCTTGTGGGTTAAAGGCACAGCGATTGGCTCTTTTGGTTTATAGCCATCTTATGGCACTTTTGCTTCATTGTTAAATTTCTTTATGTATATGTCATTTGGCGGTCGGCCTCTCTTTTGTAATGACTATCCTTTATTTATGTTATCTTCTGGTTTGTTGTTTCTGCTTCGGTTCTATGTGAATGAATGGAATTGATGCATGAATTTTGTAAAGAGGTGTGTATCTGCGTTGCAGGAAGTATACATGTCTCAAGACACAGGTTATTTCGTTTGTGATGCTAGGGTCAATTGGTGACTAAGCATTACAAGCCCAATAATCCGGGGTCCTCACAGGTCTTGAGGAGTCCATGCTATCTTTGGTCGTAGATTGTGTCCAACGAGTATTGAGCTCGCTTTTCTGGTCGTAGATTGCTCCAATCGAATCAACTAGTCGTAGGTCTTCTTGTAGTGGTCGTAGATCTTCTTGCAAAGGGTCGTAGACCTTCTTGAGCTTAGTCGTAGTCCTAGATTCACGAGTACAAGTAAATCATCTCCATTAGGCGCATCATAGAGTTCTCAAATAATACACTCAGCCCTAGAAACGACTTTACCTGATCGATTAAGTGACGTGCTCTAGCTCTTGTCATAGGACCGTGTAGTTCAGCACCCAGATCTGGAGGGTCTTGTGTCGTGCGTGTATCCGAAGGAGGGATGTCCTCATCAAAAGGTACGGTCTAAATGATAATTATCTTTTCAAGAATATGTGGTAGTGAGTGCAACCAAAGCAACCCTACTACCTCCCATGCATGCCGTCCGCAAACGAGTTACCTAAAAACACAACATCAGCAAGAGTGTGTCCAAGACTCAGCAAAGTACAAATAGCAAGACAATAGCCAACACAACTGTAATTAACAACATCCAACCACGTAACCCAATAAGAAATATGTCTCATGATTATGCGATGCAAACTGTTCAAATGCACTTTTCTTTCTCTCTTTTGCATATACAGGTATTATGGGTGTGCATCCGTCGATGCACACCCATGCCTCGTGCCTTCTAACAGGGGACCTTAGCCCATACTCCACAAGTATGGGGACCCAAAAGCCCATCATATTCATGACGGGGACCTCAATTAATGCTTGGTCACCACGTGACCATGCCTCCAATATGATATCATGATGCACATGGTCAATACTTTAAATCATCATGCATACATGAAACTTACGCATACTTCTAGCATTTACGGGCATTAATGTCCATAACATTCGAGCATCCATGATTAACATAATATACTCATAACATAGTAAACATGAACAAATGATCACACACAATTTACCACTACTGTACTTGCCTTAACCACGAGAGAGAGTGATGTACATAATGAGTCGCTCCCACCAGGTCCACCACTGAATAATACTTATAACACATGCTAAGACACAAGAAACGGATCAAAACAACCTATATAATAACAACCATGGACTTGCAAAACTCCTAACTCGATCCCGACCCTAAACTCCTAAACGTCGATCTGTACCCTCGGTGGACAGTCAACTTCAAAAATCCATATCTATTAGTACATGGGTCCAAATAAGATGTTCTTAGACTTTCTGGAAATATAATTAAATTCTCCAACTAAGTCTAGTTGGTGAGCCTTGCTGAATCGGCGAAGTAATACCCCTACTAGACTAATTAAAAAAACATCAACTTCACGTCGGGTTTTCTAGACAGAGTACTAAAACCACCATAACTTTTGATTCCTAGTTGGACAAGTACTAAAGCCACTCGGAATGGGGTGATCTTGGACTCTCTGGAATCATGACAAAACCAGCTACAATATCCTAGTTGGACAAGTCTCCTGATTCGGCCTCCTACTAATTCTTATATTCAGGTAAAAATTTTCTAAGTTTTCTGTCTCTGCAATCTGACAGTTAGCAAAACAGTGACGGTAAAAATTTCATAACTTTTGATTGCTAACTCTAAAAATTGTGTTCTTTATCAGCTTGGAAAGTTTTCTGACTCCTCTACAATATTCATTTCGGGTGGCTTTTCTAATTCGGCCTATAAAAATTCATAATAACCAGACAATGCAATCTGCCACAACTCGTCAGCTCTCCTGGTCAGTCGTGGTAAAACTACCATAACTCCTAAACCATTGGTCCAAATCAGGTGATCTCGGTGCCCAAAGAAAGCTAAAACCGGGATCTACAACTTTCTGAGAGGTGATCAGGTCATAAAATGAACGAACGCACCCAAATCTGACGAGGCGACGACCAGGAGAGGAGAGGTGAGGAGGCGGCTCAAAGTGGGGAGGAGGAGGAGAGTGGGAGTTTAGGGTTTGGGGTGGGAACCCCGCCCTTTTGGCCGGGCCACCACATGGGCCCTCTCTGGGCAAGCTGGCCAGCCCAAAGTTGTCGAGAATTTACGGAAAACCCCTTCTCTTTTAGGAATTTCTACTCATTTAATTGTCTTTTCTCCTCCGGCTATTTTCTAATTACAGATTCAATTCCGGTATTACATTCTACGCCTTAAATGTAATTCGACTCAATTCTTTCGTCATTCTACTCGAAGGACATTTACACCTAGCATGCATGGCTCCGGCTCCTGTGTCACTCTCCACTCGATGCCCGATTCGACCACCGCACCTTGATGGATCCCAACATCCTACACCACAACGCGTCCTTAATCTTATCCGTATACTCCACTGACGGGACTCGAACATAAGGTTTTACTTGTGGTTCCTCGTCCCGCATGAATCTCATACTCCGGACTCTCAAGTACTCTCTCGACATCGGGTCGATTTAAACGTTGTGTACCCCAGCAGATGGCCCAGAGATGGTTCTAGTGAAATGCTAGCAACCAAAAATCAAACCGATGTACCTTGGGCCAACCTTCCCGTGGTACCAAACCGGACACTCTACACATGACGCATGGAATTACGGTTCCAACTCTCGATCGACCTTTTCATCTTAACAATGAGCACATCCCAAACCGAAGAGAAACCACTTGAATACCCAAACCGTTACTTTCTTTATTCTTTTCGATCGATAAGATCCACGCATGCCAATCATAAGGTCAAACTCCATTTGCGAAAAACATCAGTCATAAACACATAGCTCAAACAAAAATCAAAAGCGTTTCACTACTCGAGAAATATTTTTTTCAATTTCTCGTCGAAATAGAATTTCTCTAAAATCATGGAACCCCATTTCATCCATATCACACTAACTCATTTCTCTTAAATTGGCAATCTCATCACTATGCTCAAACCGAATTCACCATTCACACCTTTGTAGAAAGACCCTAATGACTTCCACCCAAAAACATACCCTAGCCAACCTCTGAACTGACGGAATTACTTTGATAGATGACTTCCAAATGCACCTCATCATGGTTTTCACCCACAATCACTTCACCTCAATCCTTCAAGGATAATCAACCCGAAATTCTTAGCACACACACTCAATTGCCACACCCAAGGGATTCAATCAATGAACATCGTACTATTCAGAATCCACTTTGTTTCACCATCTCAACACAACATTAATAGTCTCCAAGGTTCTAGCATGGAACGCCGGGCCAAATTTTCAATTTTCAAGGACCCTATAGATGTATTCGATGTAACTGATATGGAAACTCTCGAATCCGCTGACTAAAATCCCCATAATCTAATCATACTCAATCGTTAACAACCACCTAAAAACATATTCTCAACCAAATTATCTTTAAGGAAATTCTAACTTCTAGAGGGTTACTCACTGAAGCCAAGTCGTACCTGGTGATAATTCAATTGTCCCAACTATCCCATCAATTGACATTACAATCAGATTACTTCGCTAATCCTACTCTCATTGAATTATACCTTCATAAACCACCTACTGTGCACAGTGTGTCAATTTAATTTTCTTTTTCTTTTCTAGCTACCAAGTCCATGGTTGTTGTTATATAGGTTGTTTTGATCATTTCGTCACAGGTCTTAGCATGTGTTATAACTATTATTCGGTGGTGGACCAGGTCTTGGGAGCAATTTCATTCGTACATCCTCGCTCTCTCGTGGTTAAGGCAAATGCAGAGTGGTAAATTGTGTGTGATCATTTGTTCATGTTTACTATGTTATGAGTGTATTATGTTAATCACAGATGCTCGAATGTTATGGACATTAAGGCCCGTAAATGCTAGAAGTATGCGTAAGTTTCATGTATGCATGATGATTTAAAGTATTGACCATGTACATCATGATATCATATTGGAGGTATGGTCACGTGGTGACCAATCATTAATTGAGGTCCCTGTCATGAATATGATGGGCTTTTTGGGTCCTCAGAACACCCACGACTATAAGGAAGTCAAGATGTCACCTACAACCACTACTCTTTAGAAGAATAACATCAAAACCCATGACAAGGTGAAGCAAGTAGTAAGATTATACGGAAACAAGAATTCATCCTCAAGTTTAATCAATGGAATGGAAATAAACAATTCTGAGAGATACGATAGTTATGACCAAACTGGCTTATTACAATTCAACACAAGTCATAATTAACGACAGTAAAAGTCCTCAAAATGTTTGGTTTATGGTAGTGAGTGCATCGTGATGAACTACCCACCACAAGATCTTTCTTCCTTGTCATTTACCTAAATAAGGCGAAGAAAGCAAGAATGAGCCAAAGACTCGACAAAGTAAGCGGTATGAAACAATCAAACATACCATGAGCAATATATCACAATCAAAATTTGAACAATTTCTTCGAAACGAATTTATGAATGGATGAAGTGGAATGATGCATTGAAGGAAATGGACATATTGCAAAGATATACCTAAGTATAGCGAGTGAAACACCGTCGGTGTTCACTTAGAGTAACCGTATGAAGAACGTTTCACACGGTAGTCAACGTGGCCCACATTGGAATGGTGGACTCACGTAACGTGGTCCACATTGGATTGGTGGACTCACGCACCCATTCTCGAATTGATGGGATTTTCAAGTGCCCATACCGAATTGATGGGTCTTTCAAATGTAATTTATGCATGTCATGATGTGAATTCATGGCAAGATTGAATAATACTCATAAATGAAAAGGTACACATGACATTCATCTACAAGTACGAACAAATATATTCATTCATTCACACATCACATAATGCATCAATCATAGTATACAAGTTACTTGCAAGTATATCAACATCATGAATAAAGCACAAGAACATTCATGTAAACCACATATCATTATGCATTCCTTTGAATTCAACACCGCTAACATACAAGTACTTGCCTTTCGTTGTGACTCGATAGCGAAGGTGCAACGGAGGTGTTCCCTCACATGATGCCTCGCCGCACACAAGCATGTTCCCAAAATAAGAACAACGATATAACACTCGCTACCGTGTTCTACAATAACCCCGACTATCCAATATACCGCATAGACACTAATTGAAAATAAAATATTCAGCCAGATATCAGCCCTTCTGAGCAGCGGTACGAGAAAAAGCATATTTAATTATCTAAAACTCGAAACGATACGAAACCAGTGCCCAATGAAACATAACACACAACACTACGAAACTCTAGTTGGCGGGATCCTTTGATTCGGCAAATACAGAGGTCTAAACAACAGATTAAAACACTAGCAGTTATCTGCCCAGAATTCAGAACAGTGGCAAAGAAAATATCATAACTTTCATTATACAGATCCAATGGGGGTGATCTTTATCATCTTTGAAATATAATTTAAAGGGCTACAATAACGTATTTGGGTGGAGGTTCTGGAAATGCCTCTAACTAGATCCAAACCTAGGATCAAGCCGACAGATCCTTCTCGTCAGACAGACAGAACAGCGCGCACTAAAAAAATCATATCTCCTAAACCGTAAGACGGAATCATGTGATCTCGGTGGCTATGGAAAGATAAGAGTCGTGGCTACAATTCTATAGAAGGGGAGAACCTCCAAATCGGCCTCTAAAAGGTCGATAACGGACGCACAACAATCCGGACAGAAACTGATTATCTACAGCACCAAATCAATCCAATCAAACTAATCGGTTTCGCAACTAATCAACATCAAACAGCCGGGAAAACATCTCGTTACCCTTGAAGATTCGCTGAGGGATGATGATCAAGCTCCCACCAAAATCCCCCTTTCTCCATCTCCCTTTCTCCCTTGGATCGGCCACCCAAACCGAGGGGAGGAGGAGGCAGTTGGGAGGAACTGCCACGGCGCTTGGGAGACGACGACGGCGATCACCGGGACCAGCACCGAGGGAGGAGGAGGCGCTAGGAGAGGAGGAGGCGGCCAAGGGGAGGGAGAAGGCCTAGGGCGGCTAGGGTTTTGGGGGAGTGGCGCCCCTTTTGGCCGGCCCCTACATGGGCCACGGCGCTCTTGGGCCACTGGTCGCGACTCATGCCAAAGTTGGCGTATAAAAGCATTAACCCTCCGCTGTTTGGAAAAATCCGACGAAAGTTGTTTCTTTTACCCCTCCGACTTCTTTCTTTTACCGATTCGGTTAAGAATGTTTTAAATCTCGATTTGAATAAAATTCCCTGATAATTGAAGCGATACACCCTAGCCGGATAAAAGAGGTATTACACTCTATCCCCTTAGAAAGATTCGACCTTAATCTACGCGCAATCTACTCGTAAGGAAAGCTGCGTGCCGAATGAAACAACGATATTTCAAGCTTGGAATTGCTCGGATACTCGCTTAACACTCGAGCACACCAGGGACGATCGTGCTTCAGATAAGGACTCGGCGGTCAACGCGATAAGCCAACGCCCTATTTTCTACAACTTTCCAAAACGAAGAGAATCCAACTAGAAATAGAGAGTCCTCATCGCATCCACGTAATGCTAACTCTCACCAAAAGGTTAGATTCCAAATTTGACAATTCATCTCAAAATAAATCCATTTTACAACCAAAGGAGAAGTACTCAACGCTTCTAAACCAAAACTTGCGGCTTATCGAATTTGGAAAGAATCAACATGCCAACACAAAGACCAACTCAAATTGCAAAACACAAGTCAACGATACAAAACTCAAACGAGAATCAAGAAAACGCTTCATTATCCCACGAATCATCCTTTGCACGTTCCTCGCTTCTAGGAATGAAATTCTCTCGATCCTTGAAATTAATTCTCCGACTACCACATGAGCTAAAACCTCGAAAGTTAAACATCCTTAAATTATACTCAAATTGAAATACATCATCCACACCTCGTGGGTGGCTCCATTGAATCCTCAGAATACTCTATGCATCTCATTCTACTTAATCAACCATAATTTGATTGAAGGCACCCAAAGCGCCACAAAATAGATCTCATCAGAACATCCACGGCTATTCAAAGCCAAGATGTCACGCAATTACATTACTTCTAATTTTTCAAGAACAACTCGTAATCCTCAAGACACACGCCATGTACTACATCAAAAGGTTCTATCAAAGATCATTCCATTGCTCAGAAACTCCTTTATTCCACTTTCTCTACACACACTCATTGAGTGACCAAAGGTCTAACATAACAATGCAAACCCAAATTTAACCTCCAAGATCTCTACCACAAATTTCAATTATAACATATAGGAAATTAACGGATTTACTCTCCAACATTTTCCCCAATTCTAACATACTCACTCATTTGCATACTTAGAAATTTCTCACCTAATCTCGTATCATTATCCAATTGCGTTGCTTTATAGAAGTAATCAAGGTTTCCATACTTTCGATAATCACCGACCATTCAATCATGAATCAAATTATGAAGTTTCACTATACCATAGGTTCTACTCAATAAACACTTTTCGGACTTACTTCAAACCAAGCATTCCATGTGAATTAATTTTTCCCCAAGATATACAGATCAAAACCATTCTACATTCTACTACTCCTCCAATAACTTGGTAGCGAAATATCACCGCTTACGATTACTCATCTACCACCAAACAATTGCCAAACTTAGCCTTTGCAAACACTTTGCAACCCAAAACGTGATCCTTTCTCAAAAGGATGAGGCCAACAAAGATAAGTTTATTCACACGTAAAGACGTTGCTCATCACGCGAAAGGTGAAACCAAAAGAAATATTCGATAAAGGTGATCTTGAAAAAAAACCGAAGTTCATAATTGAGGTACACATCCTCAAAGAGAATAGCAAATAACGGTATTGACCGTAAAGAAAGATATTACGCTTGAAATTCGCCATCTCTTGAGCGGAAAGAGCAACAAATTTAGGGATGCTTCAAATAACCACAAGATTTAATTAAGAATCGATAAAATCCTTCAATGTGCCAACTTGCTCTAAATAGTTCATCTACTTGGGAAACACGAGATCCAAATGTTCTCACCACAAAACTCAAACATTTCCCTTTACAGATTTCACGAGAAACAAACGGATTAACCGCCTCAAGAGATCAACAAAAATATTCTTTTATTGCAACCTCACTTTGCTAACTCAAACCAAGAGCCTTTCTGACTAAATCACACTAAATCTTTAAGAAACAATAGGTTAATCCAATTCCTCTAGTTACCCAAAATAATTTCAGTTACCAGTTGATTCACGAGCTCCAAGGTACCGTGAAGGCTAAACTTGAAATATTCTTATTTGAACGATGCCACTAAAGGCGATCAATTTACTACAGGTATTAACATCAAGCCCATAACAACACTTAGAAAACATTTCTAAGACCCACGTGGAATGAATGGGTTGATTCCTTCTCAAAGAAGAGGCAAATAGAAACGATCTTTACCAATCAAGAAATCACTTACCACTCGCAAGGAACACAACTGGGGAAAACCAATTAGGCAACGAACTCGTGAAACATATGGAAAGTCCACGATTGAAAACATAGGCCTCACAAAAATAGAATATCCGACCTTAACCGTTAGGAACAAACGGGTACTCAAGATCAAAACATCCGTGATCATGGAAGAACTATTATAATTTTTCAACATATCGCTTCACTCGACAAACGATATTGACCACAAAGAACTTGAATTCCCAAAAGAGCATGAATACAAAAGCTGGAAATTTCATCATTTTAGAAATATTACGAAGGCGGACAACTTTCTTGCTTTATAAAGGAATCAACATTGCCATCACATTACTGATCATGTCAATAAACCTTCTAAAGGAACATGGCAAATCGTGTTATAGAAATTTTTCAAAGATCAAATGGAATTGTAATAACAACTTATTCTAGAAAGGAAACTTAGTACAAAAACCACAAAGTCAAACAAACCTCTCACACATCTCCACCATAACATTAGAAAAGGGTTTCGACATTTTTATTTTTAAAGAGAGGTTCTAAACTCCAACATTCCAACTACTCCAAAAGAAACGAGTAGAGTCAAGACTTTCTTCGACAAACTTTGTAAAAGATAATTCCCGTTCCCCAAAATACCAAATCTGCTAACTGTGCCCCTTAATCAACAAGTGAGGTAGGACCCTTACCAAAAGAATGATCTTGTCAATAATATCGTGTACAAGTAGCAAAGAGAGCTCAACAATCAGAAAGACAAAAATTGTTTTTTTTTTGAAAAAACATCTAGGGGCCAATAGGAACCCGTAGCCAACCAATTTGTTTGATTACCACCTCCGACTTAATCACCACAAGGCACCCCAAAAAGGGTTTTAACACTAATCCTCAGAAAAGAGATGCGTTAAACTTCAAGACGCGGAATGATCCAAAAGAAATACATGGGGCCAATGCTTCCTCATGTTAACGAACATGCAACATAAAACTCTCATTATACAAACTATCAAACGAGTAAACGAGTCGCTATTTTCCAATGTGAAAGAAGGAACAAACATGGAAATATCAATATTGCCAACTGTCGAAGATCATTTAAAATAAAAGAAATTCAACAACTGAAAAACAATAATATTTTCAGAGAACCATTAAAGACCTATTGGATCTCATCAACTACCATGAATCATGAACCTAAGAGAAATTCATCAATTACCACCGGACAAGAATTTGTCAAAATCGTAAATCAAAGAAGAGAACCCCTTGTCTAAAGCATCCAGAAAAGAAATATGCAAGATCATTGTGCACTTGATAAAGAACTTGCAAAAGAAATCGCCAATGCAGAAACTCCAAGTTAACACACGGGTTGAATTTTCCAACAGGGTAAAGCGAACTTCGGTGAAAAGATAAATCTTGCAATTTAACTACGCTCACCGAGCGTAAATATCACAATAGTAGAAAGAACAATAATTGTTTCAAAGAACGATCGGAATCTACTAGAGATTGCCCACTTCATTATAACCTCCATTCAAAAGAAATTGTGAGGACCGGAATATTGGAGGTTTATACCAAATTAATAATCATACTAAAGTAAAATTTTAATCGAGAACAATCAAGTCTCAATTAAAAAAATACTAGAAGTATAATCATTAACAAGGTACAATTCCAATATTCAGTGTTCCGGATATGCCTCTCATGTTAGCTCTCGTGATGAGTCGCTAACATAGACATATCCTTACAACATGATATCACAAGCATACACGATGGGAATACATTAATAAAAGTTTACAAATGAAACATTAAGTAAACCTCAAATAGAAACGAAATAATAAAATAAAATCTCCGATTGGAGCGCCACAACCCAAGGGCAACTTGAGTGGGATTAAAGCCAAGTAACTCAAATCGCTTCAACTTGGAATATTTCTAGGGCGTTCTTTACGCAACAAGTGGATAATTCCACCGAGTACTAAGGTACTCGAGAAGACTTACACAAACTAATAAAGAAAGTGTTTGATAGAACCTATACAAAGGAATAGAATTTTATATGCATAAGGTTATCAATGTAAGGCTTAATTGGTTCAATTTGCATAAGCGATACATATTAACCTACAATTGCTAAATTTTGACAAAGCGGTTTAATAATTCAATTTGGACTAAAATAGTAAGTAATCGAACATAAGCAAAAACAGTATCAATAATGGTCACCGATCATTACCAAACCGAGCATGACACTCTCATGCCGAAATTAATAATTCCCAAAACCCAAATTAGAGCAAATTCTATACGGTGACATCAATCCAAGCGTTGTCCAGAAGTGGACACGGCTATTGAATAGTTTTAACCTCATAGGGTGTACATCTTTACCCACGATTTAGTTAGCCCGTAAGCCATCTAGAACAATAGCACACTTCCTTTGGTATGCCTAACCGTAAACTAAAATTCGGTATTTTTCAACAAGTTAACACTATTGAGTTGGATGACCCATGTGAAACCGATCCCGCTTAAACAACGATCGATAGCATATATTCAACCGAGGCTCACATGTTATACAGGAATGCCGAGCCAGTACAATTAAATGCAAACTCGTGTTAGCCACACATATTACCATCGATCGGGGCCTCAAGGTGCGTACATGCGATGTAACACATCTACGCCTCTTACCCTTCTAAGAACATCGATATCGATATAAGCTCCACATGGCATACGACACGGCCGAAGACTTAAGCATCTATGCCATATGAAATCAATACACATGTCCTACTCTCAGATCCAACTCAATAATATTAACCCTTTACTTAACCAAACAACGCCCATACAATGCGTGTGGAAATACGTACTGGGCTTGAATTGGGCCGTCAGAGTTCGATCCTTAATCAACGCATAAGACATCCACGGTTCCCATTCTCGCACTAGGCACCATCACTAGCATCCACTTGTCCAGATTTGAATTAAGTTTAACAACAAGATTTAGATTCATTTGATTTAAATAAATCGAACAAAGAATCAACAAAAATAAAATGTATTTGTTGTTCCCCGGGTTTGACAAGATAAGCACACTTAAACACTACCGTTCTATGGATCTGCATGGCTAAGCAAAATTGAAATTAAGTATTATATCACCACAAACTACCTTAGGTTGAGTGTATGATCAATTCAAGGTAAGCCATAAGTTACGGTCATAGCTAACTAGGAACGAGCATAAATAGTTTTTAGAAAATTGCATGCAACAATATTACCGTATTTTATAAATCTACGATTCAAAAGATTAGGATCAACATGGTGCGAGAGGAAGCTTGCCTTATGGAATGTCCACTTGTTCACTCTCGGGCGAATCGTTCACGTTATGCAATTCGAATCTAAAAGAAAATACAATAGCGAATAAATACCAATAAAATCGAGAAATCCAAAATGCTCAAAATGCATGATAATTACATATTAATGAGGTTATGATTCTAGATGCACTTAGGTATAGATTGTAGCTTAATAAAAATTCAATTTCTTATGGGTGGTCAAAGTTAATTTAATTTACGTGGAATTATAATGATTGATTTATACCTACAGTTTAGGTGATGTTGTTTTCCTTAACAGGACACTAGTACTCACAAACACTCTCTCCAAGCATTCTAGGTATACAACCACAATGATCCTACAGTCAAAATCAACCATCTAATATACTCTCTTCTTTCGGCAGACTTTGATGGTGATTGTGTGCACATCTATTATCTACTGATGTGAGGGCTTGATTTAATTAATCTATTTCAATGATTTATAACACATCAGGTCGTTGTATTTAATCAGGTGAATACTAACGGCGGTCAATTCATCCCTAAAGGCTCAGATTAATCTATATACACTACGCTTGATTTTATTTTCTAAGAGTCGATTTACTGATATTTAATTGCGGGCGACTTAAACTTAGATCGATTGCAATACTTATATGGCATTAATAGTCTTTACTAATTAACATCAATTTAAACAGCTAAAACTATAGCCATTACAAAACACTAAAATTTATTTACACTATTCTTTAATTCCAATTTTTATTCACTGCTTAATCTCTAATGCCTAATCTTAACCTTAACCTTACTCTTCTCTCTCTTTCTCTAATTCCCTCTCGGTAGAAGCCTCTTTCTCTTCTTATCCCTTTGCCTTTCTATCTCTCGGTTTCTCTCTTGGCCGACGCTCTCTTCTATCTCTTGGTCTTCCTCACCCTGGCCTCTCTCGGTTCTCTCTCTCACAGTGGCATTGCTAACCCTGTGCCC